>PYHX02000158.1:38160357-38518117 GCA_004302925.2 Cochliomyia hominivorax
GAATTAAAATATTGAAGTAAAATATAAACTGATATTTTTGGACCACAATGATGATCTCAATCAATGATGAGTACCTTTTAAAGTTCTAAATACTCATAAAATAAGGTAGATTAAAGATTTAGTCGTGTGATTTACAATATACTTTATTAAAAATAAGTTTAATAGAATGTTTTATTATATCAATAAATTATCATCCTCAAAATATGTTAACCTATTGGAGGCATTATTGATGCCCCTAAATATGCTACGAATTTTCGATTAACCTTGAAGTATATGTAATTATTAAAGATTATTGTCGCATATAATTATGCTATGATTATTACATTTCAAGATATTTGGCATTTCTTCCACCTCAGAATCTGCAATGGTAATTACTTTCTTAAAACAAGATGAAGGCATCCTTTCATTTTACATGAAAATATAATTTAATTATTTATTTAATTTATTTAATTTAATTTGCAAAATTTTTAAATGGGAAATAACTTTGCTTCCTTTAAATATGCTATGGATTTGTTTTAATTAAAAGAAATTATGCTTAATTTTTAAGTGTTTTGTTACTCGATCAACGGTCTATTTAGGCATTTAAGAAGATTGAAATTTTACTTTATGTTGTTTAGTATGCTATAAATTTTTTAATTGAAAAATCTTTATTTTAGGTGATAATTCACACTATATATTTCGATTATTTTTAGAAATTTTTTAAAATTTAATTTATATTTCATATTGTATGTAAATCAAATTTAATAAACTTATCAATATCATTGATCACTCTAAATATGGAAAGTTTTTTTTTTTTTTTTTTAATTTTTAAGAAAATTTGCTCTTTTACGAATGTTTATATATTTTGGATATTTCAAGTGATCGAGGAGGTTTTAATTGACTTTTTACTAATTTTTTGATTCTCTATTTATTAAATTTAACATTGCATCCTTTAAGTATGCTTTTATTTTTAATTTTGAAAAAGTTTACCACACTTTGAAGTGATCGACAAGGTTTTAAATTAAAACTTTTAACTGAATTTTAGATCCTTTACTGGAAATTCGAAATTAATAGACAACATTGATCCCTTTAAGTATGCCACATTTTTAATTTGGAATAAAATTTAATCTATTAAACTTATTTGAAGCGATAATTAAATATAATTAAATTTTTAATTCAATTTTGAATGTTTTATTTATTTTTAGAAGATCCTCTACTAAACTATGAATTTTCTTTTTAATCGTTTAAAGATCTGACCACTTCTGGAATAACGGTTTCTACTTTGGAATCAAAATATTAAGCGAAGCTATTTTTTAACAATAAAATATTAATCCTAAAAACCCTTCTTTAAGATTGATCATATCGCAAGTGATCCTTTAGATCCATATCCATATTATGTTCAAAAAATCTTCCAAATATGTTTCAAATATTCTATTTATTAAACACAAATAATTCGAAATTGATTTTTGAAATGCCAAAATGAAAAGAATTTCAAACCCCTGATATATATTAACAATTTTTCAATTAGCATTATTTGAAAACAGCAACTCTCAATTCAAATAAGAATTGTTCTAAGTTTCCAGTTGCAAACCTCTCAATAAAAATATAAATTCCAATTCGATTAGGAAGTCAAGAAGTTAAAAGAAATTATATACATAATTGAAAAGTTTAAAAATGTAGGTGTAGAAAAGTGTATAAAATATAGATTTTTTTAAAGTTTTTTATATAAAATACATAAAATAACACATATACACAAACACTACAAGCACAACACCGATTATATTTATACAGCATTACAACATCGATTACATACCCAGAATATAATAAGTACAAAAACAACGTTTAGAAATATTTTATTTAATAAATTTTCAAAACGTTATATTACACAACACACTCTAACACACACACACATACAACCACAACTGAAGAATTCACGATCGATATTTATTTTTACTTTTGCGTTTGGTTTTTTTTCGAGACAATTATTATTGTTAATTTGTTGAACTAGTTTTTTATTAGTTTTAACACCGAATTTAACACTTAATTTTAACAAAAAAAAGCAACAACATATTTTCCAGTTAAATTTTAAAATATTTTTAATTGGTCCCTTTGTTCTGACTTAAATATTTTAACAACCTCCCGTCTTGTTCCTATAAATAAATTTGAATACTGTATTAGACCCCTCTACGATTTCGTAGTTTTGTTAAAACAAAGAATCAAAATTTTTATGCTTTTGTCTCGTCACAGTCGGCCCTTTTTTCTGATGGTCTCTACTTGGTAATATTAGTTGTTGTTGTAAACGTAATGTAAAATTTTTGTTGCTTTTTTTCAATTTCAGTAATTTCTTGTTTTTTTATATTAATTTTTTGTAATTTTTTTCGATTTTAGTTTCGATTTTTTGGACTTGTTTGTTTTTAATTTGCACATCAGAATAAATTTTCTTTATCTTATATTTTTCTACATGTTTTTTTTTAATTAAATATAGAGTTGCTGTTGTGATTGTAGATACAAGAAACGATACTGGTATATATGACGTCCTCGACGGCGCACAGCCGTTATATTCAAGCGCACCAAGCGCACTAGTTGACGCCTAAACGTCTACTACGAATAACGTTTGTTGTAGCGAACCCCAATTTCGGTAATTTCAAATGGCGGCACTACAACACTCACATATCACATTCATACACAAAAATCTCGAAAGTATATAAGTAACAAAATACACACGCATACAAAAATACAGTTATAAACAGCATCCTTATTATGGCAAAATTGTTGTTGTAACACATAAACATGCACACCTAAACATGTATATATAAATTGAGATCTAAACTTAAATCCTTAATTTCACTCAAAATTCTGCTAACGTTGTTATATAAAAAAAAACTCATACTAATACATTTTCGTTTGCAAAGGACACAGCATCTTTTTCTGTGTATGTGTATAAATGTATGTGACTATGTATAGTTTGCTAAAATAAACTTTTACTCATACTTTTACTTTATTTCAACAGCTCACAAACACATTGTCATATAACCGTTACATATCTCACATATTCACTCATTTACGCACGCACATCCTTACACAACCAACCTCTCTTAGGGGTTTCTCTAACTCTCTGACATTAAAATTTCTCTTTTTTTAAATCTTCTCATTTGTACATGTGTTGCTTTATGTTTACTTGCGTGTGTATGTATGCGTGAGTTTATTTTCATAGTATACTTACTTATATAGAAGCTGTTGCTGTATTTATCTGATTCATCTTTTGATCTAAATTTCTATGGTAACCGGCATTTTTTGTAAGTACTGCTGCTGCTGCTTTTTTTACAATTTACCCGGGCCGGTTTTAGCTTAGCCCGGGACCTGTTTGAGCTTTATTGTATTTTTAAAACAATTTCATTTAAAATAATTTTCACTCATTCTTCTCTATACATTGAAGTATAGTATGGTGCTTTGTTGAGTTTTTGTTCCTGTTGTTTCCTTTTTCTACATTGTATGAAAGTGTGTGTGTGTATAACGAAATATTGTAAAAAGCGTTTTCCGTTGTTTTCATTT
This sequence comes from Cochliomyia hominivorax, assembly GCA_004302925.2. Classification (NCBI taxonomy): domain Eukaryota; kingdom Metazoa; phylum Arthropoda; class Insecta; order Diptera; family Calliphoridae; genus Cochliomyia; species Cochliomyia hominivorax. The sequence continues at coordinate 38,163,889 of PYHX02000158.1, forward strand.
ATTTTATATATATTTTTTTCTCTATTTTATCTTAAATTTTTGCTACATTGACCTTAAATTTTATGGAATAAAATAAAAAAAGGGAAATAATAGATACAATAGGCTCAGGATAATTTTGTATTCGTAAAGTGATAATACTTACATGAATTGTTGTAAATGCATGTAGGTTATGAAAGAACTTAAATCGAAAAAAAATTAAATAAAATGCATTTAAGTCTATTTTCACTTTAAATAGGAGAACATAATATTAAAGATTTCTTTCCTTGGAAAAGTATAAAATTAGATTTAATGTTATCTAATTTCAATCGTAAAGTGATTACATTTTATACTAAATAACAATGAGATAAGATTCAATAAAAATATTATAAATAACATATATTTTAACAGACCAGGACAGTGTCCAAGCAGATATCCATATACGTGGATCCATCAATCAACATTTCCAAGATCGCATTGATCAATAGTATAAGTTCAAAAAGATGTTCCTTATCTCCCTAAGCATAGGACAGTAGCATGACAAGTAAAAAATGTCTGTCTCTTCCATTTCCTCCTCTCGTTGATGCTCAAAACACAGTGTCCAGTTATAATAGACACCAGAAGTCCGATATGCCTCCTACCGAAAGCAAACAACTTACTGATCCTTCCAATCTCGTACCTAAGCCAGATAACGCGGGACCTTTGACAGGTGGTCTCTGTCACCCATCTTTCCTACGCTATGCCGAATTATTATTATTAAAGCATCCCCTACAATATGCCAAAGAAAGTCCAACCAGTCGCTCGATACAGTTATCATCAAGAAGTGCAATGTCATTCCCGGAACTGTTACTGTGTTCAGGAATTCAAATCAGCCTAACAACAAAATGACTCGCCATCTTGTTCAAAGATGTCCGGCATTCAGTTGTTAATATCGACGTCGTGCGGACATCTGAAATAGATCTGATGGAATGTTTGCTGTCGGAATATATTCTGATATCTCCCAATAACCGATTTTTCCAAAGCCAGTTCGCTACCCTCTTAATGCAGAGATCTCCGCCTGCAAGATACTACGTTCATCTATTAGTCTGAAAGATGTCATAATATTGAAGTCGTCAATGAAAACCCCACGTCTTATCCTTCCCCGACGCTCAGTGTAGTGTATATCCTTAGATCCATTGGTTGGAGTATAGTTTCAGTAGAGCTCCATATTTTTAACTAAAACTTTTAAAATAGAATTAAATAATACTTTAATTCCATTTTTGATCAAATTACTTTCGTAAAATATGTCATATTAATCTAATTAAATGAGTGACCAAAAAAGAGCGTCTTCAAAATGTTAATTATTTTAAACAAAACCCAATTTCGTCCTATAAAATTGGACAAACAAGAGAACATGACCGTTATTGTTAAAAAAAGCTTGTGACTCGAAAACACTCATAATTTCCCAAAAAGTTTTTGGTATGGCAAGCAATATGCATCTGTGGCAAATAAAGCCAATAATTTTTTACAACGGGATCTATCAATACCGAAATTTCTATTCCTAAAATTTCACAATGTTTCTACTTAGTTTGGCGTGACTTGTACCCTTGAGTGGTACAAGAACTATAATTTAGTGTCTGTACGAAGAGTCAGGCAAATCCTCCAATGTATCCGAAGCTAAGGCCGGTGGAGAGATATTGGCCTTTTGTTCTACCTTATGCTACCTGCTCGTAAATAGTTACAGAAAGCATAATAATAACATTGAATAATAATTTAAACTATAAAAAATAATTAAAAAATAAGGTAAAATAAAATGTAAAGTAAAACTGTAAGTTTAGTGGATTCGAATTTTTCGATCTCACTTGTTATAATTATCGATTTGTTCTATGAGAAAATTCCCAAAATCCCATTCCTTTTAAAACATCTTAAAAATTGTTTTACTTTCTGACATGGTTTGTTTAATAGACGATTCCAGCTTTGTGGTTTGCTAACTTATCGAAAAGATTTGTCTGTTAAGTTGTTATCCATAAAATTCCAGAATCTCAAAGCCATGAAGATTTGCTAATGATAAAGAAAATGTTCAATTCTTTTAATGTCGTTTTAAATGTATCTGAAGAGTAGAGTGTCTCGTTGAAACTCCTACTTTACACTCTTATTAAATTCAATGTACTCCAGGTTTCCCTCTCATCAGTGTCTCCCCAAAGTATCTTTTTTATCCTGGCCACAGTTTCGTTGTTCCCTACTGTGTTTTCCCTCTATTGTAACCTCGTCCTTAATGTGTTAAAAGTCATTTTACAGGCTTATATCATGAAGCATTTTAGCTATGATTGCTATATTATTTCAATAACTCCTTGGTACCCAGTTATCCAGATAATATGTACTCTTCTATCCTTGGAGTATTTGTTGATGACAACATGCCAGAATATTTCCTAGCTTGGTATCCTTGGATGAAATGGCCCTGATTGCTATTTGGCTATTGGTGAAGTTTATCGCATCCTTATATCACAGGATGCATTGTAGAGAGATCATTTAATATAAGTAAAACTTCTTTTTTTTTTTTTCTTAGAAATATGAATCCTTTTGCTTTATACAAAAAATACTTTAAAAGTTCAATTAGAAAAAAAAACTTCTAAAATATTAAATTTCTTACATTAACAGGTAAATTACAAAAAATGGAAACATTAAACATAAAGGTAATTTTTCCCTTCATAATTACAAATTAGAATATTACAAAATTAACCTTAAATAATTACTGGAGCTGTAAACACTATTAATATTATTGAGGAATACGCAATAAAAGCTTATTTTTTCGAGATAAAACAACTTTCTCTTACATTATGTATTAACAAGTGCAGCCTCTTTCTGTAAATCTTGTTCGTAATTTATTAGACAATGTTTCCGCTTAATGAGTAAAAACGCCTTTTTAACGTAATTTACCACCTTTAATAGAAAAATAGGCAAACAGAAGAAGAGTCAAATAAAAAACGTGTGAAATAACAAATTAGAATGCTACATTCGGATATGCCGAATCTTTATTACCCTCCACTACAAATTTGTTTGAAGAAAATACGTTATGCTTGGTACATACAAACTCACACTTACAATCACAGTATTTTGTTAAATATAACACGGAAGAGTTAATAATTCATAATATTAGTTATATTGTGGCTATAACACTTTTTCTACTTAACCGATTTTGATAATTTTTGGAATGGTAATAAAGTATATTTAACTAAATATTATGGCATTTTATTCTAATATGCCAATTTATAATTGAATATTATATGAAAGTTATTTGCTTGAATTTAGATCTTGGCTCAGAAAGCATAACATATTTAACCAGTTTTGCTGGTTTTAAATAGGAAAATTCTCAGAAGTATAAAAATTTCATTGAGCTCCATTATTGTGGATGTAAGCGAGTCAACAAAAGGCAGACTTACATAGCTTAATCCATATATATACAATATGGTGTATGAAATGTTTGACTCTAAACGTTACATACGGAATGACAAAGTTCATATCCCCTTTCACAACTTGTGGTGGTGAAGGGTATAAAAATAGATTAAAATCAATTTCGGTAGAATTTTCTTGCGAACTTTATTCGAGTATCTAAATGTTTTTGTCTGTCTTCTTTTTTTTTGATTCATTATATATTTATGTGTGTTTCGGTATTATTTTTTATTTTATTTTATCTGCAACATTTCTTTCCAAGACATTCATCCTGTTAAATGTTAATACTTAATAGATATTTATTTGTATATATATATTCCTACGTACATTTGGGAACGTATATTTGTTAGTATATTTTATGTAAGGTAATTTATAAATGTAGGTTACGAAAACCTTATTTTTTATCTAAGATAAGAGTAGAGAGTTTAAGTATATGTTGAGAAGAAGAGGAAGAAGCAGAAGATGAAAATGAAGTACGATAATAAAAAGGAATAGAATCAGGAAAGTATATGTATGTTTGTATATATGACATTAAATTACCTTTAGGTACCAAAAGCTTAGAGATACGAAGGTAAACTGAAAAACAATTGAGAAGGATGAAGGTTGCGGATGATTTTTCTGATTCAACTGACTTCAGTTTCGTTTCTGTGAGGAATATAAGATCTCTTTTTTAACAAATCCATATTTTAGACCAGCAACTGCAATTCTCTCCAACATAAAATCTTTTCCCCTTTTTCCTCTTGCGAGTTGCATTTATAGTAATTCTAGTCATGTCGTTAATCTCTCTACTGAGTTAACTGCCAAATTAGCCATTTGGTTTTATTATTTGATATCCTCACTCGATCCCTCATTCATAGTTAAGGTGCACCAAATATATCAATTTAGGCAATCGTCTTCCCTTTTAAAGCATATTTTTTATCATGATTCAGTTCAGATTTTCTGTCTCCCAGATGCGTTCAAATGAACAGCAATGTTTCGGATTTTTAAAACTTAGATGCCATCAACACCGTTATCATTCGATTTTAATGCCTCACCGATATCTCCTTTTGTTATTCTTTTCTATTGTGATAAATACCACACGCCACAAGGTTACCCTGGTCACTTCCATGTCTTTGCACCTAGATCAGTACAATGTTCGAATGCTCTACCATTCTAACCAATTCTATGCCGCATTCCTGGATAAAATGCGATGTCGTATTGACACCCGCAAGGGACCGTATTGTGTCTTTGCTGTCTTTGAATTTGCAAAAGAATGGATGCAATGGTCAATGAGTTTTGGGATTATACCTGCGTTCCCAAAATACTTGCATGATCTTACAATCAAATATTCATGGTATTCAGCATAATCAACGTTGTGTGAGTTTCCCTGTCATCAAATCAATCAGTTGAGGATCGTAAAAATAGTCTGGTGCACATGTAAACCTAAGTGTACCAGTGATCAGTAGCCCTATCTTACAAAAGATGTTACAAGTACTTCGATGCGGTTGAGGTGATTTCCATCAGAAGATTGTCAGATACAATTTAGTATCCTGCAAATCAGTTGCAACTATAGTATCACCTCGGTGACTTTCTTTAATTGTCTAACAGAATTGTTCTCTACGATCTGAGTTGAACGATTTTTCGAAAAGGTTTCTGGTTCATATCTAAATCTGTGAAGAGCATCTGGCTTGGCTATAATAGACGAATAATTTCTTTATACGTTGTGTATACCGAGCCAGAAAAGTTCTTACTGTTCTGATGTTTGAGGTCAGGATAGGGATCGATTCATTGCTCTCATTATTGCAACCCTTTGATCCCAATTACTAAGATAATCGACTTCTAATTGATCATTCTATTAAAAATGTTTTATAGCTAAAAGTCCTGTAAATCGATTTATTTTACACAATTCCTTTTCATTCCATCCTCATAATACTTTCAATACAAAAACAAAATGAAACCTAAAGATTACAAAAAAGCACTTGCTGCTTCATTTCATCCACATCCACACAAACAAACTTTTGAAAAGGCAATTTCATTACAATTTTACATGGCCTTAGAAATATGAGAAAAGAAGGCATGAAATATATAAAAAATAAAGATGAACTTACAAGTCCAACAACATGCTATGAAATATCCAGGGTAAACGTTACTCAAAAACTGTCAAACTTAGTTTAAGAAATCGGCTCAAAATCTAAGAGAGAAATTAATAATTTGAATTTTACTCTCCTGTATTACCAAAAGTATACAGGAGAGTAAAATTCAAATAAAACTCAGCTCAACTTGAGTAAGTTTTATTTCATCTAAATATGTATACGTAACTCACGTATACAAAGAAATATTTATTGTTGTTAGCGTACATTCACCTATACCATCAGAATAATCAAAAAAGCTGCCGCTGCTGCAGATTTTGTAGTTAATGACGCTCTGTTTGTGATGATGATATTGTTGCTGTGTCCTACGTCCTCTGTGTGCTAGTGTTAGTGTGTTACTGTAAGGGTTCACGAGCCACTCACTAATGTTGAGTGTGTGTATGTGCGTGTGTTATTGTGCTGGTGGTAATACTTTGCTGGCTTTAGCCCAAACTCAAAAATTACTACGTGTACAGCATTTGCAAACATCTGCACTTATACGCACATGTAAATACATATAAAAACACATATAAACACACTCACACTGCTTAAGCCTCACCACCCAAAAATTTACCAACGAGCACAGCATCCTTAACCTTACCATCATCAATATTGATATTTGGCTACCCGAAATAGTACAAAAATGAAGAAGCAATAACAAAAACAAACAAGAAATGTATATAAAATATAAAAACACCCCATAGTTTTGATTCAGGCAGGGAGGAAATATTTTGCTATTATTTAGAGCCATTTTTAAGGGTATAAATAGTACCTAAATAAATTTAGTACTAACGTTTTAAATCTATAAAATTATTTCATTATAATTAGCAATTAAACCGGTTGTAAATAAAAATTTTGGAAAATGATTGTATGTGTATCGCAGAGGGATCAAACATACAGTTATAAGAAATACCTTTATTATATAATATCTTCTTTGAATTGCTGAAATTCATCCTAATATCGGATAATCTCTTCTGATCTCGGATGATGTAAAACTAGCAAATTATTAATGCCCTCCATTATTTCAAAAGTTCCACAATTGTTCAGAAACCGGTTGGAAGATTTTATTAACCCAAATCAATTTTAAAACACTTTAGCAATAATTATAGTCCATTTCATTTTCTTTAAATCATTTTGAAAGAGAAAGGGACAACCTTTCCACCGATCCTGTGCGTATTACCTTTTGTCCAGTTAAACTGTTCCTTTTAAATAAACGGAATGAAATCGCACTTCGTTAGTACTTTAAATATTCGTAATTAACACGTTATCATGTTCGTTCTACATTATGTTCACCAAAATTGTTACTTGAAAAAGTAATTTGGATGAAATCTAAGTACTCTCTTAATACGGTTCTGTAGATATTCGATAATTCAAATTTTATATTCTATAAAAATTTCAGCAAAATCGATGAAGTAGTTATTTAGACATTTTTTCTCTAAAAAAGTTCCTTAAGAAAGAGAAGAAAGAGAGAAAAAATATTCGGTAATTAATATTTGCTTTGTGTGGGAGGTACTCTTTCCCCTGTTCCTATCCGGATTTTATATACGTTACTTTCGGATATATTGTGACAATTCTATGAAAATTTCACCAAAATCGATTCATTAGATATTTAAATATTCAATAATAATTATTTGCTTTTTACGCAGGGGTAGATCTGTCACTAATCCAATCCGCCCTACATTTTGTCCAGTAAAACAATTCTTTGAGAAAGTGATTGGAACCAAATTTGACAACACTTGCTGTTATGGTTTTTCAGATTTTCAATAATCAATATTTGCTTTTTTGCCTCCCCTTGGTCCTATGGGAATTTATTTTAGCCAATTTTACTTTAGGCTAAATTGGAATCAATTTGTTAAAATTTCAGCAACAAAAAAAGATTCACTTTTATTTTTAGATTTTTACTTTTATTTAAATAAAGCCTTTTACCGTAACAGAGGTGTAAATAGATGAGCAAACATGTACTAAGAATACTAAGGTGTAATATCATAAGGGAAAGATTTTCTTCTCATGAAAATGTTTTCCTAATGTAATAAGTTCATGGTGGAATGGCTTTTACTTACCTTTGAAAGGTGTATTACCCTGTTAGATTAAATTTTAAAAAATTTGGGTCCTTTGACCACAAAGATTGTATACTGTTTTTGCAATTATATATAAATTTATAAAGGTAGGGGATATTAATGATTCGTCATATACTTTAAAGTAATATTCAGAATTGGATCTGTATGGGAGATACAGTAAATTGTGAACCAACAGCATAAATAGTATTCACATCATGTAGATGTTCCTCCATTTGGAAGGACAGACAAACGCAAAGATACCGTTAAATCGGGTCAAAACATATATCTGAGTCGATCGGTATGAATGAAGACTAATCAATAATGAAGACTGTGCTACTCCAATCAATCTGAAAATAATTCGACCATGAATGTTTATGGGAAATTTATATGTAAATATTTCTGTAGAATTATTTGTATTAAACCGTTTCATTGTACTTCCTTAAAATTATTTTCATAAGATAGTGATTTCGACCAAGTAATGATTTAATACAAGTAATTTACCTCACACCCTACCCTATACATATTGGTATATTTATACCCTACACCAGCCATAGGTCTTGAGGGGTATTATGCATTTTGCATATGTTTTTAAACGAACAGAAAAGTAATGCAACAACCACTTTTAAGTACACCTTTAGACCAGAATCTCTTTCCGAGTCGATTTAAACATGTCTATCCGGCTGGCTGTCCACATAAAGCTTGTTTTGCAGTTTTGAATACATCTGAATGAAATTTTGCATGTAAACATTATTTTGACTCATGGACGACGCCTAGAGTCAATCCGTGCGTGAATCACTATATTATTTCCCATAGGTCCCATACAATATCCCATCCAAATATCACTTTTAAACGCATAAATCTTACATACACACCAAATAAAAATAATTATTAGCAAAAACCGCTGTACGAAATTATGCGAGGGTCGCTCCATAATTTTTCTAATTCCCATATAACCCTTCAGAAAGTCATCCTTTTAAAACGTTTAAGTTTTACATAAATGTTTTTAAAAAAGAAAGGCAAATTTTTCGTAACTTTCGTATAAATTAACAATGTGTTGTAGGGTATTATATAGTGGGGCTTGACCGGTTATAACATTTTTACTTATTTTTCTCTAAAATGGTTTTATAGAAAAATAATTCAACCATATTTTAGAATTTCTTCATAAATATTCCTCTCATATGGAAGAAAGGCATTTTTGAGATCGAATTTATTGCTAATAAGATTTTCCAAAACATCTAAAACCATAGTAAATTCAGATAAATAATACTTGTACTATTTCGATACCCCATGCAGAAATTTAATTTCACTATAATTAATAAATCCCCATTTAATATAACATTAAGATTTATGAAAGTACCATAAATAAAAAGGGATTAAATTTTTGCAAATTAGTACTATAACATTTTTCATCCCTCTTTTTGCTGACCCTTATGATTGTCACAATTTAAATTTTTTACTGAGCACAAATTCCAAGTGTGAGAGAGAATTTGGCGAGATAGAGAGTATGCAGCTGGATATATCGGGTGGCTGTAGTGTGGTATTGTGTGGCGGTGTTTGGTTATAGGTATAATTTAAATATTCGTATTATTTCATCTACGAGTATTTATTCACCCTCTCGTTAAACTTCTCTGCATATACTTTGTTTGGTTTATTTTATATATTTTTCTCGTTGATGCCGTTATTGTAGTTTTAGTTGTTGTTGTCACATACCTTAAGCCTGTACTTTAACTTTTACCTAAACATACCCGGGCATTTACATTATTTTTTATACGAGATATTCTATAGCTTCAAATTTATTGTTTTTCATTTTTACAGATAGTCTTTATAGTGAATTATGTACAGTGGGACAGTTTTGAAATGTAAATGAGAGATTTCCAGTCAAAATTTTGTATCAAGTTATATTGATTTTTTTAATTAAAAGAGAGTTTTAGCTAAAAAGATCAACAAAGTTTTGGTATACGCTGGTCTATTAGAATGAAGTACCTTGATTAGTTTTAGACCCATTTTTCTATTACATTTAATAAAAGCGTTCATAAAATTGCTGAGTCATCTATACTCTTCACAGCTCTAAATTTGTTTGGAGGTCTTTGGGAATAATTACAGCAAAAAATGAGCAGATACATTTCGCTCTCTTATGTTATAAAGAAGTTTCTCCTGCGACGATTTCGATGTTGATGATCGTCGATATAAAGAAAGACTAAAAACCTCCCTTGAAGTCGAATTGGAGGTATAACTGGACAAAAAATTATATTCCTTCGATGAAATTCTAAAACAAGATGAAAAGCTTGATGTCCATGCGCTGTTAATAACAATTTCCCAAAACTGTGTTCCATCGTATGGTCCATTACCTTTGATAAGGGAAGCTTTAAATTTAAATTTGTAGAACTTTAGACTATTTGAAATAGACCTGGAACTTTCAAACTAATTTTACCACTCAAAACCTGTTTTCCCTGTCCTTTGTTATTTATTGTTTCTTAAATCAGGATTTGTGAATAATGCTCCTCCTCCATAATTAAAATACTTTTTCGTATCATTTAAGACTGCTTTATTTATGGATCTTTATTTTTATAAGCATCATCCAGTAAATTGATTGATTTTCCCTTATTCTTCCCCTCAATGTCCTAGTTATATAAACCATTTTGCTCAAGAACATTATTACTCATTGTTTCGCCCTTCATTGATGACGGATCGTTTCCATAATATATAAGGTATATTTTCGCCAATTGAGTTAACTCACATTAATAAATTAAAGCCATGGTTCAGTTTACTATTCGGTATTTTTATTTGGCACATATCAATCATTTGGTTGCTTTTAATCACATGGACTCAATGTTCCTGATGATGTAGAAACCACTCTACAGGAGGTTATGAGTGTAGTGGAAATTGAAACATGGCGGAACACCCCCATTAGTCACATTTCTTTTTAAATAGTACAGAAAGGTGTTGAAGCCGTGGCTTATGCGTATGATGTTCTGATACTTGTCTCGGATCAGTTCCTAGACGTGTTGAGCAATGTGTCGACTTAAGGTCTTTAACAATTCAGTAAATGATGAATTGTGAAATCTAAACCCAGATAAAAACTAAGTAGCATGAAGTCAAATGGATAAAGAATGCTAAAATTCCTTCAATCCTCACCCAGAAGGCTCTAAATGTTGTATTGTAGGTTATCCCTATTAGCATTTTCAGGCCAGAAGACTCAGTACATTAAACTCTTGAATATCGAGGATGGTTATGCGAAATTTTAAAATTCGAGTATCCTCCAGGAGCGAGTGAAACATCAGAATCTACCATGATGATTGCTAGATAATATGTAAAGATCAAGAGTATTCTGTGTGGGTCTGGAATATATTCTACAGATTTTAAATTATAATTTTTATATCGCCTATTAAATGAACGTCGTGTTCCATTTAAAAATTTTGTTATTCTATTGTTATAAATATGGACCCCTATTCACGGGGACTTTTTTCATAATGAACGTTCAGATGTGTTAGCCAGCAGAGGTTCAAAATCTTATTATAAGTCCCTACTCACAGTGACTGTTTTGGTAATAAGGATAAAAACCTGAAAACCAGTGAAAAATCCACATAGTAAATTAGGAGCACTACATTTTGCCGAATTTTTATGGGGAGTTTAAATGTAAACTATGGAAAATTGAGGACCGTTAAGGTTTTTTGGTTTTCTTTGTTTTGCCTTGAGCAAATATACCACAAAAATTTATATAAATCCGAAGGTCTTATTCATAGTGACAAAATTTCATTAAATAATGATCTTCAAAAATCGTCAGCGCTTTACACCACGCTTTAATCCCACTGTATGCACCACTGATGATGCTTAAGCGTTGAGTGAATATAGAGAATTTTGTAAGTAATTTTTATTCTTATAAATATGTGTGTGTACATGTAGTTATGTATGTGTATGTGCGTTGTTGTGATAACCATATGCCAACATATGTATTTCGTTAACACACGTTCTTCATCCATAATTTTGTTATACTACCAGAGTACAGCATCATCATCATCAATGGCAATTCTTTGCAAAAATATTAATAAAACAACAACAACCGAACAATAATAATAACAAAAACAAAAATTTCATCATCAACTTTATCCTCCAGTTTTTATAGGCATAAATTCTGAGTACGTTTGTGGCTTTTAAATGTAGATCCTGAAGTGGGGTGACCAACTTCTCATATTCTTATGTTGTTGTTCTTTCATATTTTCTTTAAAGAGTTTTGATTGTTGGTTTTCTTTCTTCTCTGTTCTTGTGTTTTTGTAAATTTTGATTACTTTCTTTTGGGAGTTTTCTACTTTCCATTTAGAGAAATAGAGTATATTAAGTTTGTTACAGTGTATGTAATATTATAAATAAGACTATATTTATTAAATGCAAAATGTTTGTTTATTTTTCACGATGTCAAACTTATTTATTTTACCAACATTTATGTGTTATGTATGCGCTTTAAAGTGACATTTGGCAGAATGTATTTCATAAGAGCTGTATGAAATTATGGATCGAATCTTGTAAAATTTTAATAATACTTTTTTTGCAAACAATTTTATTTAAAATATACTTTCATTGAGGGCTATTATGAGCTTAAAACAATTTCGGAAAGTCTTTGGGCAGACCCTTTTTAAATAATGAACTGATCATAACGAAATAAATATGTGTGCAGAATTTCATGAAAGTATCTTTTGAATTGTGATCAGAATTTATATCACAAACTTAACATGGACAGCAAGCGAAGGGATGTGATAAACATCGTAGTATGTACTTAAGACGTTATTCTGATTATTAATTAATTAATCAATTCAGTATACCTAAATGTGGTGGTATCATTATTTCTTCTACCTTTGCAAACATATACATAAGTGCATTGTACCCCTACCAGCTAAGATGATATAGCGTAAAATTCAAATATGTAACATTACTTTTTTATACCATTCAAATAATAAAGAGTACTTAGCAGATGGATCCAAATAGGTCTTACAAATTTGTTATAATAACAAAATGAGTTGAACCAAAAGAATTTAAAATACATTTTTCTAATGTTAAAGATTTAACAAAAAGTGCTTTCTACATCGTATCAAATCAAATGGTAGTCAGAAGATACAAAGTCCAAATCTTTACACAGTTTTGTGAATAGTTTTGATTGGTTTTGCAAAAGTTATCCAGAATAATATTAAGGTTTCTTATTTGGTCGAATATTCCACCGTTATTTCTTTTATTAATTTGTTCAAAATAATTCCCCAGTGATCGCCAGCGATATTTTAAAACATCATAATTTAAAGAGCAGTTCAGATTCTATATACACATATTTTTTATATGAAGACATTACTTTGGCAACGTGTTATTCCACATCTTCGTTCATTTACATGGTTAGGTGGAGGCAGAGATGCTAATACTTCCAAAAGACTATAATGTCTTATCAAAGTACAATGGGTCAAATACGATTCCTTAAATAGATCTGTAAATTTTGCTGGATGAATTTATATTAAATTTAGGTCGTATGGATGAACCGGAAATACCAAAACTGAATTTTCGATGATTATTCTCTAATTTTCTATATGCTCACTATAATCCCCACTTCCGAGATTCACCTCAAATTGCATAAATCTCTCATAAAATTAATTATGAAGAAAACATTTTAAATAAATATATTTTATACTAAAATCAGGTTAAAGGAGGGTCGGTCCATAATTTTTAATGGTTTCGTGCTATCGTTTTATGCACTTAAGGAATTATTGAAGAACCAATCAATTATAGGAATTCTTTTTACTTATGGACCACCTCTTGAGTTATGCATGGTTGTCTATCGTTCATAAAGTTGTGGGGTCTCTAATATGCAAATACTATGGAGTGACAATGTAAGTGTTCTATTGTCTCAATGTCCTCCCAATATGTCCTGCATACGTTTTCGTCTATCACACCAAAACGATTTAAATGTGTCTGTAAATAAAAGTGATCGGAAAGTATACACATTATTCTACTCAGCTTATCTTTATCAATTCTAAGAGTTCACTTGGTCTTTTCCATCTGAAATTCCTTTAAGGTATTTTTGCGGTTCATGTATCGCATTGCATCACTTCTTTTATTTGGTTTTCAATGCATTAACCGTCATTGAATTGTCCAAGCTTATGTTACACAACACATTAATCTTGATGGCTTGATTGTTTTTTCTCTTATACCAGGCACTTGCCAAAACCCCATGAGTCCTTACCCTTGCTCTTCTATTTTAACTGTTCATCGTTTTCTTGCAATTAGAAACAGTCCTTAGTTTGGTGTTTTGAGACGCTATTGTCATTATAGACATTTGACAATTCCTATATGGCAAATTAGCAAAAAATTCGCCCTGACCTGTATTAAACACACCAAACTTCGTCTGGAAAACCATATTATTCCACGTCACCAATCCCTAAATTCCGTAAAAGTCGAGCCACAATTTGCATGAATAGATTTGTAATGTATCCTATCGAAAATCACAAAAACTTGAGTCCATGGTTAATCAACTTTACCACTGACTAGAGCTGATACACGGTCTAAGGGCATGTTCCCAATGCTTTAGTTGAGGTTATCTTCTAATACCGGTTAAGTTTTTTATAAGTTTAATGTTTCATTCCTTCTACATTGATGTCCACTTAAGTAAGTAATGATAAAATTCAAGAGTATTGTTCAATACTTTAGTTGAGGATATCGTCTTCATAGCCATTATACATAGGCAGCATATTCGTTAAACTTTTTGAGATAATTTAATGTTCCATATCTTCTCGATGGATATCCACTAAAGTGAGTAATGACCAAATTACACTTCTGTAGAGCTAGTGTGTCATTCCAGGATTAAGCCAGCCTTAGATATATGAGCTCCCAACGGTGTGGTCCATAGTGAAGGGTATCCAGAATTCGATAAATGTTTTATTTTCATACATTCACTTTAACTTCGGTTCTATATATTGATGGAATTGTGAAAGTTTCTTCGTTTTCTTTTCATTAAAACAATCATGCTCTTCATTCTCTTCCTCTCTCTTCATCATCAACATCCATTTTCGTTTTTTAAGAAAACAGGGTCCTTATGTTAGTTGTATGCACTTTGGGTTAATTGTTAAATACACAAACAGAAAATAAGTGGAGAAAACTAACAAAAAATATATTTTAACAAAGTATTTGCAAATAAATATTTTATGTACGGAAAAAAAAGCAAAAAACAAAAACAAATGTTCCCAATTTCAAAATTTTTTTTTAGGAATTTTCTTAATGATTGAATGGAATGAATAATATTTTACAGATGAATCAAATACGAGATGAGTGTGTGTATAGGAATAATTTGATAAGTTTTTTTCTCTGTCATGGTATTAGTGTTTGCTTATTGCAAATAAGGAGGAAAGGGGCGATGAGGGTGATTATTATTGTGAATACGAAACAAAATAAACACTTCGTTATGGTTAGTTGAATTATGAAAATGAAAATATGTTTCTTGGATGTAATTAGAATCAAATGTAAAAAAGTTTTGGACCAAATTAGTAACTGAGAAAAGTTTAAGCATAAAGAATAGAGTTTTCTTATTGAATACAAAATAAGTTTGGAAATGTTTGTATGTTTTTAATTGGAACAGACATTAAAAGTGAAATATTGTTAGTATTCGATTCTATTTATCTACCTCGTGTGCCAACAATTTGGCATCTATGATACGGATAATGTCGGATTTTGAATGAAGATTTGAAAATAAGATTCAGCAGGCAAAATCTAATCGTAGTTCTCGTCAGTTTGCTTTGTAAATTCGGCAATATCGTTTCAATAGAAAAAAGTTATAGCCTGAAGATGGAATACTAGTAAAAATTCAACAGATAGGTCTGGAAGGAAGGGAAGTGGTCTCCCACTTGGAAGAAAGGCATAATTGTAAATTTACAGAAAAGTGAAAAATAGCAAAAACTGTAGAGGAATTATTCTATCTTAAACCATACTCAGGATGTTAATCCCCGTTAAACAAAGAAGACTTCAAGGCAAGATAGTAAAAAATCAACGTTACTTTCGTTTCTAACAAATTTCCGGCCGAACAGGAGCTGCAAAAACCAAGCCAACAACCTATGCGGTCTCTTTAAAGGCCTACGACACTATCAGACTAATTATCATATAAAAAACATTGATAAGAGAAGGAGTACTTCAGAAGATAATCATTAGAGCTCTGTACAAAGAAGCTGAATTCTCATATCTCCACAATGGCTATATTATTCTCCGTTCAGAGAGAAGAGAAAAAACATAGAGACAATGGGAAACTAAAATCAATTTCGAGTTGCCCAAAAATATTATAACGCAAACGCTACAAGATTTTCCCAACAAGTGACTCAGAATTATATTCAGAATATTATGAACTAATAACATCAACAACATCAATCTCTGAACATTATTAGGAAAAACCCACGAAGTATATCCAGATGGGGGTCTAAGAAATCTGAGTGTTTCTTGACCGGACACGGCAATTAGAAGTGTTCGATACTCTAAGATCTAGGACTACACAAACTTATATGGGAGAACTCAAAATTCACAAATTTATATACAAAGATTTCAGAGATAACTAGATCGACCAAAAATTAAATTATTGTCTCTAAAACAAGTAAAACAAAAGTCTCTTTCAATCTGAAGAAAAATTTCACTCAATCCCGATTCTTCAAAAAAAATTATAAATAATTTTAATTTTGTAAATATTAACTTGATTCAAAAGATATCGGTATTCTTAGCTGACTGACTTTGTGTTCACGTAATATTCTGAAAACTCTTCAGGTTTCATTTACAGAGATATTTCGATAAAATTTGATACATATTACTTTTTGGAAATTAGGCTAAGCCTATTAAAATTGATAGGTACATGGTGTGGTCGGTCTTAACCTGACATTCCTATTAACACTTAACACAATTATTTGATTTTTTAAATTAAATTTTCATTATTTTATTTAATTTTGATTCTAATTTTAACAGTTAAATTTTGGTTTTTCCTTTAAGCCCCTGTATATCGAAACTTGAAAATTTTCACTTAATTTTAAGAATGATAAAATATATATATATACGACAATATATATAGATACACATGTTTATAAGATAACAACAATTTATCATCTCAAGTATATAAACAGTAAAATGGAATTAAAAAACAGTTTTTACTTCTTCAAAGTTGAAGTATTATACGTGGGACAATTGAATAATTATTAGAGAATACTAATAAGAACTTTTGAATGAACAACACAAATCAATGAGGATTTTTAAAATTAAAATTTTATTTTAAAGTTGTTTACAAAATGTAAATATCTCATAATAATACGAATTTTTAGTCCTTTCGACACATCCTACTAATACTATAATATTTTCAACTACTAAGAACATCATCATCTTAAAATACTATAAAAAAAATAAACTCAAATCATCACTAAGCAACAACAGGAAAAAACAATAACAAAAGCAGGAATTTTCAAATCAGGCAATATCCAAGGCACGTTCGAAAAAAAAATTGTTAGTGCTATATTCGGCTATGGCGAATCTTAACTGTACTTCAGCAATGAAACTTTGAAGATTAAAAAATAAAAAGTATTGATATTATCAATTCCCATTGATACATTTGTCTATATTAATAAGCATTCTAGAAATTTTGACACTTTTGCTGTATCTCAACATCTCCGATTTTGATACAAATTTTGTACACGAATTTACTATACATCAAGTTAAAATTTAAAGTTTTGCAAATTCTTAAGGTTTGTAGCCTTATTGGATTATTGGATATTTTTCGATTTTTTTTTTCGAAAAATTTATCGAATATAGTGACTTCAATTTTTGATACTTTTTTTACAAATTATCTGATTAGACTTATATTAACACCTATTAATTAAGTTAATTTTACATATGAATGTTCGGAGCTTGATTCGCGGGATTTATGTAGTTTTATTAGAATTAGGAGTCGTCCGAAATTTGCTTACTAGATAAATATTTATCTTGCAGGAGATGATTCATATTAATTAAATTATCTTTCTTTCACTGCCACATAACCTAATTATGACTAAATACGCCACATATGAACTTTGATATTAACGATAACTTCTATGAATTTGCCAACTTCTTGATAACAGAAACATTTTTAGAAATATCGGAATATTTGTCAAAATTTCATGTGACTAAATTAATATTTGTTTAAATTAATATTGCAGAGTGTAGTTAGCAAGGGTGTTTCGAAGATCTGATATAACATTAACTTAGATTCCTAAGCATAGGAACCACTTTCGTAATGAACAGGTCGATGAGCAAGTCAGAGGATCTGCATTTGATATATACCATGCGGAGTTAGTAAACATATGGAGTAACTACATTCTCATTAAGATGAACTAAGTACATGTAAAGTCGCCAAAGAGTTGTGGTCTGCTTTCAACGTGTTACATGTATCAAATAGCAAAATTGCCTTGAATTATCTTTAATGAGCATTTTCCTTGCTGTAATAATTTGGAGATAGAGAAAGATGTATTCGATCACTATGTGAATGCTCTGCCTTTAAACGTACCATGCAAGAATAATTTTCTGCCGAACGCCTTTTATAGGGACAAAGTAATCATATAATTCGTTTTAGGTTATTAAATATTTCCATATAAAAAAGTGGGGGTTTTCATAATTTCAAGGAAAACTTTCCTAGTCAGGCCGAATCGATTATATTTGGAAATAAATGTGCAGTTTTTAACTGGCTGAATGGATTTTCATGATATTTAAATGATGACAATGGAATGTAGTATTAAAACATTGGGAGTTCAGACACAATAAGGATTACATGGGCAAGATTATATGAATACAAAGTGCGCTACCTCCAACATGTGTCTCGAAAAAGTGTTTACACTAAATTTCACTTCTTGCACACCTCCTTGAATCTGACCCATTTTTAAACAATTTGATCTTAATATGTGTGTTGAGTTTTTAATTATCTGGTAACTGTTTTTCATAAACTTTAAAGCATACTTCATTTTCGTCAATCTTTTTAGTGCAGAATCACAGGAATGTTAATATTATTTTAAACAAATTATTGGAAAATTCTTGATATTTTTCGTGTCACTCTTTCAATGATCTACGTTATGTGCTCATTTTCACCACTTAAAATGGCGAAGTGTGCAAAAGAGAAAAAAAACTCAATATAAAACTTCTAACAATAATGATGGTGATGAACTAAACTTTTGAGGAAAAACTAAGAAAAAACTGCAAACAATTTTCAACTCAGAGAAAATGTATATAAAATCGTATACATTTAGAGATGAAACAGACATGAGAGGGGATAACAATGAAAAAAGAATGTTTTGAAAATACTCTCTGATTATATAGAAATTCCTCTTTTTAAAAGTGATTGGATGCAAAAAAGAGAAAAAACAAAACCAGCAAACAAGAAAATAAAAATTACACTAAAAATTTTCTTTATTTTTTTTTCAGAAAAAGTGAAAATATGTGAACAACCGAAAGAAACAATTTGCGGTAATGGAAAGCAAAATTTTAGAAACAAAAGAAAAAATTGAACATTTTCACTACAAAACCCAAAAAACCATGTGAACACATTAACTTTTCATGGCAAAGAAGTGAAAAAATGTGTAACTTAAAATATAAACGACATAAGAAACTTTTAAATTTAAGTGAAATTTTGGATAAATAATTTAAATTGATGAACATTTTTTAGTAAATTAATGGAAATGTCAAAAGAGTTGTATTCTTGATAAGATAAACTATAATTAATAATAATTGTGATAAAGACAGTTCAAAACCATTTGAAAGGGAATTGGTAAAGTTAACAATGTTTTCAAAATTATTTTTAAAGAATTCTGTAACATTTAAATCATGTTCCCCAGTGAGATGTTTTCGTTAGGGGAAGCTACAGCCAATTGGTTCAATTTATTAATTCCGATTACAAAAATCGTCGAGTTTCTTAAGAATAGACTACATGTCTGTCTAATATTTTTATAAGCTTAAAGCCTTTCCTAGGATTAGCTATATCTTAGTGACGTATACTAAAAAAATTAAAACATGATTATGCCGAATTTCAAAGGAATAAGTCATTATTATAGATTTTTATAAGATTCAAACTTTACTTCGGAATGAAGCGTTACGGGGAGCTACGCATTAATATGCACCGATGCTTGTCAAATATTTTAGATAAAATATTTATGTTTAATATTGGATAAAATGGCATAAAACCTAATTTTGGTAAGGATCCTACATGGATAACAACTAGAATTCACATATTGTTAGACCATTTCCCCATTCGTAGTGCATTCCCAAGAGAAAAGCATAGGCCGCGTTCCTTCCATGTAATGAGTAAAAAACATATGCAGGAGCGGAGAAGAGATGAAATAGTCAATGAGTTCTTTATAACAAAAGTTACTCCCATGACCATGCACTCATAAATTTTCGTAACATTTAGCCCATCGCCGTTTGAAAACCAAATATCCCGGTCATCAGATCAGCCAGTAACCAGTTAAGAATCGCAAATATACTTCAAGTTAATGTGCCCTAGTGATCATCAGCAGAACTGAATTAATATTCGAGCGGTTCGAGTAGCCTTCAAATGACTTCCAACAGAATTAAGGGCGTATGAGATCATAAGGAGAAATTCTGCCGAAAATCTAAAGAAATGTTCTCGTAAAAAATATAATTCAGAAACAATACATTCCTTATAGAAATGTACGAAGCGCACTATGTATTAACAAGTATTTTTATATCGTCATTTTCATAATTTAACACTTTAATTAAACGTCCAATCTCTTTTATAAAACTTATCATTAATAAATATTTCAAGTTTTTAAAATTTCTATTTTTGTACAATTGTTTTCATTTTTTCATTTTTTTCCTTTTTTTTTCGAAAATAAATACTTTGATTTTAATTTTTATTTCTATTCAAAAAAGCCAACAAAAATGTCCTTCAACAAAAGAAAATAAAATCTCATTTCATTTATCAAAGATGCTCTAATAGTGATAATAAGATATTTACTAAGGATGTGTGAGTATGTGTTTAGTTAGCGAGCTCTTTGTATGCGTTTCCGGTTTCCAGTTTTGTTAACAGTATTAATTTTACCAACAGATGTGAACAACAACAACAACACCAACAACAACATGTCCATTCAAATTCGTTTTTATATAATAAAGCAACCAACCATCCAACCATTCATAGTTTTAGTTACGAGTCTATTTTTTTTTCTCTCACTTTGTAGTACCAAAATCTACTCCATTTTATTTTATTTTATTTATGTTTGTAAACATTTATACGAATACAAGTGAAAAAGTACGCGAATTTTTGTACTATAAAAGAATTGTAGTGAATCAAAACAGCAACAACAATAAAAAATCTCATTATTTTCTCAAAATACTATTGTTTGGAAGATATAAATCTCTGTGATTGTATATGTGATTGTAAATGTGTATTTAAATGTATGGCTGCTCTTCCATGTGTTAGTAAATATAGTTGTAGTTTTTTTATTGTTTGTTTCTTTGTAAAAGTTTTTCTTGCTTTTATTTGTGTGAAAAGTTGCGTATGTGTTGGTTGTAGTATATTTTCATTGTTTGTTTGGTTTCCGTTTTCTTTCATTGTTTTTGTGCATTTCTTTGTTTATTTTTTTTTCAACTTTTATTTAACTTGTTAGTTATTTTCTCGTTTTTCTCTTTCTCTGCCTGTTTATGTTTTATTTTCTTTTTTTTATTTTCTATATAAATATATAATTCTATTATATTCAATGTCCATTATATTGTTACGATTTCTGCTTGATATATTCATTTAGGAAATTGAATAAAAAATCAGCTGAAATCAAGTAAGAATGCTATATTCGGTAATACAGAATATTTAACACTCTCCATCACGATTGATTCAGAAAAAATTGAAATTGTAACATATTGAAAGTTTCGCCTGTAATAATATACTAATTCCACGTTTTCCTCCACAAAATTATGTTGTCTATAATATTTTGCCATTATCGCTTCATTATTGTGCCAAATTTCATAGAATTTCCCGTAAAAGTTTAAGCGATATATACGTTATGTTTCGTACATAAACACTCACACAAACACTCTCTAGCGAATATAATATATAACAGTTTTTTAACAGTTTTTATAACTCATATATATGAGTTATAAAAATTAGTTAAGGGCTTTGTTGTAACGCTTTTCCTATTGAATCGATTTTGATAATTTTTGAAATAAAAATACTTATATAATGCCAAAATTTCATTATAATTTGTCCTTTTATAATTTACGACATTACTGGTTCTAAATAGAAAACTTCTCAGGAGTACAAAAATACTCAAGCAAAATTTTATTATTATTATTGTAGTTATTGTGGATGCGAGCGTGCCAACAATAGACGGTCATAGAAAATCGAGTTAAATTTGATATCAGAATATACATACATTATGGGTTTTGATATTATTCCATCTTGGCATTACATACGGATTGACAAAGTTAATATACGCTGTCGAGTATTCGAGTACATACCAACAGCATGAAATGTTGCTGATCTCATACCCTTTAGCATAATGACCTACCAATATGCAAATATGCCACGTTATTGATAAATAGTTAGAAAACATAATTATTTATCAAATAATAATTGATTGAGGTCAATATCTCCACACAATTCAAAAATAATAAATAAGAAATCCAATTTCTTCACTTATTTTCATCTAAAATATATTTTATTGTTTCTGAAAACATTTACAAAATTATAATTATTCTAAAAAAGATTCATTACGAAAATTGTTCTGTTATAAAAACTCGGAACATTCAGACTCTTCTTTGATTAAAATTTTTAATTTAACCTATATGTTCTGAAATTCTAAAGTCTGAAATTTTCAACGAAATGTATATTTGGAAACCACAAAATTTCGCTTTAGAATTTTTCTTCATGTTTTTGAAAATAAAAGGAAATTCTTTTATCACTTTTATTATGAATCAAAGTTTTTTTCGAATATCTTCCTAAAATTATCAGAAAGCAAAAATTTTTATTTTTATTTCAAATTTCGTATAATAGAAGAAATATTTTCTTAACTATTTTTAAAAAAAATATTAAAATCAATATCATAATAAATAATAAGATTCATAAATTAAATTTTTTTTAAATTTTAAAATTAAAAATGAAATAGAAATAAATCTGTAACTTCCAAACGGCTGCTACATATTTATGCCACATGGAAAGGTGAATTTAGACAAATTATTAACAATAATACAATTCGTTGCACACTTTTTGTTGAAAAAAATTCATTAATATTTCAAAATTGATCTTAATAAAATTTTACATATAAATATATTTTTTGATATTTAACCGGAAACTTTAAATATTATTTTGTTTCTCTTAAAAATATCTCGTTATTTCCAAAAACATTCGAAAATTCTCAAAAATGTCTTTTTAAATTTTGAAAATATCAGGCCACTATAGCATAAATGATCGATCAAGAAGTATTTTTATTTTTGAAGGTCAATATCTCTAAAACTGTAGGAAATATTCTACTCATTTTTATAGGACTTCACTAGCAAAATTCAATTTATATAAAAATCGTTAAAGGAATCTCGATCATTTTAAATATTTTTATCACTCGAGGCAATCAACTTTAGTTTCTGTCGACCGACTCCCGCTAGGACCACAAAGTGCAATCTGGAATTTTATATTCGCCTACTCTTTTACTATCACTGTGTAATTTAATACAAATTGGACGAGCCATCTGGAAGTTGGAGATTTATTTCAGTTTCATATTTCCTTTGAAACACTGCCTAACATCCCTGACGTAACACATAGAATGTTCAACAGAAAATACCACAGCTACATTTAGGAAGTGCACTAGAGACGAAGTAGAAAAAATGGCGAAATAAAAATATATATTCAGTTCTAAAGTATAAATATGTATGAAAATATAACATCGTTCCATTTGTCAATTTCTTTACCTGATTTTCTAAATGACATCGAGAAATAAAACTGAAATCAAAAGAAAACTTTTGACATCCACTATTAATTTCATTAATTAACTATTTTAAAAACATCTTTAATTAAATAATTATTATTTAATAATTTAAACTTAAAATTTTCCTTAATTAGCCATGCACAGTGGTCCCTAAACGCTGTTTGGAAATAATTCTGTAACTTTGGAACCATTGAATTGTTTTTAACGAAATTTTAGAGAATTACAAATTTCTTTCTGAGGTCTTTCCGACCTCAGGACCCAATAGAAATTTATAATTTGAGTGAAAAAATATTTTTACATGTGTGGTGTAATTCTTATAGTTAAGGAGATATTTAGACTCTATGCAGGTCCAAATAAATTTCGGAAATATTGTCAGCCTAGAGGAGCTAAGAAGTTACAAAACACTCCACAAATATCTTAGAAATAACTGTGAAAATTTTCACTAAAATATAAAACTGTTATAAATTAATGCAACATTA
Organism: Cochliomyia hominivorax; assembly: GCA_004302925.2. Taxonomy (NCBI): domain Eukaryota; kingdom Metazoa; phylum Arthropoda; class Insecta; order Diptera; family Calliphoridae; genus Cochliomyia; species Cochliomyia hominivorax. The sequence goes on from PYHX02000158.1 coordinate 38,187,879, forward strand.
TTTAAAGACATGTTCAAGTTTTCAATTCAGTAATTATATGTAGAATGCTGTAGCACACATTTACATGGAAATTTTGCAAATTTCAGGGGGGGCAAGTTTCAGTAATTTTTTGAAGGGTGGTGTAAAGTTTTTAAACTATTTAAACTAAATATCTTTTCTTAATTTAAGTAAAAAAATAAACTAATTAAAAACAAACTAATTAAAATCAAACTAATTAAAATTAAAACTAAAATTAAATTAAATTAAATTTGGCATTAAATAAATTCTACACAAATTTAGATGTTATTTTGATCTTCGAACATAATATGGACAAAGTTGTTCTTAATGTTGAGCAACAAAAATATTCAAATTTTTTTTCGATTATACCCAAAATTCTCATCCGGGAAAATCTCGTTTTAAAACTACACTTTTTTCAGTAAAAAGCTCAACCTGCAGTTAAGATGTTTGGCCCATTGCAGATATCATGAGTGGATAGCTGGTGAATGTTGCTACGTAAACAAGGTAATTCTTTGAATATTTTAACTTTAAAATTTGTTTGCTCCTCAAAAAACTAAGTGGAAATATTTGATAATTTACGAAATTCCCATAGGGTAGACGGAGAAGTTGCTTCCCCTAATGTCCTCGAATTTGTTTCATATGCATTAGCGTTATAAATATTTTAGAAAATTTATATAGTGCAGAAGTAAATGTATGATTTTAAAGTGAATGTTGCCACCTTTTTCCAAAATCGTATAATTTTATATATGAATATATAGTAGATAGACATATGGTTCTTACACAGAAATTATTTTGAACTTTGTACAGAATTTGTTTTAAGAATTCATTTTAATATTTTTAATATTAATTGTTTGGACCCGATTAAACCCACCAAGTTCAAATAACTAAAAAAAACCTGTTCCAAAATGAGTCAACATGTCAAAATATCCCATAAACTATAACAATTATCCAACATATATAGTTATATTTTTTTTTTTTTAAACTATAAGGACAATATATATGTAAAATATTTTTTTAATCAAATCATAAATAAAATTTTTACGATTTTTTTAAATAACGTTTTGGAGATCCACTTCCCGACCCGGGAACCTACTAGAAATATGTTATTTTCTAAGTCAATTGGAAAACACCTCCAGAATATTCGTGCGCAAAAATATTAAATTGTTCCAAAATTACAGAATTATTTAGAAAACGTTTTGGACCACTGTGTCTTCTAATTTTTTATTTTATTTATATACAATTTTATATATTTATATATTCCATCTACATTATGTATATATTTACCATTTAAATATATACATAATCCATTAGTTATATATTATTTACTATACATGTTGTTATATAAGTGAATTTTTTATTTATGTTATTTTTCACTCGTCGACCATTTTCATTCAGGTCCATTAAAAGATTAAAATTAAAGTCTACAATATAAAACGTTGGTTGCTTATATTTTTCACTTATTTTTTTTTAGCAATAAAGAGTTGTTTGTGTGTATGTGTGTTTTTTCAACTATAAGCGGATTTTATTTAATGACTCGTTAAATGTAAAAGAGAATAATAATTTCAAACAATATAAGAGATACTATAATATGTATATAATACAACTTGCAGAAGGTTAAAATATATTTAAAATATACGTCCAAATGAAGTTCAACCCAATATAGAAACTTTCACCAGAAGTGATAAATAATGCTTATAAAATGTGACAAAACTGGAGAAATACTTAGAAACGTGCATTAAAGTGAAAACAATATATGAAAGAATTTCACTACCTCAGAAGATATCTGATAACTTTTCTTGCTGATAATACCCGAAGGTGATTCACACATATACATACCATTTGACTCAGAGTTCGTTTTTGAGTCGATTTAGCGATATCCGTCCTTACTTATATCTGCCCGGCTGGCTGTTCATGTAACAGGTCGCAATTTTTAAAGTATTTCGATGAAATTTGATACATGTTATAATCTGAGACTAAGGCTGAAGCTTATTGAAATTAGCAATAATCGGTCCAATATTTCAGGCACCTCCCACAAAAATGTTCTTCCCGGAATGGGGTTATAAAATTCCTAAATCGAAAGAAATTTGGCGCAAGTGAGTCTTATAATATATTATATTCTTAAACGTTTAAAATATATTATATTCTTAAACGATGCAGCAAAATATACGAGGGTTGGTCCATTATTTCTCACAGCTCCCATACAACCCCATTCGAAATATCTTTTTCCTTTAACAAAAAAGATCTCACATATTGCAATAATATTTGGTAAAATTGGGATAAATATAAACAATAATCGATGTGCAAAATTATACGAGGGTGTGTTTATAATTTCTTATAACCCCATATAACCCCTCCAGAAAAATTCATTTTAAAATTCATGTCAATTTAATGTCACAATAATGCACTACACACTTAGGAATAAATAAAAAATCAGATTATCCGAGGGTCGTTCATTAATTTTTCGTAACTACTATTTTTAATCGAAGATATGTAGACTATACATTCTAACTTGTTTTCATCAGGAAGAAATTATGATTTCGGACAAATTTTCAAGAGCGTTCATAACTTTATCAATCGACACACTAAAGGGTACAAATAAGGTTTAAAGTTAAGCTGTTCTAGTTATAAGGCTACGCTGCTCTACAATGGAGGTCTGAATAGTTTTTACATTAATCTTTTGCTAACTCTTGATTAATTTGCTCTAAAATGTCCTTTGAATGGGAACTAACCGAATCAATGTACCGAATACAACAATTTCAATAGACCAAATTAATCACACGTTCTAGATTTCATGAAAATATCCTGAAAATTATGACCAGAGTTTTATTTATAACTTCACATGAACTGATAGCAAACCACTCAGCCGATGATGGGCGGGAATCATAGTAAAAGAAACTAAAAAATAAAATGCTACATTACACAATACTTCATAAGTCGATGTTAGTCCTGCCTGATTAAGTAACGCTGAACATTGGGGTGGACTCGATTTTTTTACTGAAATTTTAAATATATAAAAAATATTTCTTAAAATTATTTTCGCTCTTTACAAATAAACAAAATTTTTGGCCACTTTTAATTGACTCTATCCCACTGTTCGCTTCTGTAACTTGGAAACCATAGAATGTTTTTAATTAAATTTTGAATAAACTTAATACATTCAAGAACTTCAATAGCAATAGCAGAGGGTTAACCTCTAAAACGAATCACATCGGATAAGGAATTTTTTTATTATAAATTTAATATAGTCTAAGAGATAGACTACAGTAAAATGTATAATCTATTTTTAGAATATATGGACTTACTTGCTATAAAATACCACTTATATTGGTTTAGTAGCAATAAAGTTTTCAGCATTAATAAAAAGTTATGGGCTAAAATATCAAAAAAGGTCTCAATATTTAAGAGAATTTGAGTGAATTTGGTACATGTATTTATTCTGCTATCATAAACACCAAAAAAATTGTTCTGGAACCATTATTAGATGCTCCCAAATAGAGCCCCTTCCCATTTAAATCTCTTAAATATGGACAAGGTCCATTAAAATTTGATTTAATTCTATTTTTCTTCTTGTTTTAAATATTATCTAAGTAAACTGACGAATATAGATCCATATTTAGTAAAAAGTGTCAAAAATAGGGTTCCAGAGTAGGATTGTAACCTTAAAAACTGTTAAAAAAGAATCAGTTTTATAAAAAAAATAATAAATGAACCTCATTTTAATTTATGTTTTCATTATTTACCTAATAACTAATTTTAAATTAAAATAAGTAAAAATGCTATATTCGGTTACCACAAATGTGTGTAAGTAAAAACGTTATGTTTGGTACACAAACACTCACACATACACTCACAAAAGTACAAAATATATAAACAAATACATATATAACACAGGAACATTTTATAAGTCATAAAATTACAGGACTGATTTTGGTCGCTTTCAGAATGGTAGTGAAATACACAATAAAACTTTATGTTATTGATACAATTGACAGTTTTGCGAAAATTCTTCCCTGGAACTTAGAGGTTGCATGAGATATCTTCCTAAATCTCTAGACATGCTAAACCGATTTTAATTAGGAATCTTTTAAAGACGGACAAAGCTAAATCGATTTTGGAATGATTCTTAATATATATAAACAGAGATAATTATTTCTTAGCGTTACACACAGAATTACAAAGTTAATATACCCACTTCCCCACTGTGGAGACTACAAAAATTTATTATATTTTTTGTAATAAGTTTTTCTTTCCGCAAATATTTATAATTACATATTATTGTAATTAAACCATTTTTTTTAATTTAATTAAAAACAAATATTTACTTTCTTTATTAATCTTATTTCCGCTTATTTAAATATAAACCTTTGCCGTATGATTAATGACGCCGTATCAAACATGAAATATTAATCATACGATATAATTAATTTTGCAATACAATAGAATGATTTATCAAGGTTTTTTTTCCAAACAGATTAAAGGTGACCTTAATGAAATTTTAATCAGCTTAATGTAAATAAACATTAGCAGAATTTAATAAAAATAAATTAAGTTTCCAATTGATTCTGAGAAAATAAAATTGAAAATCTGCCCTAAAGTTATTTGTTTTTAAATTCAAAATAACAAATACTTTCTAAATATTTTTTCATCCGTTTCCTAAAAAACTTTATCGTGCATTTAACCATTAAATACCAGTTCAATAACAATGTTCTTTATATACAAATTTATTTGCAAAAACTTTAAAATCAACATCAAGGAAAGAGAAAAAAATCGAATTGTTGGAATGAAACCAAAAAACCACGTAGCAATTGCAAGTAAATATCATGTCCATATGATATAAACAACACAAATACATGTACACTATTTTACATGGTGCACTTTTCCATAAACAATATGGTGAAATAAAAAACTACAATGTATACACATATACAAACACAAATTTACTATTACTTTATAAAGTGTTGGTATAGTGCAATTTACTCAGTTTATTTTTTCTTTTTTTTTATTATACCCTACACTACCACAAGCGGTGAAGAGGGTATATTAACTTTGCAATTCCGTGTATAACGCTAGGAAGGAATCATGTAAGACTCCGTGATGTATATATATTCTTGAATCAAATGAAAATCTGAGACGATTTAACTATGTCCGTATGTGTGTCCGTCTGCGTGTACTTTTGTCTGTTCGTCAGTCTGTTTGTCTGTCTGTGCATCTATCTGTACTTCTGTCTGTCCGTCTTGACTTATGTCTGTCCGTCTGTCTGTCTGTATGTCTCTTTGTATATCTGTCCTTTATATTTCTGCCTATTGACACGCTCATATTCACAATAAATGAGAGAGCTCACCGAAATTTGATCTGAGTATTTCCTATAGTCCAGAAAAGTTTTCTATGTAAAACCAAAAAAATTAGTTCAGTATATAAAAATATAGACCGATATCATAGACAACCTCTAAATTCAAGCGAAGAACTTTCATAAAATTGTCAATTATAAATCGATAAATTAGATTAATATTTTGTTCCGTGTTATATTTAAGAAACCTTTTTTTATATTGTTTACATCTGCGAGTTCATGTGTGATTGTGTTCATACAAAACATAAAGTATTTACTTCACATGCATTTGTGGTAGAGGCTATTGAAGATTCGGCATAATCGTGTAGAGCATTTTTACTTGTTTTTCATCAAATTCAATTCAACTTTTTTAAATTTACAAATACATGCATGAGTTTTAAATAAAAGTTTTTTCTCTGTCTCTCTTTTTTTCGTAAACAAGTTTTTGTTTTTGTCCACAATTCATTTTATTGTCATATATACATTTGTTTGTACAATTGTTTTTTATGCAGTTACAGTTATATACACATATGTAAGTATTCTATTTGTATTGGTGTAATATAGTTTATTGTCTGTGCACTTCATATATATTCAATTAAAAAATGGACTTTACATACATGCCCACAATTAGGGTGGCATCAATCAATGACTTAACAAAAATTAAGAATGTTATATTCGTCTATGCCAGATCACTAATACCCCTACCACGATAATTATCGAAACATTGCCTTTTTGTGCCCTAACAGTTACGTTTTCTTAACATTTTGGCATTATGACTTCATTCTTGCTCAAAATTTCATTTCCTGTAACAGTTTCAGAGGGATATTAAAAAAAGCATTTGTAAGGGGGATGTCATTTCACTTTGCTTTATCCGAAACTTTTTTACTCATTTCACAAATTTCATGAAATTTTCACTTACAGTTTCCTATGTTCTTTCAAAAATTTTGTTATTCTTTCAAATTTTGTTTTCGAGTTTTTATTTATGCGCCAAATTTCATTAAAATTTGCTTTAAAAATTAGAGAGATGTGCATACCCCATCTAAATTTGTTACTTTGCAACAATTTACTCTAAAGCAAATAAATTTATAAATATCTAAGGAACTATAACAGCGAGAACCTAAAAAATTTTAAGCTACTGTGAGGTACCGAAAAATAATAGAAATAATAGGTAGAGCCAGGAAGGGTAATTGCCAAATAACTGACGAACTATTGAAATAAAAGATATAAAAATTTTACTGGACAAAATGTAGGATCGGACAATTTTAACTATCGAACATCTAAGGAACTATTGAAGGGAAAGCTTTAAAATTTAGTCCCAATCACTTTCAGAAGGAACTATAAAGGACGGATAGATCAAAGAGAGAGGTATGAAGCAAGTATTAATCATGGTAAGTAATATTAAATGGAATTACAATTTTCTTTCCAAATAATTTCTCATAAAAAAATTTACAATATCTAAAATGGATAAGGTCTACACTCCAGGTAAAAGCTAGCAGTATATAAGCCTTTATTTTAATTTTCCCCGATTTTTTTTATCAAAACTGAGTTGAATTTTTTATTAAAACACTATGCTACAACATGATCTCGGAATGTTGACGTAGACTAAAACAAAACTTATTAATAAGTTTTGTGAGCTTAAACCTTTATTTCGGAGGGACATTTGTATGAAAGCTTTTCAATGACTTCGTCCCTGGACCAAAATAATAAAAATACATACAAAACATTATAAGTGTTCGCATGGATGACTGTCAGTGAGATGTAAGAAAATTGTTTAAACAATTCAAAAAAATCAATTAATTAATTCAAAAGTGATAGTGAATCTGTCGGTATAAATAAAAGTAGCTGTAATACTATTTAAAACCAAAACCTTCTAAAGTGGTTTTGTGTTTAAAAATTAGAGTTGTCATTTAGGGAAGTTATTTATGTTTATACTCCATATTTAACTCTAAGAAAGAATCACCTAAGAAAACATAACTAATATATATTTTCCTCCATCAAATCAAAATCTTAGTCGATTGAACTATATACATCTGTCTGCAATTGCTGTTACACTCACTACCACAATAATTGACAGAACTCAATGAATTTTGGTCTGAGTAGTTGTTATTATCTTGAAAAAAAACCGGTTTAGAAGAAGAAAATTTAGAGCCAAAAATATAAGTAATTTTGTAACCCATTAAGTGTTTATGTGTTAAGAGCAACTTCTACATATTGTAGCGTTTGTGAGTGTATTTTTGAATGTGTAAGTACAAAAACATAATGTATTTATTTCATATGCTTGTGGCGGCGTAGCCGAAAGTTTCGCTCAGAAGTCAGCTATTTATAATTATCGGAACATGAGTCCTTCCATATAAAGAAAACATTTCATGCATTCTTTGATAACAATTCTCTCTCACTCCGTTTAATTTTTTATAACACATACTTATTTAAGTCAGATCGAGTATCATGAGGAAAGACCAAATCTGTGATCTACCAAATACATTGGTTTCTACCAGTGCAGTTAATGCCATTGTGCAAATCCAGAAAAAGGGGACTATTTTATTTTTCGGGAAATTTTGGTCATCCATATATTACACTACGAAAGCTGAGAACTGCCACTTGGAATGGTATTTTACCACAACAAATTTAGCACCACAATATATATGGAAACCTACCAAATTGCCATCTAGTAAACTGTACCATCCTAATACACAAACATCTTTTGCACTGTAAAACACACAACAAAAACAAAATGGGGATCTATTTCATGGCATTGTTTTTCATTCATTTTCGTTGTTATAGAAACAGCACACAACAAAGAAAGCAATAGAGATGAAAAATAAAATTATATAAAAACAAAAAATAAAATAATTTAAAGTGGCTGTAAAATAAAAAACAACAATGTCATCAAAGGACTATTAAAGCAAAAAAAAAAAATACCACCAATACCATCAAATTTTATATACTTTTAAATAAGGATATTCAATATGTGCAGTTAAATACATATGTATATGTTAAAACAGTACATAGTGAATACCATTATTGTTTTGTAATATAAACCATTTTATAGTTGTTGTTTTTATTGTTGCTCTCGGTGAAACATTAAATGTTTATTTTAATTATTACAACTCATACCAATTATGCGGTAAAGCCTATTGTTTACATGTGTGTTGATGATGATGATGATGTTGTTATTATTGTATTCTCTTTTTTATAATCTTCACCACTACAAGCAATGGATAAGGGTATACTAAAACTGTTATTCCATGAGTAGCACTTTACTTTCATTCTTATTATCTGAAATTGTTCATTATTGACAGGTTTTTATTTAAAACCAATCGTATCAGTTTATTAGGAACAAGTGGGAATGCTGTGCCGAAGTTTTAATGCCACTTGATTTAAAAGCCTCGTCAGAGAAATAAGTTCTAATAAAGCAGGACCGTTATTTTAGTAATTAATATATTAAACATAATTAGAAAATATTTGAATAGAAATCATTCATATTTGAGTTTAAATAAAAACAAATTACGACCGATATTTGTCAAATTTATAAAATAAATTAGAGACTTTTATTGAAAAAAATATAACAAATTTCAATAACAAATGTATATTTAAGACTTCTGTAAGCTTAAGAACTTTATATGGGCACTAAGTCCAAGTCAAGACTAAAATTTCGAAAATAATAAAAATATATGAAAGGAAATAAGGAAATAAGGAAAATAATTTTATTGGATTGTAAAAGAATCCTATTAAAAAAAGTCCCATTCAGGGAAAGAACTTATATGGAAGCTATAATCATATATTGAAAACAGAAGGAAATAATTGTTCTAAATTTTAATAAATCCATATATTAGACTACAATGTGCTTAAATCCTATTCCAGGAAGTGAAAGTATGACCCTTGTTCACCAAATTATTTACTTATACTAAATTTCGAAAAGTTTTTCCTCGAAACTTTGAGGTTCTCTAAGATATCATTCTATATCTTTTTTAATAATATATATATATATATATATATATATATATATATATATATATATATATATATATATATATATATATATATATATATATATATATATATATATATATATATATATATATATATATATATATATATATAATATATATATATATATATATATATATATATATATATATATATATATATATATATATATATATATATATATATATATATATATATATATATATATATATATCTTAGTAAAAAAGTAACAAACGATCTGGTGAAATTTCATTCTTCTTTTTAGGTTTTGAGTCTAATTTAAAAACATAACTCACATCAATTCTGGTGTTACAGATTTATTTTCAAATCTGTAACTTGTTATTAGCTGAATATATTTGCATGAAATTAAACATAAAGGAAGCTGGTGAGAGCCTTTAAGGGCTCCATGATCTCATTTTATGTTAAATTTCACATAATTCCATCCACCCGATCAAAAGCAATTTGCTTCGAACAAAATCGATTTTGACCCATTATGCACTTTGTGTTATTATAAACGGTGGACGGAACAAAATACTTTTCGGGTGTTTATCTCACATAAGTATCTATATAACCTGGATACTTTAAGAATGATTTTGGCATTGCAATTTGTGAAATTTTACTGTTTTTTGCAAATTGTTCAACTTTGGAGAGGACTTGTTGGAAAATCTTTACCAAAGTTTATTCGAATTTATTTCACATCAATTTTCGTTAAGATTTCTTTATTCCAAGGTTCTGAATAAAAAAAGTTAAAAATAAATCGACCTTTTTAGAAAAAAGTGAAATGGGAAAGCCCATTTTGAAGGAATCTTTAAGACCTTAAGGTAATGTCAGAAGCACCTCTGTAAGACAATATTGAATTGTGGTTCAAAAGTAACAAAATTATTTCCGAAAAATCCTTCAATACCACTGAACGCTTTTCGCAATCTTTATTACACTCATATACTCACAAACATATATAATTTATGAAACTTCTTTCTTAAATACAACATAAAAACACTTAATGAATCATAAAATTAGTTATATTTTTAGTTATAACTTTTTTCTACTGAACCGATTTCGATAATTTTGGAATGATAATGAAGTTTATATATCTTATTCCATTTATCGATTTTTAATTCACAGTTTTATGAAAATTTAAGTTTTATGATATACTTAACCGGTTTTGCTGATTTTAAATAAGAAACTTCTCAGAACCACAAAAAATTTCATTGAACTCTATCAATTATTGTCAATGTGAGTATCCCAAATCGACTAAGATTTAGATTTTATGCGAGAGTATATATACATAATACATTATGGGTTCTGAAATAATTCCTTCTTATCGTTTCACACAGAATGACAAATAAAATATACCTTCTTCCTCACAACTTATGGTGGTGAAGGGTATAAAAATATATAAAAACATGAAAAATTATAAATAATATTCCACAATCTATATTCGAGAACAATCTGTAGGCCATATTGACCGACTGTAACATCGTATTAATTTTATTCCTCTTTTTTTCGAATGACGTTATTTTTTATATTTTCTGGATTATTTATTTATGTAACAACAATAAAGAAAAGTTTACACAGTCATTATTATTATTGATTGTATGTGGCTAAGTACGCACACATACACATATATATAAATAAATACAAATACTTGTTAACATTTGTTGGTATGCGTAAATTGTTTTGCATAAAAAAAAAACAAAATAATTTTAATTGTTTGAGGAGTTTGTGTAAAAATTTATTACAATGGAACCGATGCAAATAATCCCGTTGCTATTGACAATAACACATACACATCTTTATGTCTGTATATAATTGTTTATATGTATGTTTATATTTATTTTATTTATTTATAACTTAATTTTTATAATGGTTTTCAAACATAACTGTCGAAGGATTAAATTTAAACAAAAATTATTTTCATATGATTATATTTTGCTATTTCAAGTTTTTCTTGATATTTATTACAAGTGGGCTTAATAGCAATTTTTATTTGGTTCTAGTTTAATTATAGCATTTAATTGTTGATGTATAAATTAATTATTTGTAGCTCTCCAACAATAAATAGCTTTAATAAATTAATATGAATTATTTTCTTAAATACCCCAACTAGCAATGTAGAAAAAGTTGTACAAATAAAAAATATAATGTCAGAGAAACATACATTATTTTAAATCCTATTCCGTATACAGGCCTGCACATGCCGCCCTATGTGTGAGTGTATTAGTGTGATATTATTAAAGTATCCGGGACAATCGCATATAGCTTATTCGTCTCTGACTTTAATATATTTTGGTGAAAGGCGATATCATTTGATATTGAAAGCAATGGAAATGTTTGATGAACAAACATTTTAATTCAGGTTAGATGAAGTTATGCAGACTCCCTATAATATTCCACAGTTACAAAATTTACCGCCATTTCTACCGGAAATCAGATCTCACCATCCCTTTCGCTGTTGCCTAGTTCCGGCTTAATAATGTTTTACCTTTTTTTCTATATTTTATTACCTTTTTGATTTCAATTCTGTTGATGCATTAAGCACGTTTTCAAAGTACATAACCAATCAGATATATTCTCTTTTTCCATACTTTAGCATAAGACAAATAAACCTAAATTTTCATGGAAACGTCCATAAATACAAAATTTTCATATGAGAACCGTTAACGTATGGATGATATTTTAAATTTTTTTTCATATTACTTATACGTCGTATGCATGAAATGCTAATCAAATAATTTTTAAATTTTGAATAATCGTAGTTACCAAGTTTAACTCTATATTAAAATAGAAAAATAATGTAGGAATTAACCATCTCTTACCAACCTTTCAATATATGCACCTAAAATAATGTTCTTGGATTACCTACTGTGAATTGTACTATAGAAAATGCTTCAGAATCGATTTTTTAGAAATAAATATGTAACTTTTGATCGGCTATATGTATTAGCACAGAATTTAACATAACCACAGGACAGTATAGCATTATAACTTTATAATAACTTTTAATTGTTGAATCAAGTACCGGTTTCTTTCTCATTCAATATCAAAAATATTTACAATCATATGGTTTTCAAAAACACGCTTACACGGCTTAACTAAAGACATTAAAATTTTGAATGATAGAATCATTAGAATTCATCAGCTGCACTTCTATGAAATTTATAATAGAAACTAAAATGGTGTCAAATTAAATTAAATAAAAAAATTATTGTTGCACATTATTCAATCATATTTCTTTATTAAACGGAAAGCAGAGCAAATTCATAATTTCAGACATTTCAAAAAGTCATAATTTCTGGCAAATTTAACCTGTGTCAACTTTTATTCCACAAATCACCTTTTAGGTGTGATTTTATTTTCCAAAATCCCCTTTTTGTGCGAGTTTTCGAAAAATCTCAACGATAACGCTGGTCATAAGACTTACTTGTGTCAAATTTTGTTGAAATTGTTTTATATGTAGGATCTTTAAGGCATTAAAACTAAATTCCGGGAAGAATATTTATATGGGACAGCCAGCCGGACAGACAGACATCGTTAGGTCGACTGAGAAAAGGATCCTGAGTCGAACGGTATACGTAAAGGTGGGTGTTACACCATTTTTTCTGCATTGTACAAACATCTGCACAATAATAGGGTATAATAATCTTTATTTAAATATCTAACAGAAATTATTGATAACCAGTGACGTATGATTGATATTTGAAAAATTCAATATAATGCTCATACGTCATGTGGAATTATTATACTAAAAGAACATTTCTTGATATACCGTTTTGAATTACTGTTGTTTTGAAAGATAAAAAATAAACAAATAAACAATGTTCTTATTTTTATTAGGTATAACCCCAGAAGTTTTTACCTCGGAGAATCTTTCCAAACAATAAATGCATTTTGCAAAAATTTCAAATGTATTCCTGATACAAATACTTATTGTCTTCTTTAAGGTTAATGCTTTACTTTATATTACCTCCAAAACTAAATGAAGATCAAAGAAGCCCCCTGTCAATCCGGCTTTGAATAAATACGTCAATAAGAAATAAATACACATAGAGGGCACAAGAGTAAAACAAAACAAAATCAAGCTTTTCTGATATCACATGGTTCACAACGAACAGTGTATACAAATCTATTTTTGTAAATTATTCTTCAAAATTGTAACCGTAGGAGATATCATAATGAAATTTAACATGGTTTCGTGTTGATTTGGAGGACTATAGGCTCTTCCGAAATCTCATTTTGTATAAAATATATTTATTAATATTTTACTTTTTCACTGAAATGATTACCCTGCAACTATAATATTTAGCGATAATTTTAAAATAATTTCAGCTTTGCGATTTGGGAACTTAAACATTTTTTTAATTGACAATATTACCCGCTTTCGGGCAGACCTTTGTCCCAAGTTAATACGGATTAAGTTTATATACATTCTCACTTAGATTTTATTATTTAAATAACTAAAATTACAAATATCTGGAAAATTGGTTTTATTAGTGAAAAAAAGTGGCCAGCTTTTAGAAAATATAGAAAATATCCTATTTTTTCGATTTTTCTCAATATTCGAACTTCAGATATAATGTTATATTAAGGATCTGTATTACGCACGCTATCATAAAAAAGTAATCTAAACATATTGAACTAGAAAAATTATTTTACTTTTTGTCCGCTTAAAGATCTATTCGGGAAGTCCTTCTACGGAAGATACAGCGAATAATGCTCTGATATTCCTGAAACTTAACTATTTTGATACCAATGCAATGACAATGCTATAAGTTCCAGATTTAAAAAAAGGTTTAATTTGGAATAATTTTTTAAGCTTAAGAATTCCCTCTTTATGAAAAAAAGTTGCAATAACAACCGAATACGCCCTTATGATCTCAAAATTCTGGATGACAAATTTGGTTGAGCTGGAAGAAATTATGGAGCGACCCTCATGTAATTCTTAACAAAACATTGACTTGAATATCTCTCGTATTTATAACAAGGATTCAGAAGAACTATTTTTTATATAATTCTTAAATGCTCGAGGTGACTAATTCTTAAAGGTCACCGATTATGCCCCCGAGCAGATAGAGAATTTAACTCTTGCAAATTAACTTTAAAATGCCTCAGTTTTTGCCATATGATTTTTATTTTATCATTTTAGTGCCACAGTGAGTCGATTACTATAATATGTGAAGATTTCTATCCGATATTTTAGGTTTCGTGACCTATATTGTCCATAAATTGATAAAAAAAATAAACGAAATATTTTTTAGCAAAAATAATGAAAATTAAACGCGTATTTTACTTTCCTAATTCCCTCAAAATAAAAAAATACCACAAAATAAGGTGGGAGTATTATGCTATTGTGCAGAGGTTTGTAACGGAAAGAAATAATAGTCCTACTCCCACTTTTAAATATTCCGATCTACTCAGAATCAATTCTTGAGTGTGTCCATCCAACCGTCCGCCCGTCCAGCTGACTGTTAAAGTGAAGCTTGTTAGCGGTTTTAAATATATCTTAATGAAGTTTCGCACGTACTATTATTTTGGTCCAAGAAATTGGTTATGATCGATCCATTATTTCACATAGGCTCATACAAATGTCCTCCGGAATGGGTTTTTTAGTTCATAAAATTTAAATTATGCTTTCAAACAAATTTCACAAATATAAGTCTTCTGATATTCTAAAATAGTGTGCCAAATTTTACGAGAATTAGTCCATTATTTCTCACAAGTTCCATACAACCACCCTTTCAAATATCAGTTTTAAACTCACATATGTGGTTACTCTAAAAATATTAAGTCAAATTAAGAAAAATATAAACAAAAACTGTATGCAATGAAACTAGGGCCCGTCCAATATTTCCCTTCGAAACGCTTAAATTTCACATAAATATTAGAATCATAATAATAAATATATGAGCATAAATAAAGAAAGCAAATTATGCGAGGATCGTTCATAAGTTTTTTATAGAAGACATTTATAACCATCAACGTGGTGTAGCGTATTATATAGTCGGGCTTGATCGACCATAATATTTTAACTTATTAATTATATTCTTAAATTATCTTTGTATTTTCTTAGTAAAAGAATTTAGAATTTTATTTATTTCTTTAATTAATCATTTCATTATAAAACAACTCTAAAGTGTCAACATTAAAATAAGAAGAGGAAAAACTTTATTTTGTGTGTTCTTCTGTTTAATTTTCATTTTCATTAAATTATTTTTGTTATTTTCTTTTATTCTCTTATTTATTTGTCAAACTTTTGCTACAACACTTCTTTTATGGTAAATTATTGTCATAAGAAATATAGAAAAGTTTCTTTAATTTTCATTCTCTTGTTTTAATTTCTAACAAAAGTTTTGACACAACTGCCACTCATTCAACCTTAAGATATATATTTCTAAGACACTCACACATATACAAAATACTAATACTGTGACAAAAAAAATTATTGTTTAGATTTTGAGAAAAACTCACCTTCAATAAATTTTAATGTAGAAACTTTCTTATTCTTATTTTTATTATTTTTGTGTTTTCAGTTGTTTTTGTATGTTTTGCTTCTTCTAACATTCTTTTATTCATATGAAATTATTTTATCTTCCACTACCACAAATGGTGAAAATTGCATCAAATTAAAATCTAAGTCGATTTAGCTATGTCCGTCTGTCTGTCTATTGTTGGCACATTCACATTGACAATAAATGACAGAGCTTAATAAAATCTGGCCTGAATATTTACTATAGTCCTAGTAAGTATTCTATTTAAAATCAGTAAAATCGGTTCAGTACATCAAAAGATATAGGCCGATATCTGAGCTAACCTCTAAGTTCCAGTGAAGTATTTTCGTTAAACTTTCAATTAGAAATCGACTCATTAGAATGAGATTTGCGCATTATATAAAGTTATATATACTGCATTATCATTACAAAAATGATCGAAATCGGTTCAGTAGAAAAAAGGTTATAGCCAAAAATATAGCTAATTGTATGACTCATTAAGTGTGTCTGTGTTGTATCTAAGAAAAACAGTTATATATAATATTTACTTACACGCACTTGTGGTGTAGGGTACAAAAGATTCGGCATAGCCGCATATAGCAGTCTTACTTGTTTAATTGTTGTATTTTGATTAGAAACATTTATGTTTTTGTTGGATTTTTGTGATAACATATGTCCATGTTTTGCTTTTGTGTTTTTATACCCTCCACCATAACAGATGATGATGATGGTATATTAACAATGTCCTTACATGTCGATTTATCCATCTGTCCGTCTGTCTGTGTGTCCATCTGTCTGTTGTTATGCTCACATCGACATTAATTTTCAGAGATTAATAAAATTTGGCCTGAGTATCTGCTAGAGTCCTGATAAGTTTCCTCTTTAAAATCAGCAAAATCGGTTAGGCATATTTAAAAAAATAGACCCATATCTGTGGCAACCTCTAAGTTCAAGCAACAAACTTTCATAAAATTGTTCAACAAAATCGCTTCAGTAAAAAAGAAATTATAGCCAAAAATATAAATAATTTTATGACTCCTTAAGAGTTTCTGTGTCACATTACAGAAAAACTTTTATATATTGTATACGTCTGTAAGTGTATGTGTACGTGTATAGGTACGAAACATAACATATTCACTTCACACACATTTGTGGTAAAGGGTATTTCGGATTCGACATAGCTAAATATAGTATTCTTACTTGTTTTCTTTCTCCCTCTCTATCTCCCTCTCTTTATTATCACATTTGCAAATATTTTCTTTTAAAGAATTTATCTTAAACAAAAATATTTGTTAATGAAACAATTTGTTAAGAAAATTGTAGATAAAATGAAAAATAAATAATAAAAAAATATTTTTATTTTAAATCAACATCAAATAAGAGAAAATTTTATTTTCTTAAAGTGTCTTTAACTATCATTATAGGAGATTATTTAATGTGATAAATTTTGATCGGTATTAAGGTCAATTCATAAGGACCCTACTTTTGATGATAGAAAATTCCGGATATGTAATCATACTAAGATATAAAATTGAATAAATGTTTTCAAAGGACCATCGACCTTTCTTGTATTTAAGGGGTTTTTTATTTAAGTACAATAAACTTAGACACTCGGTAATATTGAAAATATTTTACAGCCTGGATTTATTTCACGATTAGTATCGATGAATAATAAAGATGTATGCTAACATGATTACAGCTGCGATAACTTCGAATTAGTTTAAAGGATTAGAAGCGCCAATATGGTATAGTCGATGTACCTCCAAAGCTGGTCACAAATAGTATGTTGAGATAAGAGAAACTTTGCAAATCTCTACAAAAAATGTATTTACAAATGTAATGTAAGGTATCACTTAATTAATGTTTTTTTTTGCCTTAAATATATACCAAGTTCACTATAAAAATATTGAAAAATGTAATTTGCATTAATCTAAAGTTAGAATTTTTCATTTTTTTCCAGAAAGGTGGCAACATTTATTTACCAATTTGTTCTGAAACTTAAAACCTTCTTATTGTTAAAAAATTTATAATAAATTCGAATAACATATTTTTGGACTATAATATGATGATCCTTGGAACAGTATTGAGATGTATTTAGCGTTAAATTATAGATAGATTTTAACTAGTTTTTTTTCAAAATCTAAAAAAGTTTTTGTCGGGTTTTCGATGTTTTCTCAGATATCGATCTATAAGATCTTTCTTACTGGGCAGATTTTTAGCTTTTAAATGATCTTTCAGAATTTTAATGAATAAGGATTAGTCCATCTTTTTATGCTTATAGTTGATTTTACCAGAGTATACTATAAGGAACTCTACTTTGCTACTTTTTAAAGAAAAATTCTTTAAAGTTAATGTTACACGAATACATATATTTTCCAATATTACAAGAAATCTCCGGTATAAAAACAAATATTAGACAAAAAAGAATGGTATAATCTGTACCTTTCGCCACAAATGCGTGTAAGTAAATATTTTTTCATTGTAACGACACATTTTCGCTCTCTGTATACCTGCCGGTGCCAGTGGTTCGGCACAAAAACTTATTTTTGTGGGTATGTGAAAATAAAGAGTGAACACATACATTTTAAAAAGACGATACAGTACTTATTTCTCTTTTTAACCTTTTTTCCCAAGCGACTCTTTCAACAGATCGCTCTTTCTTTCCATCACAAATGTTTTGTAAGCGGTTTAACCACTAAACAAACAATTTGGATGACAAACCGCCAGTGCATCAATAAGTGAAGGCACTGAACCAGTATAACCATCAGACGCTCCTACTTCTCGATAGCTCCATACTAGCTAGTGGATATTCTTAGACAAGTACACTGAAGCAGTCTAACCATCAGATGCTTCTACTTTAAAATCTTCCACTCTTTTAAATCAAGGCGGTCTAACTACCGAACAGTGTTTTGCTTATTATCAACAGTGCCTTTATAAGCTAATACAATGAAACTTCAGTCTAACCACCAGATATATCTGCTTCCTAAGAGCTCTGTGTGTAGGGCTTGTGAGATTTGTTAGACGGGAACAACGAAGTGGTCTAAGCACCAGATCTTCCAGCTTCACAATATTTCACTCCAAAAAGATTAATCAAGTGCAGGCGGTCTAACCACCGAACAAAGATCAACCTTACCTAATCGAAAGCTGAGCGCAGATTCTGACGTAACTTATTAAATAAAATATATGTAAGATAAAAACGAGGGACGGACTGATTTTAAAGAAGAAACTTCTCAGGATTACACCAAATAATGAGGCCAAATTTCATTGAGCTCTGTCAATTATTGTGGATGTGAATATGTCAACAACAGACAGACGGACATAGCAAAATCAATTAAGATTTTGATTTGATGCAAGAATATATATCGTTACACATGGAATGACAAAGTTAATATACCATAAAATTAATATTACATATTTCATGCTTCTCTCACTCTTTTAGTTAATTAAATTAAATTTTCTATTTTTTTTCTTCTTCCAATTTTTCTTAATTGTTTTTGTCTTCTTCAAATTTTTAATAATTTAGGGCACAATTTAAACTCATTCGACCGTTTATTTATTATATATTTTCATCATTTTTTCATTCTTTCTTTCTTTCTTTCTTTCTTTCTTTATTTCATCTTTTTTTATTTATTTGTCATAATAAACATAAACATAATCATGATTATATTTCATGTTTTAAATTAATTGCATTTTCTTGGAAAAGTAAATTGCATGTCTATGGCATTTTCATATTTTTCCTCTTTCTCTCTTCTTTTTATTTCAGTTTTTTTGTTTTCATTTTCTCTAACTTTCTTTATATAATATTTTCCTTTATCCTTTTGGCACTGCAAGGCTAAAAGAATTTCTTCAACATACATAGAGAGGGAGAGAGTATATTTGCAAATGTATATCTCTGTTATTGTTGCTGGTCCTATTAGATCCCTTTTACCAAGTGCATCAGTACTTTTGTGGAAGTCTGCACTTGTTGTTGTGTGGGTAAATTACACAAAAATATAAAGAATGAAAGAAAATAAGAACTTACCAACGTTTTATCTCTTGGCAGCTAAAATAACAACAACTACTAACAAACAACTACAAAAATTCTTTATAACAAATTATAGTAAATATGAAAAGAAGAAGAGGAAGATGAAATAGCAACAAAGGATTTTTGCTTACTTCGTTATTTCAGTTGTCTACGGAAAAGTTTTTTTCTTTCTTTTTTTTTTTTGATAAGTTTAAGGAATGAGATGAGGGAAACTATTTTAGAGAAGATGAAGTTTTAAAGTCTTTAAATATACTTAAGAGCAGGCATCAGCAACGTTTATGGCTAAAATGGCTATTACACAGCATAAAGGAGTGTCACAGTATTAAGGAGTTATTAAAATTTACGAGAAAACGTTTCATTGCTTTTATAATTAATAATGAAATTTTAAACATTTTTCAGAAATCATTTCATTAACCTTGACAGGCTCTTCAATTATCTTTCAACATGAGCCCAATATCTTTCCATAGCTCTGGACATAGTAGTCCATGTCCTCAACACTTTCGGACACCTTTTCTGTGCTCTTTTAACTAGAGCCCAATATCTAACCACTGGTCTTGATTCCGGGTATAAATACCACAATACCATTCTGGCACCACTCAAGGGATTATTTACCATAGTAAATTAGTCCAAAGATCGTTAATAATATAGTCATAATCTCCACATTAATGATACCTGCATGAAAATTGAAATAGAAATAGAAAAAGAAAAATAGGATGGTGAAATGTAGCACCAATCGGCCAGTTTTGGTCAAATACCTTTTTTAGGATCAGTAAATAATAATTTACCATAATTTGTTTATAAATTTCTAAAGAAATGCTATTTTGGTTATATATAAGGCAAACTATTCGAGTCCATTATTTCTCAAATCACACATATAACGCCCATTACAAGAAAATCACCGTTTCGATAAATCTTCAGGTGCTTCTAACACACATAAAACATGATATTATCTAACTAACTTAAACTACACCGATCGATTAAGAATCATTCAATTTATTGTCCGTTTGATTGTTTTGTCGACTCGCTGGTTATCTCTTTTCCATTTAACGATCGATCCAGTATTTCCGGATTTTTCCATACAAAAATGATAATATTTGACACAAATCAAAACACATTTATATACAAATTTATGTGCGAAATCTCAAGAAAATCGATGTATAATATTTCATACAAGACTTATTTGCAAAAATAATTTAAAAGGACAGTAGTTTCAGAAGTATTTATACAATCGGGAAACACAAATACAAAATTTACGCAAACCATCTATAACTTTCTTACAGCTCTCAAATACCTCTGTTTGACTTTATTGTGAAAAAGGATATACTATAGTGGAATTTGACCGCATTTTACACTCTAACATTTGTTGGAGCAATATTGTTTGGAACTATTTGAGCTTTTTAGCGTTCTTCATCAGAATTTTGAAATAATGTCAAATATTGGTCTATAACTTTGAATAAAGAACCGTTTAGAACAATAATTAATATTATCATCAATTATTATTGACATCGGACAAACAGTCTTGCCACGGTATTACTTGCAACAGTCAGAAGAACAGATTGAAATAGTTGAATAGCTTCAGATTTTTTAATGCTTAAATTGTGAAAAAACGGGTTTAAGGGGACTTCCTCCGCATTGAGAAAACACGTGGTTACTCTAGTTTCACTGTACTCATTTCAAATATTCTTGTAAAAGAAAACTGTTTATGTATTAGTAGTTGTGTTTATATTCTTTTATTTGTTTAAGTTCTTTTTGTGTTGTTGCTGTTGGAAAGTACAATATTCTGATCCTTTAAGTTTTTTCCTTAAGCATACATGCATATTAAATGATCTTAACTATATTAAATTCAAGTATGTCCTGCAGTTTTACAAACTTCTGGAAAACTATTAAATCCAGAATCAAAATAAAACTTTGAAATATCTGACTGCCGATATTATATAATTTTGAATTGAACTATATTAAAAAGAAAGTCGCATCTGTTGCCTGAGTGAAAGCTACAGACATCAGACCATTAAATACTCTAAAAAAAGCATTTCAATACAAAGGATAGGTCGCTATTGCTTCCCTATTAGACACGTTTCAAAAATATATTTTTTAAAGACCTCTATTTCTTAACTTGAACCATCGGGCTAAAATCAACACTTCTAAACTCTCTTTTAACCCACACACGCACTGTTTTCACCAAACAAACGCCTTAAAGTATGCTCTAACTAACACAAATAAATGCAAACAAACTTAGAATGTTCGTGTGTGTGTTAGTTAGTATGAATGGAAATTTTCTTAAAGAAAATATTTATTCAGTCTTTCACTATTATATTTACTCTTTATACCCTACATCACCGTAGGTGGTTGGGGTATTATACATTTGTGCTGATGTCTGTAACATACAGAAAAAATACGTTACAACCATCTTTTAGTATATCGTTCGACTTAAAATCACTTTCTAAGTCAATTTAACGATGTACATCCGTCCGTCTGTCTGCCCGGTTAACGGGCCTTTTTAACGTTGTGAACACTTTACAGGTTGCAATTTTTGAAATATTTATAAAATTTGGTAGATACTAATATTTTAATTAAGGACGAAGTCCATTGAAATTGACAGTGTTAGATCTAAAATTTTTAAGGTACCTGCAATACAAATGCCTTTTTGGAATGAAGTTTTGAGCTCATAAATGTCCTAAATATAAAGCGATTTTAATGAAATTTGTCAGAATTATAATATTCCAAATTGATGTGCCAAATTATGCGAGGGTCGATTCATTGCTTCTCTTAGGTACCATAGAAACCCCCTTCCAAATATCACTTTGAGGGGCATACATTTCACATACACATTGGTTTTGTAATAATAATTGGTCAATTTAAGAGAAATATAAAAATTAATCGATGTACCAAGTTATGCGAGTGTCCATAATTTCTTGTAGCTCCCATTAAACCCCTCATATGATACTGTAATATGTTTTTGTAAGCTCTTTTGTCGCCAGTTATTGATCCACTCTACAAATTTCTCTTCCATCAACTCAATGCTTAAAGTGTATTCGAAGCATATGCCGATATCGTGTTAGAAATATAAAAATTAATCGATGTACCAAATTTTACGAGGGTCAGTCCATAAATTCTTGTAGATCCCACTTAAACCCTACACAAAATTTAAATTTAACTATTTTTCCGTAACTACCATTTATAACCAATATTATAGTGTAGGGTATAACATAATCGGGCCTGACCGACTTTAGCATTCTTTTGTTTGTTTTCTTTTTTGTCTTTATATTTTCTTTAACTCATTTTAGAGATTTAACTTTGTTGTTAGAGAAATTTTCTGGAAAATTTTACTAAAAGAAAATCAGCCATAGAAAAAAGTAACAGATGTTTTTCTTCAAAGAAAATAAATTCTGCGGCACTTGGAATTATTATTCGACGAAAACTTTTCATTTATTAAGAAGTTCAAAACATTAAGTACCAGTTTGTTGATTTCAAACTAAATTTACAAAATTTTATTTTTATTAAAACGAAATTATGAAATAATTACTTTTTCTTGAAGTCTTAATTAAAAATAAATTAAAATTTATTTGAAAAATCTATTAGTCATTTGTATTAAAGTCTTTGGAGTTTTAAAACTTTTTAATCAATATTTTACTTAAGATCATTAAGACTTTTGTATTATTTTGTTTTATGAGTTTTATCAGTTCAACAAAAAGTTTGCAAACATTTTTTAACATTAATTCATTTTAATGATCATTAGACTTTAGAAATGTTTAAAACATGATTAAAAATATTTATTGAAATTTGTTATACCCTACACCACAATTGGCGGTAAGGGTATTGCGTCTGTGCTGATGTTTGTAACTTATGTGCTTTTTCTAGAGAAGTTTGAGAAAGTTATAGACTCGAACTCGTATAATTTCGCACAGTGGTTTTATTTGAGTAAATATAATTCCTCGTATAACTCGGTACATTATTTTATAAAATAATAAGACTTTTTTTACAAAATTGTGATAAAGTCGTTTTATATTTAAGAATTTAATGAACTAAAAATCCATTTGAAAATTTTAATAACATATCAAAAGTGCAAACCTATTCTGATAGGACCAGGCATTCAAAGCAAATGTTGATTATCGAATATCTAAAAACTATAACAGCGAGAGTTCTAAAATTTGGTCCCAACAATTTTCTAAAGGAAATTGAAAAATGTTGGATGGATAGGACCAGCCTTAAAATGAACTAATGGAATGGATTTGGAAGGTATTATGTGACTATTATTATTATTATTATTATTATTATTATTATTATTATTATTATTATTATTATTAATATTATTATTATTATTATTATTATTATTATTACTATTATTTGGTTGGGACAGATTGAAAATTATTACCCGATTTTAATAAAATTTGGTAAAAACATTAAAATTGAAAGAAAAAACAGTTATGTAAATTTTTAATTATTATATATTTGTATTAGATATGATCGTTAGAGTAAATTTCGGAATGGAACTTTAAATGGGGACAAGTTTCAAATGTTTCAGATTACACGAGACTGAACTGAGGTAAATTTCATCACAATTCTTACATAATTAACTTATTTAAATTCGTACCTGGTATCAATCTCATTGTAATTACGGATTTATTATCGAAATTGGAGATTTCTCTCTACCCTTTGAAGTATACATATACGCGTTGATCTATGATTACTTTGGTTTGGTATATATGAGACTGTAATATGTCTTTTATAAGCCCTTTAATTGTCAGTTATTAATACACTCTGTTACAGTACAATTTCCTCTTCGATGTTATGATTTCTTACTAAACCTTGCTATGAATCCACCTAGCGAAGATTCCAATGAAGATTATACAAATGATATACGAATACACAATTCCTTGGTTTATTGTGTTTTCTCCTGTAATTACTGGTTATAGGTTTCAAGCAAAAATTCAATTCAAGCTACATGTTGTCTCTTATGTCAACTCGTGGATTTAAAATTTGCGGGTGATTTATCGGTCATACAATCACAAAGCACTCTTATAGTACAATAAAAAGTGCTTGAATAGAGTTCTAAAGGTTCCATAGCTTTTCTCACCATTATTGACATCTTACCCATTCAAATGCACTAAGAAAGTTCGTTTCTCTTCTTTTTCAATATCAGCATTGTGATTCAGCTCAAAATAGAAATTTTAGTTTCCGGTCAAGAAATTTCCACTGATGTTCATTCCAAGGCTCTGCGTTTACATCAGTTAAGCTATATTCTAAATATTCCGAAATTTGTTTCGTCAGGTATATAAGGTATCACACAGCTACATATCTTATTTAAGTTTCAATGTGTTATTATCAACTTAAAAAACAATTTAAACTTTTCTTTTACTGATTATTTTATTGTTAATTTTCAAAAATACATTTTGTCCATCTTGTTCATCCATTTCAGTGTAACTTAATAGAATTTTGCTTTTAATGCACTACAGATTGTCGTCAGTTTTATCTAAAATCAGCTAAAAGTTATAGTCAGTCAAGCCCGACTATTTAATACCCTACACCAAATTGTTCACAAAAATTTATGATTGATTACAGAGGAAGTTATGGACCGACCCTCGATTTTTGTTTATATTTATCTTAACTTGAACAATTCTTATCACAATACTAACGTTTATGTGAGATTAAAGCCCTTCAAAGTGATATTTTTAAGGAGGGTTGTCTGGGACCTATGAGAAATAATGGACCTACCCTCGTATAAATTGGTTCCGTATTTAAGAATACCATTGAACTTATTTGGACCAAGCTTCGTTAAAATTGCTTTATAAACAGAATTTTTATGACTTTAAAATCTCATTTCGGTAGGCAGAATTGCTTGGAAGAACTGACATATTGGACCCATCATCAACAATTTCAATAGGTATCGTCTTTGGCATAAAATATTGACTCGTGCCAAGTCTCATCGATATATCACTTAAATTGCGACCTGAGTTTTGTATACAATGTCCATGTCACTGTAGTCACCCAGTCGGGCGGACATGGTGAAATCGACTCAGAAAGTGGTACTGAGTCGAACGGTATACTTGAAAGTGGTGACAGCAATATTTTTTCAGTTTTTCTTAAGCACAAACGCATTACACCCCAACCACCTATGGCGGTGTAGGGTATAAAAAGTATAATCGTTTTAGTATCTTTCTATGTTGTGTTTAAATTAATTTCATTTAATATTATGTTGTTGTTATTGTTGTTTTAACTTTCAATATAATTTTTGTTTTTGTGTTTATTTTTTAATTTATTTGTTTATTTGTATATTTTACGACACTTCGTGTACGTGACATTTTCAATAACAATTAAATGGTAAAATGTTTAATAAGAGAGAATTTAATTAAAAATTGATTTAAAAATAAAAATAATAAAAGAATGTTTACAAAAAAAGAGAGAGAGAAAACTCTCAAAACAAACTAACACCAATGGAATTTAGTCTACAAGAACTACGTGACGTATGAGTGATTTTTTATTATATTTTATTTGTATTTTTGTTGTTATTTTAACAGCATTATGCTGCTACTGCTACCAAAACGTGTACGTGACAACAAACAATTTTATTAAATATTAACGCATATTGACACAGACACATGTTTTCACACACACACTCACACATACACATATTCATTTAGTTGTATTGAAATGATAATTATTTGTCAAAATTTTTATTTGTTGATGCATAAATTGAATTTTTAGTGTTTGATCAAGATAAATAAAAATATGCTTTTGTTTTTGTCTGTGTGTGCATATGTGTGTGTTCATAAAGATTTTTTTATTCTTAAAATTTATGTTTTTGTTTTCTTTTCTTGTATTTTTTTTATAACTTTAGCTAACAAATCTGAAAATTTCCCACTTAAATTTAGTATTTGAATGAAAGTATTTTGAAAATAAAATTTTTCAGAAAATAATAAATTTTCCTTTATTGCCATTGAAATATTTTCCTGTGAAAACAATAACAATAATACCATTCATTTTGTGAAACTTTATCTGTCTTTATAGAAAACGTTTTTGAAAGTTATGAAAAACTTTATTTATTTTGGGTTTTATATACAATACCCTACAGCAAATATTGTTAGTTTATTAAAAACATAACAAAATTTAATTGTCACACAACAGATTCCAGAGTTATAATTTAGTATCTTTTAAAATTACGATTGAACATTTTTGAGGTTATTACGTCTCTCAGTGCGCAGTATGTCCAAATCGATTTTTTTTTAATAATTATATAACTTTTTAACCGTTAGCGATACCTAATTACATAATCATAGCTGAGATGTCAAATAATGTATTTCAAAATACAATAATCGATTGGTTCCAACTTAAGTGCACAATAATCCTGGATACGGGAATGTCCATAGCATATGTAAACTATTCCTTTAGTCGTCATTCACCAAATTGAGTTCATTTTATATTTTTGTTTAGAATTTCTGTTATGTATGTTTTAAATGGATTTTATGTTTTCATTCTGGTATTTATTTTTATGTTTATGTCATTTCTAATAAATATTTTTTCCTGTTAAATGGGTTGTGTTTGAGTATCTTCCTTTTAAGGTTCTTAAGTTTTGAACAAAAATTTTAAGGACGAAAAACAACAACACCCAGTAAAGTTTATTTTCTTATATTTCTGCACTTATACTTTTCCTTTATTTTCTCAACAACAACAACAACAAAAATATACAAAGATTTAAGTAAAAACTCACGCACAATGGCAACGTTTGCTTAAATCTCAAGTGGCTCTTCCGTCACAGACATTCGCAAAAATTAAAATAAAATTTAATACTTTTCTTACAATAACAACAACAAAATTCCTTCATTAATCACATAAAACTTAATGAGTAGAAAAAGTTTCCAAAGTTCTTTAAAATTAAAGTTTCTCGTTTTTTAATTTGATTTCTTCAACATAACCTTAAATTTTTAATCTAAAATAAACATTTGCTTTTGAAAAGGACTTTAGTGTTGCAATTTGAATATTTTCATGAAATGTTCATTAGCATTTTTAATTTGATTACAATTTAAATCATGTTTTTGTATTTTAAAAATACAATTTCAGTTGTCTCTTTCCCTCTCTTTCATTCTGCTTTTACACTTTTTCGACTTATTTGCATTACAATTATCATCAGCGTCACTATCGCCATTTTTCAACTCTAATTGCATGTTTCTTGTTTTGCTATACCCTCCAACACAACAAGTGGAGATAAGAGTATATTAACTTTGTCATTGCGTTTGTAACGCCAAGAAGGAATCATCTCAGATCACATACATTATTTGTTCTGAATCGATTTACCTATGTCCATCTGTCCGAATTTAATGAAATTCGGCTACATTATTTATTGTCCTAAGCAGTTTCCTATTTAAAACCTGCTATATCGGTTTATTAGCAAAAAGTTATAGTCTGATATGTGAGACAAACCCAATGTTTTGAAAAATAACTTTTATAATTTTGCTTACAAATATTTTTCTGACTCTCCTGAATATGCGTTATTAATTTAAACAATATCGGTCCATATTTAAATATAGCTCCCATATAACGCCCCTTCCCGAAAAAAGGTTTTTGACTTAATTTCAAGAAAATGTTCAAGTTTTTTGCTTTAATATCTTCAACTCATGCTAATTTTTTCATAATATTCGGGGTGGAGAGTATTAAAGATTCGGCACAGCCGAATATAGCATTTTTACTTATATTTTTTAAGTGTGAATGTGTTAGTTTTTTCTTCCTTTTTTTGATATTTTTGTTGTAAGGAAATAAATTTAATTTTATTTTAATTCCAACACAAAAAGTAACAGAACTAAAATAATGAGTGAAATTTCGCATAGTTACACGTACCAGTATAGCGTTTCGTTTTTATTCTTGGAACTGTAACAGCGAACTTTAATTAGCTTTATAAAAGTATGAACGGTATGATACAACTATATGTATATAACAGAGCTTTAAAGATATGAAAAGTTATCAGGGTAAAATAAAACACAATCAAAATTTGGGTTGTTCATACAAAGAGCAGGATATGTAAAGAATAAGTTTGATCGGTTTCACTTGGTGAACGCAGCACGATCAGTTATCAATTACATTCCAAGTTAATCATGAACCTCCCCGTGGTGGTTCATAGGTGATGGTATTGACATCTAACAAGTATCGGTCAGCAGCAACAGTCGCAGGTCATGTCTCTTCTCCTAGTTGGTACGAGTGTATCGTCTGTTCTTAGATTATGCGGTTTGCTATGCATTTTTCTTTTTTTATCATATAATGCAGATTTTTCATGGCCGTTTCTTACCGGGATCCAATTAAAACATTTAAAGTGAATTGAGCAATTTTTTATGACTTTTTGAAGAACCATCGACAAGAGCTTTCAAATAGATTTTTATGAAAATAATTAGAGTTGATGTATATGCTCTTTCGCCCACCCTATCTCTAATGGTTTAAGAGATGTTCAAGTCAAAATAAATTTTTAAATAAGCAAAATTTATAATAAATTTAACTGATTCCAAGCTATGAAAGATAAGGTCAATAGAGAACACAAATTTTATCATCAACATTGACAAATTACCGGGAAAACAACTTGATACCAATTACATCGCTCAGATATCAGACAGTCAATCCTTGTCGAATGGAAATCTGCAGCATATACTTGAGTGGCTCATTGCTTCACGAATGGTTCTAAGCAGGATAATACCTCCTTTTTCGATATGGCATGTGGAGGCTTTTACATATTTACCATAAACCCAAGGATAATCCAGGCATTGGAGTCCAAGGATGCAAGAAGGTGACCTGGTCATGATCAGAAATATGAAGTCAGGCAAATTAGCTAAAGTTGCTAGTTTTTTGCCGATAGGGAGCTTGGAAATACGATGCCACACTGAAACGATTGGTAGAACTACGAGAATGCTATGTGGTGACTCAATGGAACTGAAAACTATTGATATTCTAAATTTACTGGACATTTTAATATACGGCAATATCATAATCGAATAGGAGTCACCAACGATATCGAATCTAGTTCCTTTAAAGTTTCATGACGTTCATTTGAGGAAGTTGCATAGATGGCACTGAATTCCTATAGCCACTTATCCGAACTGAATCTTTTTCACAGACGGAGATCACATAATAAGTCGATATGGTGGGTTAGGTGAATGAAAACGGGCATAAATGGATCTTCAAGTTCTAACGTTTTCATGGAAACAAAATACTTGTTTAAGAAGTTTTTATCTTGGCTGAAAATCCAATCTTAACATGAATTCTTTTAGCCAAATTTAGATATTTTTAATACATTTTTACGGCAAGACCTCAGCTCTTAACATATGAAGCGTTCTTTTAAAGAGTTTCCAATCGGTTCTCTGTGAAGATTTAATATAATTTTTATTATTTTTCTGAAATATTCACTAAAAATATATATATTTTTTTCTTTGGCGTTACTAAAATACTTTTTCGCATAACCAATTTTTAAAGCTCCGTTTATAGACTCAATCGTAACAACGTATAACCAATACCATTTACCACTCATTTACACATGCAATGTTACTTATATATACCACTACATATATACACAAACTACAAATATAATACAAACATATATACAAGTATATACAAGTTATAGCATCATTATTGCCTTCGGATTTAATTAAAAAATATTGTAGAACTTCAAAGGCATCGATACCAAAAAAAAAAATAAGAAGCAAAATGAATAAAAAATACAGAGTAAAAAAGAGAAAAGAAAATTATTTTGTAAAGACCATAAAAAAATATAACGAATTAAAAAATAATTTTACGAAAATATAATATACAATTGCTAATACATACATACATACATACATACATACATACATACATACATACATACATACATACATACATACATGCATGCATACATACACAGACACAAAAACGCAGATACAATTTAATTGAAAATAATATTGATTGTGATTTTACTTGAAAATATTTTTCAATAAATGATGGAAATTTCAGAGAATAAACTTGTGATATTCACTGTGGTGTTGAATTGTACATTTTTGGAAGTGAGATGTTATTCCCAAAGATACCATAACAGTATAATATTTTATAAATGGATTAATTGGAAAGTGTGAAAAGCAAAAATTTAAGGAAAATCCCAAAAAAGAAGATTTTTAGAATTTTGACCTCACTCTTTTTGCATGATATATATTTTCGTTTTTAACTGGATAATAAAACTAAATGAACCAAAAAGGAAAGGACTTCACCTTAGCTCTTAGAAAAGAAAACTGATGCACAGTTACTTTCTTTTAATGATGTTTATATCCCAAAAGATGATTGTGTTATACTCCTTGGTTTTCATATGGCGCTAAAAGCGCCATCAGCTAAAAACCATCAGTAAAAATTTAGCCTCGATCATACCTTCATCCTGTACCAAATCATTTTAAAACCAATATGAACATATCGTGTATTGATTTTATACAAAGGACACTAAGATCGTGCAGACTATAACCGGCGCTCTTTGGCATATTTGAAACCAAAAAATTATCCATAGAGATTTGGATAAACCATTAGTAAAGGAAGAGTTTAGAAAGGTTTACGAGAGATATACAACAAGACTAAGGAATCAGCCTAACTTGCCTGCCAGTACCGCAATTCCGTTACTTTTTTAAGTTAACTTCCGATATCGTTAGGTAACGAAAAATGTCAGTTGTTATAACAATTTTGCTATTCCCTTATGTAGATTAACAATATTTTTCGTTAAAAACGTTAATGTATAAAATAAAATTATTTCCAAATAAATTAAATGTAAAATACTTATTCCAGACATATTTTTTTGAAATTTATGAATCAAATCATCAATATGGATCATCTTTTTCACGGTAACATTTATTCTCACAATGTTTACTTTAAGAAAGTGACTTCAATGGTAATTATGTGATCCTAACAATGGAGAAAAATAAGCAATCTTTTCTATAATTGTTTCAGAAAATTTCTTATTATTAAAACTGCCAATTTACGACAGTAAGTTCAAAGTGGCTTATACTACCAGTAGTCCCACCAGGAATGCTTCTGACTAATAACTGCGACATAAACTGCATGTGGTAATTAAGTGATTGAATTTCTTATCACTAGATATTTTGTGGTAGAGGGATATTACTGCTTAAGAACCTTAAGTCTTCACTAACCGCTTAGAATATATCTTGTGGCAATAAAGTATTTGAAAGTATATCCAACAGCTGAGATTGGCTAAGAGAAAAATCTCAATGTTCCCACATAGAGCAATAAAACCAGCATTGATATATGGATGCACATATATCGATACTTGTTTTGTGGATATATGGATGCACATATATAGCTAATTTTTTATTTAGTTTTCTACTTACTCTCTCCACCCATTTTTCAGTGCATTACGCGATGCAATTATAAAATTTGTCTTAAATTCTTTGAAACTCATCATGACTTTTAAAGGAATGGACCTTTCTTTTCTATTGCGACCGAAGTTAGCGCTATTCTTCTATTAGGATACCTTAGTCCTAGAACAATATTATACAAAATTTAAAGATGATCTAATAATATATCAAGTATCTGAGATTTGAAGAAATTTAACAACTTTATTATTATCGTTATGATTTTACAACAACTTTTTAATTGTAGTTATTTGTTATTACTAAAACAGTCTTATCATAAAGAATTTTCGATAACATTTCATAAGCATACTTACTTTAGCCTTATTTTAATCAAAATTATAAATACTTTTAAAATAATACTTTAAAAATGTTTCATAGCAACAGTATTTGTAATAATAATAGTTGGAATAACAATATTTACAAAAGATTAATATTAGCAATCGTTTTGTAAGTATTTTTTTAACGTAAAAAGTGTAATTTAAAATATTAAAAAATAAATATATAAAATATAAAATCTGTGTTTAAAAATAGCAATA
The DNA here is from genome assembly GCA_004302925.2 of Cochliomyia hominivorax. Taxonomy (NCBI): domain Eukaryota; kingdom Metazoa; phylum Arthropoda; class Insecta; order Diptera; family Calliphoridae; genus Cochliomyia; species Cochliomyia hominivorax. Next base: position 38,220,590 of record PYHX02000158.1, read on the forward strand.
TAAGTAAAATACATTGTCCGTAAGGAATTAGAATCAAATTTTGAATGATAAAAAGCACAGAATATGTGATTTAAGTGAAGTTCCAACAAAATCGAGTCAGACTAGTTCCAAAATTAGTGATGCGAATTTGTATACAAGGAAAAACTAGATTTCGAGTTCTCTAGATAATGTGGATTCTGACAAAACTTTTGGGATTCATTTGTAAGTTAAGTAAAGCCAATTTTGTTATTCCTCTTTTATATTCATTTATTTTGTATTCACAGGTAAACAAGCTTCAAATGTCAAAAATGGACAAATTGGAAAAATAAAAAATTAAATAGAAATAAATTTTCAAACTCTCAAAAACATATATTAAAATTTAAAAAGTTATTATTTCAATTGAGTTTCTAAGCTTAGAAAAATATTACGAAAATATGCTCACTTCAGTAATGTTTCAAAAACTATTTCTATGAAAGCTTATGTTGTAATTGCACTCTTAAGCTTAAAAAAATAACTTAAAAAATATAAATCAATTATCGACAAGTGCTTCACAACACTTATCATACCACTTTTGCAAGCCTTACGCTTATGCTAGTAAGTTTGTTTACAAACTTATTTTAAAGCCTTTTGGTCTGTTGTCTTGTGTTGATTCTATTTTTGTATATCTCTATCCTACTCTCTCTCTTTCTCTCTCTCTTTCTCAAAATATCATTAAAATTATTATTCTCTAATTGAAACAAAGTTAGGAATTATTTTGACAAAAATCGTTTCCTTTTGCTTCATGAAACGCTTTTTACCAAATTAGTTTTCTTTGATTATTTTTGTACCTTCCACCACCACAAGTGGTGAAGAGGGTATATTAACTTTTTACTTAATGTGTAACACTAAGAAGGAATTATCTTAGATCACATAAAGTATATATATTCTTGCATAAAATCAAAATCTGGATAGATTTAGCCATGTCCATCTGTCTGTTGTTGGCATGCTCACATCGGCAATAATTGTCGGATTTGAATGAAATTTGGCCTGAGTATTTTTTATAGTCTTAAGAATTTTCCTATGTAAAATCAGTAAAATTGGTTTTGTTTATTAAAAGCTAAAGGTCGATATCTGAGGCAACCTCTTAGTTCAAGTAAAAAGCTTTCGTAAAAATTTCAATTATAAGTGAACAAATTGGAATGAAATTTCGGCAAAATATTAAATTAAATGTAATTTCGGCATAGCCGAATGTAGCATTCTTCCATATTTTTTTCTTACTTTCTCACATTTTTCTGTTTCTCTCTACTACTAATTAATGAACATAAATCACTTCGTTTTATTTTAATAATTTTTTTAATGTTTTTTTTTTTTTTATTATTCATTAGTTTTTTTCGGTTTATTGAAATTGAAAAGGTATTTTATATATAAATTTGTATGTTCTTTTTTTTTTGCAACTTATTTCTTTGACATTTTATTGATGTGGTCCATTCGGTTGACCGCAGATTCTAATTAAAATGTTATTAAATTTCAATGACATTGAAAACCACAACAATAAGAAATTCAAACCATAAAATTCATTGAATTCATTTATACTTAAAACGATGTTATGCAACAAGATGTAAGAAATAATAAATATTATAATTATGGAATAAATTTAGTTATGCTTTTTAACGTTCTAATGGAGAAAACAATAATTTTCGCTATTTCAGCAAAAACTAAATTAATTGTTTTTAGCTATAACTACTTTCTATCCGCTACGCTTTGCTACACAAAAATTCTCCTCAGTCAAAGATATCGAAAGAAATTTATTCAATGGGTATTTTGCCAAATCTCTCTGACCATGTCCGCTTTTATAGTTCTTTAGATTTTCTATAACAAATACTTGTTTTGTATGCGAGTACGTACCCCTTTCCCCTAATCTTATCCATCCCACATTTTGTTCAGTAAAACTGTTCTGCAAGCAGGTGATTGGAAAAGTAGTTGAGTCTAATTTTGAGAATTCTCGCTTTAATAGTTCTCTAGATTTTCGATAATCAATCTTTGCTATGACTCCCTGTTCCAATCTGCCCTATATTTTGTTCACAAAAACAGTTCTTTGGAAAAGTGATTGACACAATTTCAGAGCTCTCGCTATTATAATTTATAAGATAATTGATAATTAATATTTGCTTTGTATGGGGGGTACTCCTCTTCATTCAATAAAACACACCCTTCAGGAAGTTATGGGGCCTATTCCTGGTCTTATCCATTCAACATTTTGTCTTGTAAAATAGATCTTTGATAATGTTATAAAAACCAAAATCTAGAACTTCCGCTATTAAAGATCTCTACATATCCATCCATAAAGAGGGTACCCCTCCCCCTGGTCCCATTTAACCACTAAAGTGATTTTTATTTTTCAGCCAAATTATAATTCATAAATTTATTTTAGGCAAATTTTTGCAATTTCAACTTATCCGAAATGGGCAAGTTTTAAGGCTCACCGAATACGCACCTGATAAGATAGAGAGCTCTTGCTTAAATTGAGTAAAAGGATCATTAAAAAATGATATGAAAACACTGCACATCTTCAAACAAAAAACTAAAAGAAATACTGTAAGGAACAATCTGGTTATATCGTTAATATCTGTTCATTAGTGTTGGGTTAAAATTTTTTCAACGAACGATCAAATGTTACTATACTTCATAACTCAATTTTCCTCGCCACCCTAAACCCACCCACTTTTTCGTCTACTCCAAATAAAATAAGGTTAAATTTTAACTTCCAACATTATTTATGCTAAATTATTAGACGAACTAGTTTGGTTTCTGAAAATAACTATAAATGACGAACGATTTAAATAAGAATCATTATTACAATTAGTTTATTCTAACACGAAGGTAATCCAAATTTTTGTATGAGCTTCGGTTATAGTTCGAATTTCAACAATATGTTTGATACAACAATAAAATAATCAATGTATATAAACACGGACACATATTGTAATTGAACCTGTTCTTCTCCAATAGCATTAGCAATATTATATATATTATCAACATGCTGCATAGTATCAACAACATGTTAATTTAAAATAATCGATATCAACAAATTCAATCTAACTTTTATTTGCTCTAAACCTGTTTTAGTTGAGAATTAGTTTCAAAATATGTTGAATGCAACAATTCGATAAAATTGATAAAAACATGGACACATTGTTTACGAACATGTTTTATATCCCTAATCACTACCGTCAAAAGTAATTCGAATGTTGCATTTGCTTTAATTCTGTGTTAATATTTGCTAATCGTTATCACGAAAGAATATAAACTTGTTGCATTTGCTTATAGTTAGAAACATGTTGCAGTGTATAAACAGAATGATTGACACAACAATTTGATACTTTACATAAACAGGAAACATATTGTATATCAATATTTTATTCTTATCCGATCTCTATCAACAAAGAGCGTCAAAATTGTTGCTTGTAATTTAAAGCCAAAATGGTCAAACATTTAAAACAATATATTTGATACAACGAAGTGACATAATTATTGCAATATATTGATACAAACATGTTGTGGTGTCTAATGGCTGTCAAAAAAAGTAAATCAACTTTTTATATATAAAAATGTTGCACAGTTAATTGTAATATGTTGCGGTGTTTAAACAATATGTTTCATTCAACAATTTGATAAGGTTAACAAAGGCATGAGCACAATGTATGCAAACATGTTATTTTTGACTATTCGCTGTCGACAAAGTCAAATCAACTTGTTGCATTTACTCTTAACCCGTTGTAACTAGAAACATGTTACAGATTTTAAACAATCTGTTTGGTACAATTAAATAAATACCAAATTAATATATAAAATTGGACTTATTTTGTACTCGTACATGTTGTTTGTCTATAATCGATATCAACAAAGATTATTCAATGTGTTGTATGTTAGAAACATGTTGCAGTATTTAAACAATATATTTGTTGCAACAACTTATTAATTAAACCGAACATAAACATGAACATTTATTGTTAATGATTCAAATTTAACTTGATGCATGTGCACGTAACTAGAAATATGTTGCAAATTATTACATCAATTTGATTATCAAACTTAAAATACACTTGGACTCTTATGTATACAAACATTCTATGTTCTAATCACTACCAAAGAAGGTAATTCAACTTGTTGAAAAATTAATAGTTAGAAACATGTTGTTATGAGTTTCATACAACAATTGCAAGTCAAGAACAACTTGTTGCATGTGCTTTCAACCGGTTTAGTTCGAAATATATTATCAAGAGTTGGTGCAACAAATTAAACACAATTTTAAAAGTATCTAAATGAAATTTAACTACCACGTTAGGAAAATCACACACCCTAAGAGGTTAGTGGGTGCTCTTCAATTGTAATTAGCATAGCTGAATTTGGCTAGAGAGCCCAGTTTAGGTTGGATTTTAAGTGAAGGTTTAAACTTTTACTACATAAACATATGTATTTGGTATTTATAAGACCGGACCTAAATGGACAATTTGTAAAGAAATAATTAGTGAGAACAAGTTAAGTGACAAAATGTCATAAATTTGGGTTCAAATATTTCTAAACTGTTGAAGAGGTTCTTCAACGAAGTAGCTAAAGAACATTTCGTCAGCTATGTCATCAACTGTGTTCATTAACCCCCAATCTAGTCCATCGTTAGTACTACTATTATAAATCCCATGTCAAAATAAATGCGCCGATTATAACATTAATATTAAATCGTGACAAGTAAGATTAAAAAGGGTGGCCAAATTTGAAAGCTCTTCGACTACATTCCTGACAAAACACCTGCACTCCTCCTTATAAACTTAATTTTAACCATGTGAAATTTTATTGAGATATAGTTACCGGTTTAAAAGTTGTAGGCTTATTTTAAAGAAATCGATTTGCAAACACTCTACTATGGTGGTGTAGTTTATACCCTACACCACCATAGTAGAGTGTTTTTTGCAGATGTTTCTGAATGTACTATATCTTCCAGCTCTTTTTCCTTTTAACTAGAAATTTTCTGACGAAAAGGAAAAATTTCTCCATCTGACATTAAACGTTCACATTTTAACGTTTATCGAATAATAACCTCCAAATCTATATTATTAATTTATGTCACAATAATAATAATAATAATAATAATAATAATAATAATAATAATAATAACCTTTTTGATGTCAAATTCAATTATTTATTGGATTTTTTTTCACTAAATTTAAATCATCATCTGGATGTACTAAATTTTACGTTTAATGAAAATTGAAATTTAATAACAAATTTTCATAAAATTAAATTTCTCTGGAAATAGAAATTTAATTCAATTTAGTTTCATTTTCCAATGAAATAATCTTAATAATAATGAATTGCAAATATCAAATTCCATATAAAAATCTACTCCTACACAGAGATAAAACCCGATTTATTTTTACTTGTAATTTTCATTTTAGATGAAAACTAAAAAAGAACTAAAAATGCATTTTTCCAAATAAACGTTTGAAATGTCATCGTAACTGCAGCATTAAGGCAGCAAAGGAAGATATTTTTAAATGGAAAACAAGTAAAAATGTTATAGTCAATCAAGCCCGACAATGTCATTCGCTACACCACATTGTTGTTTGTAAATTACAGTTATGAAAAATTTATGACCCTCGTATAACTTGCTTTTCTGATTTATGACAAACTGTGTGATTAAAAAGGATTTTTTCTGGGCTGTTACATGGAAGGTAGAATAAATTATCGACCGATTATCGTATAATTTGACCAGTTGATATCACAATACCAACGTATATGTGAGAATTTTTATGATTTTTGGAAGTTGGTTTGCATGTGATCTATGAATAGTATTGGAGCGACTCTTGCATTATTTGGCACATCGATTCAAAATATTATTAGTTTTATTTTTATTGAATTTTGTTGAAATCGTTTAATATTTAGACATTGAAACCCATATTTATATTTAGACATAGTATGGGAGCTACCTAACATATTGGTGTGAATTTATATAATTTCAATATTCTTTGTCCTTGAGCCAAGTAAAAAATCATATACCAAATTTCATTAAAACATCTTAAAAATTGCGATCCGTGGAGTGGTCACAACGTTTACAATAACAGCCAGCCGGACAGACGGGCGAACATTATTAAATCAACTCAAAAAGTGATTATGAGTCGAACGGTATACTTAAATGTGGGTATAACACCGTTTTTTCTGTATGCTACAAACATCAGCACAAACGCATAATACCCCAACCACCTACGGTAGTGTAGACTATAAAAATCTATATAGAAAAGGGAAAACACATGCGCTAAGGATTAATATTTCCCACATGCATTAATGCAAATACAAACAAATTCAAACGCATCCTTAAATAAATCCTCGATTTCATTTATTTAGAACAACAACTGAATACTAATGAAAATTAAATTTTAAAATTTAAAAAAAAGGAAACTCATGGTTGGCTTGTCAAGTTTGATCATAAAGAGTAGAAAATTTAATTTAAAGTTCAACCAAAAAAATAAAAACATAAACTGAAGCAAAAATAAAGCAATAAACAAAATGAAACCAAACAAGTTTTGATTAAAAAATTCTTTAAATCCATCTGCAGCCACATTTGAAATTAGTTACCTTTTTTCCAAAAAAAAAAAAAAAAGAAGTACAAAATCCCAGAAATAATTTACCTACTGCCACCCTCTATAAGGTTTTGTATTACACAGCAAATATATATATGAATGTATGTGTATGGTTTTTCATGTATGAAACTTTAAAATTTTTTATGACTTTTTTGTCGGATTCACCACCCCTACCACCACTAACCCCTTTTTGATCAAAAAATTTAGTTACTTTTTTTTTTAAATTTCGAATAGAACAAAGTTAAAAATAACTGTAAAATAACCGAATGCGGTTGAGTTGTTGTTTTTGTATTTCATTTTTGGAATCACGGCAACTGCAAACGAAGCAGAAACTCTTAATAAAGCAATTGCCTCAAGCAGTCAAAAACAGCAAGCGATCCATAAAGATATCTAACCTGGAGTTAAAGTTCAACACCACGTTAAAATATTATGCATGTATTATTATATTTTTTTTACACTTACATATGTATGAATATTTTTTTTAATCTATACACATACATACATACATACATACATACATACATACATACATACATACATACATACATACATACATACATACATACATACCTACATACATACATAAATACATACGTACGTAAATGTATGTAGATGAGAGCGTTTAAATGCAGGCAAATTGTGAATTGCTATATTTGCATTTAAATTTAACTTACTTACGTGGGTTAATTGATCAGTTCGCTTTAACACTACAAAACGTCATTTCTGAACAAGAACTGAAATATAACTGAATAAAATAGTAAACAGACCTGAACAAGAATCTGAACTTAAATTTGAACTAGAAACTAAATTAGGATCTGAAATAAAACTGGACTAGAACTTAAATATGAAAGAAAATATGAAATAGAATCTGAACAACAATGTTAACAAAAATCTGAACAGTATTCTGAACTTAAATCTATATTACAATATGAACTAGAAATGGACAAGAATTGAATAAATCTGAATCCGAACTAGATTCTAAATTATAATCTGAATTAGATTCTGAACTATAACTGAATCTGAACTTCAACCTGAACTAGAATCTAAACCAGAATCAGAGCTAGAATTTAAATTAGAAAACTAGAATCTGTACTTGAATCTGAACAAAAATCTTAACTATAATTTGAACTAGATTCTAAACTAGTACTGAACTAGAATCTGAATTAGAATTTAAATAGAATCTGAACTAGAACCGAGCTAGAATTTAACTAAAGCTTTAACTACAAAGTGAAAAAGAATATTAACTTAATTTTGAATTAGATCTGCACTCGAATCTGAGCTAAAATCTGTACCAGAATCTGAACTAGAACTATACTGGAATTGAAGTGGAATCTGCAGTAAAGTTTGAACTAAAATCTGAAAAAGAATTTGAAATAGAACCTGACTAAAATCCTAACTATAATCTGAGTAAGAATCTGAAAAAAATTTAAATAGAATCTGAACTAAAATCTGAAGTAGAATCTGAACTAGAATATGAACTAAAACCTTAACAAGAATCTGAGCAACATTCTGAACTAGATCTTACCGGAAGCTAAACTAGATCTTGAACTAGAATCTCAACTAAAATCTGAAGAGAAATCTTAACTAGAATTTTAACCAGAATTTGAAGTAGAATATGATTCCAAATAAGAATCCAAACTGAAATCTGGAATAGAATCTAAACTACAATCTGCACTAAAATCTGAACTAAAATCTGAAGTTAAAATTTTCCATTTATTTAACAATTTGTCCTCACATAATATCCATTAAATATGTAGAAAAGATATGAAATCTAAAGTTTCGATTAGTGTGAGTAAAAACCGCTAAAATACATACACAGAAATATATAATTAAAATTTATTTACACTCTCATAAGTTCTAGCATCATTTCAAATTTGTATATATATTTAGTGTTACTCCTGTAACTTTAAACAATTTTAAATATGTATGTATGTATGTATGTATGTATGTATGTATGTATGTATGTATGTATGTATCCTGCCACACCAGGAATTTAATGTTGAACTTTAATGTTAAAATAAAATACAAAAAAACAGCAAAAAAATACAATTCATAGATTTTTTGTGAATATGTAATCTAATCAGAGTTTTTATCTTTCTATTAGATACATAGTAAGTGAATATGTATGCGTATATGTATATATGTATGTGTGTGAATATTATGCCAAATGGGTAACCAACCATAGAATATTCACTGCATGTTGTAAATATAATTAGCTGTTGTATTTAGTAGAGGAAACAAACCCAAAAAAAAGGAAACTACAAAAACATCAACAATGTTGTTGTGACTTTTAATAGGGTGGTACAATATCAAATTTTTGCAAGATTTTTGATCAAACGTCAAGAATATTATCTTAAAAATATATGAATTAATAAATAAAATATTCACAATTCTATTTATAATTTTTACATTGCAGTGGAGCCACCCTAATGCAGATAGATGTACAGTATAGATAAAATAAACTTGTACAAACAGATATCTTGTACATTAAACAGTGGTATGATGAAGGGTTTACATTCCCGGTTGTAAACACAAAACAGTGGTAAAAGCTATTTTGAAATTAAATATCAAAAATTCTGAAATATTTGAAATGAAATTTGTTGAAATTATTGAGAACTAAAAAAAAACTTAAATAATACAATTTCTACTTAATTGAGTGTCATAAGAAAAATATTTGCCAAACGAATCCCATAGAGCTTTTGTGTGTTTAGTTTTGGAAAGAACACATGAATTGACTATTTGTTAATTACACTTGACATTTCGTTTATTTGGAAAATAATATTTAAATTATAGTTTTAAGAAAACGATTATTTCTTAAAACACCCTACTTTTATTCTAAAGAATCAAGACTTTTAGAGTTAAAATATTCTGAATTGAAAGTTGAAATAGAAGCCGATATCTGAGTTATAATATTAAATGCAAAATCTGGATTTAAACTCACATCTGAACTAGAATCTGAACTAGAATTTGAAGTAGAATTTGAACTGGAATCTAAACTGGAATCGAAACTACAATCTTAACTAGAATCTAAATTAGGATCTGAACTAGAACTGAGCTTGAATTTAAACTACAATATGAAACAAGCTCTGCGCTAGAATGAAAACTAGAATCTGATATAAGATCGGAACTAGAATCTGAACAAAAACTGAACAAGAATCTAAACTGAAATATGAAATAGAATATGAACTGGAATTTGGATTCCGGACTAAAAGTTAAACTAGAATCTGAACAAGAAACGAAATTGAACTTGAACTAGAATCTTAGACAAAATATGAGCTAAAGTGTGAACAATTATATAAAATATGATCGGAACTAGAAAATGAAATAGAATCTGAACCAAAACTGAACTAGAATCTAAACTAAAATCTGAACTAGAATCTGATCTGGATTATGAACTAGAATCTGAACTTAAACTAAACGAAAATATAAACTGAACCAGAATCTGAACAAAAAAGTACTTGGATTTGAAATAGTATCAAAAACACTGAACTATAATCTGAATAAGAATTATACTTGAATTTGAACTAGAATCTGAACTAAAGTATTAACTAGAGTTTTATCTAGAATCTGAACTAAAATCTGAAATGGAATATGAACTGAAATCTGAAATTGAATCTGTACTAGAATCTGAACTATAAACTGAACTTAAATCTGAAAAAATAATGTGAACTAGAATCTTTACTAGAGTCTGAACTATTTAGAATCTGAACTAAAACTATAATCTCTAATCAAGCTGAACTGGATTAGTTTTGAATTAGTATCTGAACTGAAGTCTGAACCAGAATCCAAACTAGAATCTAATCACGAATTAAAGCTAAAATCTGAATTGCAATCAAAATCTGAATCTAAACTGGAACTGAACTAAAACTAAATTAGAACTGAAGTAAAACTGAACTAAAATTAGTCCGAAACCAAACTAAAACTGACAGCAAACAAAATTGTTACAAAAATTGCTATCAACTGTTACCTTCATTGAGCAGAATAAAGGGCCGAGCAGGTCAACCATATAGAAAGTGTATTTAATCAGATGTTAAAGGAAATGACAAGAGTACAATTTTAAAGTCGGTGTAGAAAATATGGCTCATTATTCTCTTTCGTTTATATATCGATCTGTTCATTTTTATATTTTTTTATATACCAGCCTTATATATTTTAGGTATAATAGGCCATCACTTAAGATTCTTGATACCAACATATCACCATTTATATATAGTGTTTACCGAATATAACTCGAATGTATTAAATCAACTTTTTGTTGAGAAACTTCCTGTTTTGTTGATCAGTGTTCCATCTTCTTGTTAAAGTTATTTTCATAATATTTTTTAACTCAGTATTTGTAATCCAATCAGCAACAACAACAATAAGAAAAAATTTATATCGCATAAAAAATCTCCTCAATCGTTAGGAATTATTCGCAAAAAAAAAAATGTTGAAGATAAAAAATTTTTTTAAATAACAAAAATATGAAATAAAATTAACAACATTTCTAATTTAATAAATATAACTCTCTTGGTCCTTCACTCTCTCTCTCTCTTTGTCATACGAAAGGAATAATAACAACAAATATTAAAAGATAATATAATATAAATTTGTTGGTTTTAAATGTTGGACAAGGATACATATAAAATGTGTATATGTGTGTATGAGATAATGTAAATACATATGAAATTATAAATTTATATGAATGTGTGTGCTCATAACCAACTGTATGGGTGCTGACTGACAACGGACTGGTTGGTACATTTGTTGTTGTTGTTGTTGTTGTTTTTGATTTTCAGTACGAAGAGTATTGTCAAGGGTAACTTAACTATTTGCAGGATGAACACAAAAAAGCAAAAAAAAAAAAATACAGATAAAGCAGGAAAAAATTTACAAGGACTCTGTGCATATTTGCCATGGCAAATTATAAAGGGTATTTTGATGTTTTTTTTTCTTCTTTGCGTAGGATAAACTCGTTTTAAAATATATTATTCGTATACGAGTATTATTTTTTCTAGGGTGGTATGGGGTGGTTTCATTTAATATCTATTTGTCTGTATGTCAGTTTATTTTTCTATCCCTCTATTTTTATTGTATATGATTCTTTTTAATAACAGTTGCTTAATATTAGATCTTTTCAAAAAGATTTTTTATTTCACATTTAATATATAATTTATGCAATAAAATATATTAAATTCTTATTTAAAAAAAAACAAGTAAGAAGTTATAGTCGGTTAAGCCCGACTATATGATACCCTACACCACATAGTTGGTTGTAACCTCTCTCGTTTAAAGGTATTTTTTAAATGTTCTTTAAGAGTACTGTACATAATACTGGTACTAACATCCAAATGGGATTAGTGCGTTCAAAAGGATTTTTTCTGTGGACATTACTTGGGAGCTAGAAGAGATTATGGATCGAACTTCTTAAAACTTCTCTCACCAAGTTTTGCTTATATTTAACCATTTCTTATTACAAAACCAATGCATATGTGAGATTTAAGCCCTTCAAATTAATATTTGGAAGGGAGTTTGTATGGAAACTTGGTACATCGTTTTAAAATATCATAAAACTAATACCAAAATTAATTATTATAACTAATTTGTTCCAGATTTCATTAAAATTGCTTTTTGTTTAGGGATTTTCTGATCTTAAATTCACATTCCAAAAGCAACATTTGTATGGGCTCTAGGTGAAATAATGAATCCATAATCACCAATTTCGAAAGACATCATCCTTGGAACAAAATAATAACACATAACAAATTTCATTATTTTGTTGGCCAGACTAACGGACGGATCCTGAGTTAAACGATATACTGTGAAGAGGTGGTAGTACAATTTTTTCCATCCATTAAAATTTTTGCACAAACGGATAATACCCCAACCACCTTTGATGGTGTAGGGTACAAAAAATAAAAAATTAGAAAATAAAGAATTAGAATTGTGAAACATTTTGATAACAAAAATATAACAAAAGAAATGATAAATTGTTATAATTTTATCATAATATTGGTCAACGAAAATATAATATTTTAGTTTGGATTTATTACCGACGACTGACAAATTGGAATTTAGGAAAAATTTTAATTTTAAAATTGACGCAAGTAGAAAAAAACGTTTGAGGTTAATTGATGTAGTTTTTAAAAAATACTAAAATCGAAGGTTAAAACAGAAAGAATGTATAGTCGGTCAAGCCCGACTATCTAATACCCTACACTTAAGTGTGCAGTTCATTATTGTGAAACTAAGTTTTATAATAAATGTATGCGTTTTAAGATGGGGACTTCAAGAAGTTATAAACAGAACCTCGTATAATTTTGCACATCGATTTTTGCCTATATTTATCTTAATTTGACCAATTATTATTGTAAAACTAACGCACATGTGAAGTTTTTGCCTTTAGAAGTGATATTTAGAAAGGGGTTTGCATGGGAGCTATGGGAATTAATAGACCGAACCTCGTGTATTTTCGCACATTGTTTTAGCATATTATAAGAACTACTTTTGTCAAATTTTGTTTAAATCGTTTTAATGACCTTATAACCACATTTCGGGAAGAACATTTACATTACGGGAGGTACCTGAAATATTGGTCCAAGTATGACCAATTTCAATAGGCTTCGTAGTTAGGCCAAATTAATAATATGTACTATCAATTTGAAAGACTGTTCAAAACGTTAAATCGACTCAGAAAATGATTTAAAGTCGTAGGGTTAACTTAGGGGTGATTGTAACATTAACCATTTTTCCTGCATGTTATAAACATCAGCACAAACACATAATACCCCAACCAACTCCAAAGGTGGCCGTCCGTCCGGCTGGCTGCTTTTGTAAAGCTATTACTTTGGCCCAAGGATAATGCCTATTGAACTGGTTATAATCGATATTTTATTTCATACAGGACCCATACAAATGTCCAGTCATAATCCATTAAATTTCTAAATATGAAACGATTTTAACCGAATTTTTGGAAAATAAGTCTTATTTTATTCTAAAACGATTTGCCAAATCATACGAGGGTAGGACAATTATTTCTCATAAGTCCCATGCAACCACCCAACCAAATTTCTTCTTGAAACTCATAAATCACACATATATGTGGGTATTGCAAATATAACTGTGCGAAATTATACGAGGGTAGGTTCATATTTTTTCTAACTTCCAAATAACTCTCCAGAAAAAAATCCTTTTGAAACGTATAAATTTCATATAAATTTTAGTATCATAAAAATCGATTGCATAAGCATAAATAAGAAAAGCGAACTATACGAGACCCGTCTACAAATTTCTTCAAAGCAGTCATTTACAACCAACAATGTGGTGTGAGTATTAAATAGTCGGGCTTGACATTTTTACTTGTTTTATTTGTAGTTATCGGAATAAGTCTTAAGAACCCAAAAAAACGGACAATTCTTTTTCTCATGTGGAAATTTCATGTCAAAAATGCTTAATTTAAATACGAAATAATTTTCTATAAAATTTTCAATTTAAATAATCTTTCCATTAAATAAAATTTTTATTGTTTCCAATGTTGCCGCATATTCTCAATTACCTTCACCGATATGATTCTAATTACACTTTAGATTCTTTTGCATATAACTTCCCTTGAATATTTTTCACAAAACCAAGAAAACACCTTATTTCCACCTTTAACAACTTAAATTTAATATCTTTGAATATTGTTTCAATATTCATTTTAAAACTTTTAACAAAAGTTTTTTTTTACAACATACAGTACACTGTAAAAGTACTTATTCAAACCCACCCAAAACAGGAAGGAGGAATATTTTAACAAAACTTTAAAATTGTTTTGCTTTCTTCTTAGCATTTGCAAGAACAATCCAACATACATATACCAGGTATATTGAGATCAATATTTCAATACTCATAAATTATTCGAAAATTGACTTACATTATTGTTTTATAACATTTTGGCGTAACTTTTATCAAAAAAAAAAACTTTTACGTATTTACAATAAAAACAAAAAGAAAATAAGTAGGAATGCTAAATACGGCAATGCCGAATCTTCAATACCCTCCACCACAAATTCGTGTGAAGTAAATACGTTATGTCTCGTACATACGCACATACACACTCAAACGTTTTTCTTAAATGTGTTATACATGAACATTTAATGAGTTATTTTCTGAACCGATTTTGATTATTCTTGGAACGGTAATAAAGTTCATATAATTATGGCATCTCAGATGATTCCTTCTTAGCGTTACACACGGAATGACAAAGTCAATATACCTTCTTCACCACTAATGGTGACGGTGGATATAAAAACACATTACAAACAGAATAATCAAAATAAAGGAAAAAAGGTTGCAAAATGGAAGTGGTAGGATGAATGGACACAAAGATAGAAGTATGAGTATAAAGAAACAGACAGACTTTGCACATTAACACTTTCATAAAAACTCCGAAAATTGCCAAATATTATAAGGGTACTTATGCTTATTTTATTAAAAACTCTCTAGTGTATAACTGGAGAAGATGGGAAAAATGGTTAAAATGGTAAATATAGCTAAAATAACGAAACCAAACCATAAATATAACTCATCCCTGGTAAATATTGCCATAACAAGCCGTTTTCTTTATGCCATAATTATAGGAATATCTTGATATTCATATAATGACTGTTTTTTCTGACGAGATGTTTCAAAAATACGGGGAATAACAAAAGAGAAAAAAGTTGAGGGAAAAAATAATAAAAATTGCCCAGTTATGTGATGAATGGATTGATGGTGGGAAATAACAGTGGGAGTGACGATTATTCTAACAAATTAGAGCTAAATTTTTACATGATTTTCTGATCCAACCATTATTTTTCCAAGCTCTTAACTCTTAAGCAAAGATGTCAACTATCGAAAAAGAAACAGAACCAGAATTGAATAAGAATCGAATTATATTCAGAACTAGAATCAAGACTAGAATCGGAACAAGAAAATTAACTATAAACTGAACTCGAAACCGAACCAGAGTCCGGAGTAGAACATATACTTGAATCTCAAATCGGAACTGAACTAGAATCTGAATTCCAATCCGAATTAGAACTGAACTAGAACTGAACGAGAACTGAACTAGAACTGAATTAGAACTGAACTGGAACTGAACTAAAACTGAACTGGAACTGAACTAAAACTGAACTAAAACTGAACTAAAACTGAACTGAAACTGAACTAGAACTGAACTGAAACTGAACTAAAACTGAACTAAAACTGAACTAGAACCGAACTAGAACTAAACTAGAACTGAACTAGAACTGAACTAAAACTGAACTAGAACTGAACTAGAACAGAACTAGAACTAAACTATAAATTAAATAGAACTGAACTAGAATCGGAACAAAAATCTGAACTTGAATGTGATCTACAATCTAAGCAATAATATGTACTCGACTCTAAAATACAATCTGAACTTGAATCTCAACTGAATTTTAATCTGAACTAGAACTGAGCTTGTGTCCGTACAAGAATTTTTACTAAAATCTGAACTATGGTTCTAACGGGAATCTGAACTTCAATTAAATGAACTAACTTCCTAACAATCTCGTATCTCTCGTTATAGTTGGCCAGCCTCATCTCGTGATAAATGCTACTCCGTATCATTTATTACATCTCACTCTGTTACCCCATCGTAAAAGATAAGAAATTTTCGTAGAAATTTAAGAAAAGTAAAAACAATATTGGACTCTGAAGAGTACTTTGGGGACCAGTATGCTTCACTGTTGTTGTTTTATTTTTCTCATCCTCCCATATTAATATTTTCTTTAACAGGTTTTTTTCTTCTCGTATCTTCTTTGGCTTTTTTTATACGCTTTCAAGGGTTTTATATACATTTTATTTTTATAACTTTTTCTTTTTTAAAAAAATCTATATCCTTTTTATAAATATTGATGCTAAGAAAAGTGAAAATAAATATTTATCATACATTTTTCCTTTTCTTTCTTTTTTTTAACATAAATAATGAAATAAAGAGATATAAATATGGTATATATGGGGTGTTTTAAGCTCTTTTTCACTTTAAATGTTATATTATGTAACATTTTTCCCACTTATATCAGATATTAAACCGCATATAAAAAATATATATATTTTTATCCTTTTATTAATTAATCCCTCTGGCAGTTTTCTGTTTAAACCATAAAGTACTTTTTTTAAATAAATAAATACACTTTACAAAAGTTGGAAATTTATTTTTATTTAAATGAAAACTTTATTAAATTAAAATTTTTTAATAAAACTTAGAAAACTAAAATAGAAATCGTTGTAGAATTAATATCCCTATATTTCTCTACTGAGCTTAGCTGTGGGCAGTGTATAGGATTTGTCGCCCATAGTACAAATATTACATTATTGTTCGTGTAAAGCTCAAGAGCTTGTTTCCCCTAGTGAAATAATGCCAAATGGACACATTATGATTTCTTATGAATTGAAGCAGCCTTTTTGTAAACATACCTTAATGTAAATTTTATTATTTATAGGTCATCATTTGCCATACCAAGAACTTTTAGGGAAATTGTGACTGCTTTGTGTCCTTAACATGTCTTCAGAACAGAACATAAGTTTCTTAATCCGTTACGCAGCAAGAATATTTTTTATAAAAACTTGACTTCAATTTCCGTGCTTCTATTTGGTCTATAAATTTTTAGCTCCTGTCAGAAACTTTTTGAACTTTGCATCTTTAACTTTTCGCACCAAATAGTGCGTGCACTGAGGTATTCGGATATGTTAGGAGCTTCTTTGAAAAGGTTTTCTATTTTTGTTTTTGGCTTTAGAAACATTTTATAAATCATTCCCTCTACATTAACCAGGTTTTATATCAACGAACAATTCTTCGCAGTCTATTTAATAATATTGGAAACAGTTTGGCGGCAGACCTTTGAATTAAACATAATAACTTTCTATAGGGCCAAGTTGAATTTGTTGAAAAATTTTAGTTAACACATTTTTCTGGTCACTCTTTTTAATCAGATTAACAATATACTCATTTGTTTGACATTAAACATAATAACTGCCAAAACGCCTTATAACGGTAACCAATACCGCTATACGATACCTCAACATTCACCAATGTGTAAGAGCGAGACGCAAAACTCTCGAATGTAAGCAAAGAAGCAGGCTAAAAACTGACCGTCATTAAGCGATAACGACGATGACGCGATAGGTGTTTACTCACCCAGAGCTGCTTTAAGACTGACAACTGCATTTAGTTTAAAAAAAATTGATTCAAATAAGAGATTTTTAAATGGGGGCTTAAAATATAGACTAATTTCTAAATATTCAAAATATATAGAAAAATATTTTTGCCGAATCCAAATTTATGCGAAAATCTATTTATGAATGTGAAAGAATTATTTTTCGGAATGTGTCAACATTTTTCTGTACTAATCCTATTTCTATAATTTTTGGCTCTACGATGAAGCGTGTGTACTTCGTGTGTCTGTTTAAGACCAGTTTTTTTACTATATGTCGATCAATATCTTAAATCATATTAAATACATATCACCGATATTAAATATTAAACTGAAAAATGGATGCCAGAAAGTTTCAAACAAACGGACGGTCAAAGTTTACTCAACAACTTTTTTATTAGATTTAAAATTATATAAACTTTATTCGACTTTAGATAATTCTTTCTTGGTGTTGTAAATGAAATGAAGGTATATATAACTAAAAAATATAGTCCCAGATGAGTGCTTTAAAAAATTTTGGATGCAATAGTCGGTCAAGCCCAAGTATATAATATCCTACACCATGATATAAGCATGAAAATTTATGAAAATCGTACAAATTGAATTTATGTTTTAATATAAAATGTACTTAGTTAAAATGTTTTCATCTATCTGAGATAATTATACCATTTAAGATGATACATTGACTGATACAAAATTTATATATGTAAACAGACAGACGGATGGACATCTTTAAAGCGAATAAAAAATGATTCCATATTCAACAGCACACACATGTATAATACCCTTACTATTATTGGTCACGTCCGTTCAAATGCTTCCGGTAGCTCCCACACAAATGTCCTTTCGTAATAAGGTTTTAAGGTCACAAAAGTCCTAAATATATAATGACTTTAACGAAATTACAAAAAAATAAGTTATATTATTCACATTTAATTTCTCACTGGTTCCATATAAAACCCTTTCCAAAAAATAGCTTTGAAGAGTATAATAAAAATTTATACGAGGGTCGGTCCAAAATTAATTTTCGCTTCACATTAATGTGAGTATCATAACAATGTACTGCATTCTTAACATAAATGAAAAGATGTTATACGAGGGTCGTTTATAAATTTTTCGAAGCTGTCATTTACATAGTTACATGTAACATTTTGCCAGTTTTTTTTTAACTTTTTATTTTAAAATGTGAGTTTTTATATACATAAATATTTTCCTTTATATGGTCTATAAACATATAGATAATATTTAAATTAAATACTCTACATACATACATACATACATACATACATACATACATACATACATACATACATACATACACATATGTTAAAATACATATTTAAATTAATTTCCCTGTGAATTTTTTTTTTGTTTTCATAACCACACAATAATCTCTGGGCTTAATAAAGTATTAACTTATTTTTTTCATACTTAGTTAAATGTGAATGTACAGCTGCAGTCAAAATAATAGCATTTAACACATGTTACATCTTCGTTGCCGATTTGTGATTTTGTTCATGAATATTTTTATCCACAATTTAACACGAGTATTCCAATAAATTTGATTATAAGGATAAAATACCAAATTGGTACCTCTCAAAATAATAGCACCATTTCTTTTATACTTGAAAAAAAATTATTATGGATATGTTACAATATGTTAAAGCATTAGACGAATTAATGCTACCGTATACATCTCAAGAAATGCCACTGATTTTGGACAAGACATATTCCCGAAACATACCAGCAAAAGTGGTTCCAGAATAATAAAGTCACTGTAATGAAAATATCTGCTCAGTCTCCCGAGAATTTCTGCACATACGTATAAAAGAAAGGGTCTGTAATTAAACCGACCAATACTAGCAATTTTTACACTACTTTGGAGCAGGCATGAAACTTTATTATCCTGGATAGGTGCCGGTGAATTCAATGGGAAGGTGATGTTCGGCAGTTATTGCTAACGAAAGAAATTCTAAAAAATGCTTAGAGTAAATAATAAGCCCAATTCGATAAAATACCAATAAAAAATTAACCAAGTTGTAAACGGATGGTGCTACTTTTTTGACACCAGGTTTTATCTATAATTCTGTTTCTTCTTCATTATCTTTTTTATTTTATAAAATAAGAAAAACTTTCTATTCAAACGTCTTCTTATTAAAGAAGATGTTTGTAAGTGGTGCTATTATATTGACCACAGCTGTATATATCTTTTAAAATAATTTCCATAATTTTTTTTGAATCTGTAAACATTAAAGGTATTCAAGATAAAAATTTCAATTGAATTTTATTCTAATTGAAAGCATCAAATTATGAAAATCCAACAAAAACTATAAATGAAATTATTTCTTTTCTGAAAAACTATAAAATAAGTCAAAATTATATATTAACACCTCAATTGAATTAAAATATCTGCAAATGAAATACAAAGAAAACTAAAACCATAAAATTCATATTTTAACAACTTAAGGAGTTATAGACCACAATTTTACATTGAATTATATTTGAAACAGGATTATCATTTACAATTAATTTCCTTTTGTAATAAAATGTATTTTAAGTGCAGGATTTTATAAATTATTAAAATTTCTATCATAAGAAATTATATTTAAAGAAGCATCTGTTATAGTTTTCATTTAATATTTATATTATTTTCAAATAATAATTTGCGGTTTTCATGTTAGTTTTCCGAAAGTCGAAGACATCTGTATGTAGAAAAGTTATAGTTTCTCATTTAATAAAATTAATCGATTATGAATCACATGAAGAAACCAAGGCCTTTGCTATTGTATTCAATAGTTTGGAAGTAAAATTGTTTGTAGCTCATTATATTAAAACTCTCAATCCTTTTGGATTGGATTATATGAATTTTCATAGCGCATAGTGTTTCAAACAAAGTGAAATGTTTAAAATTTTATCAGATTTTTGTTTTTGATTTATTTTGGATTAAAATTTTGTATCTTGAATCCAGATATATTTTCAAGCTGATGCTGCTATAGTAAAGCCATCACGCAGGATGGCATTAGGTATTAAAAAAATTTTAAACTTGAAAATATCAAGGAAGCTGACCAGAAGGAGATCAAATGAACCAAATTTCTTAAGACGCATATCGAGAAAATACTATTTGCTTCAAATCTGCGGAAGAACGTGTTATGTATTTAATATATTGCGGTCAGATGGTAAAATGTTTGTCCATCGTCCAAAAGAGAATGTAATTCTCTGTTTTCCAAGATGACAGTAAAACATGGAACGACAAGGAGTTAGTACGATTACAAAAAAAATGAGAAAATGGACAAATTTCAATATTTGGAAAATTGGAAAAATCACAGTGGAATTGGTCATTCCTTTTTATAAACTTCTTGAACTTTTGCTGAAAAAATTATATAAGTTCTTTTTCGCAATATAGAGCTATATTGGTGCTGATGCACCAATATAACTGGTTTTAACTGAGAAACTGCTTAGGACAATAACAAATAATGTGGCCCAATTTCACTAAATTAGTATAATTACTTTAGGCTTGAGAATATTTCCAACAGACAGACAGACAGACGGACATAGCTAAATCGACTCAGATTTTGATTTAATGCAAGAATATATAAACTTTATGGTTCGCTATTGTTCCTTCTTGGTGTTATATATCGAACGACAAAGTTAATACACCCTCATAACTAACGATGTTGGTGGAGAGTATAACAATAAATACCAGCTCTGTTAACTCTACAAAAAGCTTCATATTTTATATCCAAAACAAAATGTTAAAATCTCTTTCTATAGCTCTATGTACAAATGATTTTAACTCTTCTCTTAAATGATTTTTTTTAATGAATTTTCAAAAAACCAGAATACCCAAGATGACCCATTTTTGAAGGCGCCTTAGCAACCCCTTGCTTAGTCATCCAAATCAAATCGAAAAACTCTGTAAAACAGCTGCTATAAAAACAAAAACTGCTCTTAAATATATTGGAACCCATTTTCTAATTTGCGCAATACCGTTTTAAATCACGGAGCATTGTGTAGGCTTTTGTTCTGCATTAACCAACAACAATATTCTTAATTATTTTTATTCCCTTTTTTGTATAAATATCTAGATAAAGATTTATATCTTAAATTATAACCGTAATTATTATTTCTATTCATATACTAATTTCGACAATTATCTGTTAATATAAGATTCTTATTTGGTACAAATTTATTGTACTTTCAAGAATCTTCAATTATTTAAATTTTCCATCAGAAACAATTAATAATATGTTTATCTTGAATATAATTTTAATTCATTATTAACTTTTCTATTCATAAT
Source organism: Cochliomyia hominivorax (assembly GCA_004302925.2). NCBI lineage: Eukaryota > Metazoa > Arthropoda > Insecta > Diptera > Calliphoridae > Cochliomyia > Cochliomyia hominivorax. The sequence continues at coordinate 38,242,663 of PYHX02000158.1, forward strand.
CACAATAAATAATTAAAGCTCCTTAAACAACAACAACAATATTATTATTATTGTATTATTGTTAAAATGATTGTAAACCTCTTAATTTCGACAAATAAGAGAAACATAATAATGAAATTTATTTAATTATGTAGAAATATTTTCTCTTTAAATTAATTTATTTTGTTCTCTTTATACCCTACACCATCATAGGTGCTAAGGGTATAATGCGTTTGTGCTTAGGTTTGTAACGCACACAAAAAAATATTGCTACCACCACTTTAAAGTAGCTCAAAGCAGTAAATTGCTGGAGACATGGGAAAATTTTGGGCACACTGACAGATATTCTCGGTATTCCATCTGATTATATTTCATCATATTTGAACTTCTCTAGAACCTTCAAAATTCAAATACCCTCCAGAAATAAGTAGAATGGGAGTAACGTAATCGGAGACCATGCCACAAGGATCTACATTAATGATTCGAAAATGATTTGTGGTGTAGGGGCTGGTGTCTTTTCGGAAGGTATTAGAATACGCACTTAAGATAGACTTCCTGATGAATGCAGTGTGTTTCAGGTTGAAATGTTTGCTATCTGCACGGCATGTAAGCTTTTAGAGGACAGAGATAATAGTCGTCGGTTAGGAGGCACTTCTGTTACATGACTAAATACCTATTTATCGACCGGTGCAGGGAGATGTTGACATTGTTATCTTGGACATCTGACATTACACTAGTTTGGATCTCATGGCATAGCGACCATATTGGTAATGAGCAGATTGTTTAGCTAGCCAGGGAGGGTTCCGCATCTAATATATCCAATATGGAGACGGTTGCAATTCTACTTTGAAATATAAAGATGGTCTGAACTGGGTACATGCAGAATTGCCAAGGATAATATGATCTGCTTTAGACCTAATGAGTCATAGTCGCAAGGATGTATATAGGTTATTTTCTGTAATCACGGGTCTTTGTGTGCTAGGATAGTAGACTTGGAGTACCCTTAAATAAACAATACCGCAGCTTTAATAATTTGGATACGGAGGAACGTGTTTATGACTTCCTGAATGAACTCCTGAGTGAAGGAATAGATTCCTGGGCTTCTACATACTAGATTCTCTTTGTGATGATATGTCTCGCACAGAGGGAATAGGTCTTGTAGTTCCACCCAGTGACAGACCTCCATCCTTCTGACTCTACTGACAGTTCATGAGCTTCTTGATCTACCATAATAAGCGAACCTAACCACTTTTAAGTATACCGCTCATGTCAGAATCACTTTAGATTTAGCGCTGTCCCGCGTCTGGCTGGCTGTACATGTAAACCTTGTGCACCAAATGAAGATCGCAATTTAAAAAATACCTTAATGGAACTTGGCAGTTGCCTGCTCCCAAACAAATGTTCCTCCCCGAACGGGTTATTAAGGTCATAAAAGTCCTAAATATAAAGAAATGTTAAGGAAATTTGGCTCACATTAGTCTAATAATATTTTAAAATAATGTACCAAATTATACGATCGGTCCAATATTTCTCATAGGTCCCATTTAAATCTCCTCCAAATACCACTTTTAAAGGCATAAATCTCAAATATACGTTGGTATTCTGATAAGAATTGATCAAATTAAGATAAATAAAAGCAAAAATCGATATACCAAAATTTTACGAAGGTCGGTCCATAATTTCCTTTAGCTCCCGTATTATAAAAGAAAATTCCTTTTAAAGCTCACAAATCGCACATATATATAGGATTATTGAACTCTTAAGGGTCGATCATTAATATTTGGTTGTTATCATTAATAAGCAACAATGTGGTGCAGGGTATTGAATAGTTGGACTTGACCAACCGTACTTTTAACTTGTTTTCATTTAGAATTTCCATTTTCTTCTCTTATTCATTACATTCATTTATTACATGTATTTTGTTTCGAACTTTAATTAATTTTTTGTTTGTTTGTTTGTTTGTTTGTTCGATTCGTTGTATAACCAAAAATTTTTTATTTGTTTGTTTGTTAATTTGGGAAGAGAATAAAACCACTCGGTTTTTATTAAATCTAAATGATTAATAAGACTTTTTATTAAAACATATTTTTCCATAAAGTCTTATATAAAGAAATATTCATATACATATTTATTTATATCCAAACACTTGCACATAATTGGTACTATATCCTTATTAATTTTTATATATACGTGTGTGTGTGTGTATGTGTGTTGAAGAACACATTTTTTGTATGTAACTTCCAGTATAAACTTGAATAAATAATTGAATATAAAATCTCAAATATTTGTTTGTTAAATAATCGAATTTAATGGAAATTTGCATACTTGATATTAACATTGAAATAAGAAATTGCTTGGATTATGGGATGATGTGAAGGATGTTGTTAAAGAGGACCTAAAAGAAAATTACAATAATAAAATCAACATTATGATTTTTCTTTTATGTTGGGTCGTTCAAATATAAATTTGGTTTCTTTTCTTGGCAACATTTTGAAAATAAATGCTCACACACATACTCACATATACACACACACTATGTGACATTTGGCCAATTAAAGGGGATAAAAACTGAATTTTAATTTTTTAACCGAAAGACTTCGAATTTTATTAAGCCCCTTTAGGTTTAGAGATTTTAACAAAATTTCGAGCATAAGTCAGGTTATTTTCTGAAAACTTGTGCCAAACTATATGAGGATCATCCAATTCTTCTTATAGATTCTACGAAAAGTTGTCCAAGCTTTCAAAATATTTTCAATTTTTTTAAACAGTACCAGGAAACTTGTCTGTTGATAGGAAACCTGATTGAGGAAGCCAAAAAAAAACTAGAAAGCATTTTCAAAAGAGCTCTCAACATATCCGTTAGTAAAGCAGCCCGGTTTAATAATATACAAGCCAGACAGCGGTGCTGCTAAAAATTAAGTAACCAAAAACAGAGCACGGAAATTGAAGACAAATCTTATAAAAAAAATAAAAATGTTCTTGTTGCACAATGGATGATATAACGTATATTCCTGGTCAAAAACTTTCATCACATTCACTTGAGAGAATGTTGAGGAAAAGTTTAGAACCCCAAACCATTCTAAATTTCGCTTAAAAGAGGCTGATACCATTCATAAGACTAATGTATTCACTTATTTTGTCTGTGTCAATCTCAAAGTTCGCACTAATTTGTATATAATTCTCCAACACAAATGGTGAAGAGGGTACATCAACATTCTAATTCCATTTGCAACGCTTAGATGTCACCATCTCTTATAAAGTTCATATGTATATTCTGGCCTCAAAATCAGTATCGATTTTGCCTTGTTTATTTGCTTCTTTGTCTGTTGTTGACACGCTCACATACATACACTGATTTAAATGAAATTTTGTCTAAGTATTTATTATTGTTATGAAAAGTTTTCTATTTAAAGTTAATTTATGAAATTTTATTAAAATTAATTTGATATAAAAATAAAAATTATTTATTTTCGGAAATACATGACACAACCATACCCACCAATTATACACTTTAAAATGAATGGAATCCAAAATAAATTTCTATTTATATGCAGACTACGAACTCACATTGACAATCGGCACATGCTGTTAACAATCGTGCTTAGTTCGCCTACAATTTTAGTATAAATATCAAATAAAATTTAAAACTTAAATTATTTCGGTACTGAAAGCGATGTTGATCGCATTAAATCACACACAATAGTTCGTGTTCGTTTAAAACATTTAGTTGGCAATATGAGTTGCATCGAAGTTTAAGAGTATTTGGTATATGTGTTGCTGGCATGTTTCAATTTAAACAACATGTTCATAATTAATAGCAACATGTTTAAATAAAATACTCCATATACACAAAAATGAAATTTTCTGTATATCTTTCACTTGAAACAAGTTTTCATCAAATGATTTTGGGATGTTTCTAAACAATGAGTAATTTTCATTTCAACATGTTTAAATTAATGAAAACATGTTGATAATCAATTATTTATAATAACAACAGTAACAAATTTAAACAAGTTTATTCAACAAGTTGCATACATTTTTTATACAAAATTAGTTTTTTGTATATGTATTGGATATAATTGAAGATCGATGTCAACATATTAATATCGAAAATTTTACATGTTTATAAATACATGTTTTAAAACCACAATTTTTATATAAATAACTTGGTCCCACAAAAAGTTGACCAAGCATTCTAAGATCTGTCATCAAACTGTTTCCAATATAATTAAACAGTTCCGGGAGAACTTTTCCGTTGACAGGAAACCTGCTTCAAGTTGATGAAATGATGTTTCTAAAATCAAAATAAAGAAACCATTTTCCAAAGAGTGATTAATATATCCTGTAGAAAATCAGCTCGCTAAGCTCAATACTAGGACTTGGAAAAGTTAAAGCTAATCCACATTTAAAAACATACAAGGCTCAAAATGTTACTGACAGGAACGCTGCTAAAAATGTAACGGCAAAAAACAAGGAATTGTAATTGAAGTCAAGTTTTCTAAAGAAAAAATATTATTGCTGCATAATGGACAATGGCAGATTTTTCGCAACTTTCTGGTCAAAAACTGGACGTTGCTGACGCTCAAGGCTGCTTTCATTCATAAGACTTCACTCATTTAATGTCTGACTGAACAATAATGTACTATTATTGGGCTCTTGTAAGAAGAGAATTAAAGAACACAGAAAGATTTCTAAATGTGTGGTAAGTTTTAAATGAAGATCAGGTGGCCCGGTCTAGAAAAGCACTTTATTAACGTTAATTGAATGTTTCCGAAAAAGGTTCAATATTTCATCTCAAGTGATTAAAACAATAGAATTATTTTCTATTGTTAATTTAAATAATAATTTCATTCAAATAGAAAAAATAAAATTAAATTTAAAATGATAATTATGAATAATTAATGAACGACCCTCGTATTATTTGATTTTCTGGTTAATTCTTAAATGTATAGTTCATTATTGCGAGACTAAGATTTATGTTAAATTTATGCGTTTAATTTTATTGGGGTATGTTTTACAATAAGTTATTGTAAAACATACCCAATAAAATTAACCAACCCTCGTATAATTAATTTGACCAATTATTATCATAATATCGGCATATATGTGAAATTTTTGCCCTTAAAAGTGATAATTGAAAAGGGGATTTTCCATTATTTCTCATAGGTCCCATACCTATGAGAAATAATGGATCGACCCTCGTATATTTTGGCACATCGTTTTAGAATATTATAAGACCTACTTGTACATGTGCAAAACTTGTTTGATAAACTTCTTCATTAATTTATGTTTAAACGATCAATAATTTAAATTCAACATGTAAATCATGCTTGCAACATGTTGACAAAGCTCATAAACATATTGATACATACGCCCATCATACGCTAAAAACTGCTTGTTTCATGTTTTTTATATCTTACATATTATTTAATTGTAACATGTTGCTATCGTTTAACAACATGTTGCATATGCATTATTTTAAAACACACACGCAATACATATGCTAAATATTCTACTCAAACTTAAAGTTGAAATTAATTTTTTTTTTTTTTTTTTTTTTTTTTTTAACAAAAACTTTTTATTTACATTAGATACACACTAACTAACTAACTAACTAAAGTGTGTGATTTAAGTAGAACAATGCCGCTTTCAGCACCGAAATAATTCAAGTATTAAATTTTGTTTGATATTTATACTAAAATGTTCTAAAGTTGTTGCGAACTAATCACGATTGTTAACAACATTTGCCGATTATCAATGCTCGTTCGTAGTCAGCATATAAATAAGAATGTATATTGTATGTTCAGTGCATTTTGCAATGAATGATTGATGGGTGTAGTTTAGTTTAATTTAATAAAAACCTTAATATTGTATACAGTTCTAAATTGTTTAATAATTTAATTATTTATTTCTAATTTAATAGTTGTGAAGGGTACTAAATATATAATTCTTACTTGTTTTACTTAAAAATATCAGCCTTAATCAAAACTCATCGAATTGGATTAGTAAAATATATAAAATCGAAAGATGTTTATTCACCCCAAAATCAATTTATCAAATATATTTATAATTTTATACGAAATCCAGATGAACTCCCAGTTAAATAAGTTCCAAAAATTTTAAATTAAAAAAAAATTATTATTTATAATCTATTTATATCAGTTGAAAAAATGTAAGGAGCGAGATCGAAAAATTCTTAACACACATATATGTTAAATAAAACGAAACCACTAAACTTACAGTTTTAATTTCTTTCAATTCTTTGAAATTATTATTACAATTAAAAAAATATTTTAGTTAATTTTATAGTTATAATCACTAGTGATGAAATTTCCAACTTTTTCGGAAACTCTTCCACTTACGTTTAAATTCTAGCACACTTTTGGAAAGTTTTTTTGTACTCTACAATTCTCTTTTAACAGGAGCCAAATATCTCTCCACTGGCCTTAGATTACAAAATTATTGTTCTTGTATCAATCAAGGGCCTTAGTGAGAGGATGCCAAGTTAGGCTAAGAGTATGTGATACATTATGAAGTCTTAGAAATGGAAACAGTATTTACAGAACCCGTTTTATAATTATCTTCTTTTACGTCAACTGCATATTGATTCCCATACGAAAAATAAATTATAAATACTGGTACCGACCGATGCCGATTTTAGAAAAAATAATGTTAAAAAATAAAATTTTCTATATGAGAATTGGCCCATATTTCAAAACCTTTTTAAGCCTAAAACACTATTCCGGAAAGTGTGATTATAAAGGTGTAATAATCAAATATGGTTCGATAATTGTATTAAAAACTGTTAACAAAATAATTGTTTCAATGAAATTGGATAAAATTTAAGAGCCTTATAAGCCTAAAAGCCCTTTAAAGAAGGAGCCTTAAATGGGAAATTATTCAAATTAGTTACATATATTTTAGATAGTTAAACAAATAATTTTGACGATAAAATTCTTTAAAGTTTAAAACTTTTTATCGGGAAAGATAATTATATGGGAGATATAGCAAAATATAGACCGATATTGACCAAATAATACATACTCAGGACAGTTAGAAAAATAATCAGAACAATTTTAAATTAAATTTGTTCATATTCATATACAAGTTTTATAAGCTGAAACCCGTTCCCGAAAAGGGCGATATATGAGATTTATAGCAAAATATGGACCGATATTGGTCAAATTTATAACATATGTTCAATACAGTTAGATGAATAACTTTATCAAATTTCAATAGAATTTGTCTATATTTTCTAGTTTTATATGGTCAAACCCGTTTTCCGGGAAGGGCTTGATTCGGAGGTATAGCAAAATATGGAACAATGTTGGGTTTATTTCTGTATCAAACTAAATATATTTTAATTTCAGATTAAAATTGCGAATTATATGACAAAAAGATTTTGGGGTGTATCAAAACTTTGGGGTGTGTTAAAATTTTTCACTTTTTTCATTATTCCGATTTAAATGACTTTTTTGTAATTATTAACAAAAACATACAGACAGACACGCAGACATACATACAAACGGACTTTCCTAAATATATTCACTTTTTGGACCTGAGATGATTCCTTCTTGGCGTTACGCACAGATTAACCTCATCACCACTTGTATTGGTGGAATGTATAAAAACCATTTTGGAACCACTGTGATGTAGGGAAGATAGCATCGGGCCCAAAGATAATTATTAAATATCTAATTATCTAAAAGTTTGATTAGAAGAAATTTATCTGGTTTAGTTAAAATGACATAAGTACATATCAACGTTTAAAAGCTTACAACATGATGTAGAGTGCTTTTAGGGACTAAACCTGCCTATAACTAATGTACTTGCTTCTTTTATCCTTTTTAACTTTAAATTCCAAAAACCATATTGAGGTTTTATTCTCTTCATATAAAATATTTTCTTTTAATTTATTTTAAGGATTTAAAAATTAAACTTTTATTTCCAAACTAAATATTTATATTTTACTTTAATTAAATACACACAAAGAGACTTTAAACAATACATTTTGTAAATACGGATATAAAAACAAATATCGATATATGAGTGTGTGCGTGTATTGTGTATATGTGTATTAATTATAAGAACAATATTCGGTAATAGAATACTAAATTGTAGTTATGCCATCTCCCATTATACATTTAATAATAATTCATGTTGATTCCCTGGTAACTTAAAACCAAATACTTTTACCACACTTATTCCGGATACATAATATGAAATTGTACTCCAACTACTAGATCCTCTTACTTAATATCTAATGGATACGAATACGAGATAGAAAGAGAGAGAGTATTAAATATACAAACGATTTTGTAATATACAGAAATACATACACATACACTCATATATGCAGCCAAGATATAACTAATCCATGGCAACTTGTTTGTTTGTTTGTTTGGGTTCGTAATACGTAAAATGGGTTTGTATATTTCCTGGTAAAACCACCTGTACATTTTAAGAAATTGCTTTTCGAATTCACTACAACAACAAAACAATGCATTTGATAAATTGATGTTGCAACTAATGCCATACGCATGTATGCATGGGTGTGTGTGTGTGTGCAATAAGAACTTATATCTATGTATAGGATTCCTTACCATTCTTAAGGGTTTCTATGGTTTCTTTGTAATTTGTGATATGAATGAATGTGCGAATGAGGAGAATATTTTGCGCAATTACTGTTACTAATGACAATGAATTATAAAACTCTATTTAATAAATGAAAGGAATTAAATTTTATTATTTTCTTTTTTTGAAAATAAATTGATGCTGAACATTGTGAAAGTAATTTATTTCTCAAAAAAATTCTAAAATAAATTAAGATATTTTAATATATGATTTTTTTATAACAAAAATATTGATAGCATTCATTTTCAAAAGAAAATTTATCGATAACATGAATTTTCTATCGAAAATTTATCGATCACATGAACTTTTTATCGAAAATTTATCGATAACATGAATTTTCAATCGAAAAAATATCGATAACATGAATATTCTATTGAACATTTTTCAATCTCATAAATTTTATATAAAATTTTTTCGATAACATAAATTTTCTGTCGAAATTTTCTCGATAACGTGAATTTTCTATCGAAAATTTTTAGATTACACGAATATTATTATTATTTTTTTTTTTTTTTTTTGGTAACATGAATATTCTTTTGTCAACATGAAGTTTTTATAGAAAATTTTTGATAACATGAATTTTTTTATAAAAAATTTTTGATAACATGAATTTTTTATAGAAAATATATCGATAACACACATTTTCTACAAAAAATGTATCGATAACATACATTTTCTACAGAAAATATATCGATAACACACATTTTCTACAGAAAATGTATCGATAACACAATTTTTCTATAGAAAATGTATCGATAACACACATTTTCTGCAGAAAATGTATCGATAACACAATTTTTCTACAAAAAATGTATCGATAAGATACATTTTCTACAGAAAATGTATCGGTAACACACATTTTCTACAGAAAATGTATCGATAACACAATTTTTCTATAGAAATTGTATCCATAACAAACATTTTCTTCAGAAAATGTATCCATAACAAACATTTTCTTCAGAAAATGTATCGATAATACACATTTTCTTCAGAAAATGTATCGATAGCACACATTTTCTACAGAAAATGCTACGATTACACACTTTTTCTATAGAAAAAATATCAATAACATAAATTTTCTATAAGAAATTTTTTTATAAACAAAAAATTTCGATAACATTATTTTCTATAGAAAATTTATCGATAACGTGAAATTTCTATTTATAAAAATCTGTAAAATGAATTTTTTATTGAAAATTTATAAAAACTATGAAATCAGTTGCATATTTATGAGCTGCTTGCTGAATTTATCACCCATTTAGTTTTATTCGAATTCAGTTCATCACGAAATTGCCTTTTTTCCACAACTACTTAATTAATTTTTACAACTTCTTCTAAATTATAATAATTTCAATTTATTCGGTTAAATTCACAATTATTTTTTTATGATTTCTCTTCTTCTTTTTCTATATTATATTTCATTACCTTTGTGACAATAAACATTTCTTTGTTCCATAAATGAAAAAAATATTTTTATGATTTCGACAAAATTACACATCAATCGTAAAAAGACAAAAGAACAAATGAAATTCAAGCGAAAAAAAAAGAAATACAATAACAATTGAAATGCGTAATAAATCCTGCATTTGTTGTTAATATTTAATCCTGCATACGATAATAATCAAAACAGGTTTTTTATATTTATTCGTTTTTATGAAAAAATAACAAAAACTGCAGCAGCAGGAAAAAATTGTAATAAAAATCCTACATTAACGACAAAAACAACTGTCCATCAACAGAAAGTAAAAATCATAATGTTTAATGTAGCTACTGCTGATGTTATTGTTACAGGATTTATTTGTGAGTGTGTGTGAGTTTAAGTGAAGCGACTGTCTGTTCGTTTGAATGGCTGACTAACTAACTGAATCGTATGCGTAAAATACACAAGGGATGATTCCATTTAAGATCGCCGTCAATCGTTCATTCACAATTCATTCGAAAGAAATAAAACCGAACAGAAACAGAACCAAATGAAATGCAAATTGTATCTGTATCCACCACTGTACTTGTGGTGAGAACACTTAGAGAAAAAACTTACAATATTTTGTATAATTTATGTAAGAAAAATGTTGAGTAATTCAATTTTTGATAGAAAATTTTCCAGAGAAAACTTAACGATAACTAAGATTTTCTATAGAAAACTTTTCGATAACTATGAAAACTTAAAAACACTTTAGGTTTTCTTCAGAAAACTTATCGATACATAAGATTCTCTATAGAAAACATATTAATACTTAAAATGTTTTAAAGAAAACATATCAAAACTAACATTTCTTTAGAATACTTTTGATAACGAACAGTTTTTATAGAAATTTTTCAAAATCAATCTGTTTCTCTGAGGAACACTTCGATATCGATCAGTTTTTTTTATAGAAACTTCTCGATATCGATTAGTTATTATAGATATATTTAATTTCTTATGGAAACCTTTCGATAAAGTTTAGTTTCTTATAGAAATTCTTTGATTACACTCCTATATTTTTTATAAATTTTCGATATCGATTTGTTTATTCTAGAAACTTTTCGATAACGATTAATTACTTATTGAAACTTTCTTATAGAAACATCTCGATATCGATTAGTTTTCTATTTATACTTTTATAATTCCCTTTTAGAATATCTCTTTTGATGTTCTAAAAAGGAATTGCAAAACTTTATGTTATCGATAACTTTTCGATTTTTTTTAAAGTGTATTTATAAAACAAAAAATTTTCGCATCAAATGAGATACAAATTCAAATTGGAATTTCAATTTTAATTTCTTTATAAAACTCAAATGAATAAAAAAAATCGTGTTCATGTTCGTAACAGACTTTTGGTTGGTAAGTCCATTGTTTACCGACGGCATGAACAAACACGAGAAAGAAAAAAATAAAATTTTTAATAAAAAATCGATATGGCATAAAAAAGGCAGCTGTGCTTTATCAAAATACAAAGGACACGCACTAAACGCGTGCTATTGTGTGTGTGTGTGTGTGTGTGAGAGAGAGTGGTGGCTCTTCCCAGGATTTAAACTTTTCTGAAATATTGTTAATGTTTTGTTGTCTGTTAGAATAAGAAAAAAGCAAAAAAAAATGAAATTGTCGAGAGTTTTGGTCGAGGTCCAAACAATATTAGACCATTAGTCATTTGGCATTTATTAACAATTCTGATGAAACAATTCTATATTCTACACTTTTTGTCCATTCAGTCATTCATTCATGCAAGATGAAGGTTTTTATATATATTTTTTTTCCATTTCCATTTTATGCTTTCGCCAAAAGGAAAGTTCAGAACAACAACAACAACAGCAACAATAACAAACAACAAATAGCATACGAATGAGCTGAAATGTAAATATTTTGAATACGAGTCTGAGTGTATGTATGTATGTGTTGTTGTTGAGTCCAATAAACCCCTTTCTAAATGAAGTTTCCTTATATCTGATGAGAGGATTTCCATTCCGTTTCTTTTTTGTTGGTTTTGTCGAATTTGCATTTATTAAATGCATAAACAGATTGAGATGAGGAATAATTATGTATGTCAACATTTTTGATTTGATTATTGTTATGCAAACGACAACAGCAACAACAACAACAACAAGTACAACAACACAACTGAAAATTCCAAAAATAATTTCAATTTTTTCCTCAATTTGTTTATTCAACCAAGAAATTTAATTTGAATTCATGTCGTTACAAAGGATTTGCAAATACACTGGTACATATTGCTATAAACGCAGTCAAATGAAACGAAACATTCCCACATCCACAAAAATGTTTCGATTATAAGAATGTTGGACATGCCATAGTTTGTTGTAGTTCTATTTAGTTAAAAACCGGCAACAACGGTTAAGTAGAAAAAATGTTGCAGTCCGATATCTGAAACAACCTCAAAATTCTGAAGAAAATTTATAATAAAAGTAATTGGATTTAAACATATTTAACCCCCTAAAATAAATCTTTGTTTGGTCCATCATCGCATCAAACCCAAAAATATGCAAAATTTTGATACACCGCACAACCATTGAGTCATAGAGATCGTAATTTTAAATATAATTTTCTGAAATTTTTCAAATACATTTACTTTGGTATAAAATTAATTCAGACAAATTAAGTTATGTTGGAACCATTATTTAACAAAACTCCCGCATAAAACTCCCTTTTAGAAGCTCATCGTATTAAAAAACCTGTAAAACTATATTGATAATTCCTTAAAAATAATTTAACTAATTTGACAAATATCGGTCCTTATTTTGCTAATAACTCCCATATAAGGCCCCTTCCCGAAGTAAGATTTGAAGATTATAAATCTCTAAATATAAATCAATTTGATTGAAATTCGTCACAACTATTTTTCTAATTGTCTTAATAAACACTAATCGGACTATATTTGGTTCTAGTTCCCATAAAAGGCCCTTTGCCGTAAAACGGTTTTAAGCTTAAAACATCAAGAAAATAATTGCCTCCAATAAAATAATTGCGTCCATTTCTTTTAAATATTGGACTAAATTTGGCTACAGCTCCAATTTAACACGCGGAAAACCCCTCTTTCCGAAAAATTTTTACTATTTTCGATTGAAATCTTAACGGAAAGAATTTGGAAGTAAACTCAGATATGTTAAGGTCCAATATTACGGTCCTATCTTAAAATTCTATTTAAGTGATGACAACGGAAGATAAATAAAGGTTTGTTAATGCCACAATCGGTCATTCCATTACTGATAAATTGGTGAGAATGTGTACATCACAAGGAGAATTTCTGAAACTGAATGACATAAAGAGGGTTACAGTCGCGTATTGAAGATGTGGTTTCTGGGTATTATATCAGGGTATAATTGTCGACATTAAAAAATCGCGGAATAAAACTATACATATGAGGACTATTTAGACAAAAATGATCCTTTATTATATTCAAAAAGCCATTGGATAAGTCTAGGGTTTGACCCCAACCTATGGAAATCTTTGGAATTGTAAAACCCATAATACATTTGTGGCGCCCAAAAATAGAAAAATGTGATGCAAAAGGGTTTTAAAATCAGTGTCCTTGATAACTTCGGCAAAGTCTTCTTAACCGATATTACATTGGTTCCCACAACAATCGCCCAAAGAGCCGATTGTCGTGCTAAACTTTTAGAAAAACAAATCTGCTGTAAAATTATATTCCGAGAAATTAAGAAACATTTATCACATCTGAAATCACTATACCAATCTCTGGACACGATTCCCAATTCAAAAGCTGACGAAAAGCAGACGGAGGTCTATTTATTAAAGGATTTCGAGTTAAAGCTTCTTTCATATCAAAGAACGATTTTAACAGAAAGAATAACAATTGAAAGGGTAACTGGATACCTGATGGTATCTGTGTCTTCACTAAAAGCACACATAATATAAGATTTATAGCAGAAATTCGAAAGTTATGGAAATATACAACATATGGACATGCAAAGATTTTGCCATTGGATTATATTACACCATACATGAACTTTGATTGAACGTTCAAAATTCAAAAACCCTCCAAAATTTTGTGGAATTGTAAATAAGTAAGTAAATACCATTTAATCGGCCTATGCAAGGAAAGGGAGAACGTCGCCCATAAGGACAACGTCTGCATGATCTGGCCGATGAGCTGGCCAGGGCATGTTCTGCTTCAAATATATGCAACGTGATGTCATTTGCAATTCTGCATTGTCATATTAAGAGCACTATTTTCTCGAACAGGCCGAAGGTAGATGGCTTGAATTAGATACATGCAGAGTCGTCAAAGAGTTGTGACATGCCCTCAACCTGAGACGTTCAAAACAACTCCTAAATAAAAGTTGCAGTTAAAGGTTACTCTCAGAAAACACGGGTCACTGTGTATGTAAGGAAGGATTACCTTTACCAGTTGTGATAAGTTGGACATGGAGGAAAATGTTTTAAACTTCCTTTGTGAATACCCCGCATTGGTATTCCTCTACCCTCACAAAATAAAGAAATAGATACCAGAAGTTGGCCCTTCCTTCTGAAAAATATTTGATGTGAAAAATTAACAAATTTTCCTATTAACATATCACACATAGAGGGCAATGTGTTTTAGACACAAAACTGCAAAAAACATAATTGTATCCTTGAACTCAGGTTCAGCAGACCAACTTGCGTTTAAAATTCCATGCTGGAAAATGAAATAAAAAATGATTAAAGAACCAACACTCAATTGAAGTTCCAGAGCAACAAAGGGATAACTAAACTAATAAAATCTCTTGTTGTGGTGGAGGTAGTGCATTTATAGAAATATACATCAGTGTCTAAGTAAAAATACAATTCCTACAAAAATTAATCCAATTTTTCTGCTTTCATGTTTTAATTTCAAAAAAAAAATATATAACGAAAATATTAGTTTATCTCTTAATTACAAATAAAAAGGGTTCAAATAACATAAATTAAATACTTAAAACCATAAAGACAATTTCATAAATTTCTTCTTTTTTTTTCATTATATTAAAATTAATTTTAATCCCCAGCAAAAATATGTATTTAATTTTGAAATGGAAAGAAAAATTCTTCTTTTTTTTCACCAATAAAAGTGAAATTTAATTAAAATAAAAATTTCTGTTAAGTAAGCAAAATAAAATGGAGAATAAATGGAAAATAATGTAAAGAGACCAACAAAAAAATGTAAAACGTAACAAATTTAATGTAAAGTTGTTATATAAATTTCAAACATTTAAATAAAACCTCCCGAAACACACCTCCACCCACCTACACAACCACTCAGCTACCAAAATACGAAAATACTTTTACTTCATGCAATAAAATTTGTATAAAATAACAACATTCACTAACACAAACTCATCGTCTGTTTCCTTATTTTTTTTTTTTTTTTTAACTGAAAACTTTGCATATTTTAGATGACAAAAAACAAACGACCAACCAACCCAAATCACCTCCCAACCACCACCACTTCCAACAACAAAACGTGTACGTAAATTGTTATTCCACCTCCCAGAAGTAAATATGACAAGTAAGCATGAGAGGAAGCAATACCTTCATTATTATTTTTTGAACTTTGTGATGATGGAAACAGCAAGCAACCAGCAGCCATCGAGCAATAGCATCTTTGCATTTCACTCCTTAGATCTCATTCCCTTCCGTTGTCGGTTTCTATTCATTATATATACTCTTCTTACTTGTTACTTGTTATTGTAGTTGTCAACTATTCTCTTACTTTATTGCAGGTTAGTTAGAATGTTTAAGGTATTCTGTCAGATACCCTACCTTAGATGTATTTCCTAGAAGTCTATTATTGGCAAAAAACTTTAACAGAAAATTTGTCTGGAGTTGAGCAAACATATTATTCTTTTCTAGAG
This sequence comes from Cochliomyia hominivorax, assembly GCA_004302925.2. Taxonomy (NCBI): domain Eukaryota; kingdom Metazoa; phylum Arthropoda; class Insecta; order Diptera; family Calliphoridae; genus Cochliomyia; species Cochliomyia hominivorax. Next base: position 38,258,602 of record PYHX02000158.1, read on the forward strand.
AATATTGTCTGGAAATAATTAGTTCGCAGACAAACTTCTGGAGAAAAAAATTATGAAAAGTTTTTTATATAAAAATAAGTTTTCTTTGAAAAATATTCGTAAATCTTTAAACTGGAACTGATAAGTTTTTTGTTCAAACTTCATAATAATAAGAGATAAATCTTTAATTCGGAAAACTCTGCACTACGCAAAAGCCTATAAAGTATTCTTTTAGTGGAATATAAATACGGTATTGGTCACTTAAGAAACATTCATTCAGCAAAAATTTAAATTAAGGACCTATAACTTTGGATTCAAAGAATACAATTTTTCCTAATTCCTTATAGGATAAAATATATTTGAAAGCAAATTAAAACGATCTTGTTCTCAAATTGTTTGGTTTTAGAAATTTGTTTCACATATCGGTCTATAATTTATTTAATTCTGAACTAATTTTTTTGCTTTAAATATGAAACTTTTTCGCACACTTAGGCCAAATTGAAATATTGATATGATATATAACAGACAAATAGATGGACATAACTTGATCGCTCAGATTTTGAATATATTCTTTTTAGAGTCTTAGATGATTCCTTCTAAGCGCAACACATGGTATGACAAAATTAATATACCTCCTCACTACTTGCTGCGATGGAGGGTTTTAAATCAAATTTGGACCCACTCTAGAATAAAAACTTCGCCAAGCTAAATATCTTTTAAACTATAAGAAATTACCTGCTAAGGCTTTTGTAGATCGTACTAGCAGAATTATCTCTTATAAATATCTTAAAAATCGGTTTACTTAATCTGGATCGTTTTAAATATTATTATGACCCGAAGTGTTCAAATCTTAAACCCTTTAAAGCATTAACCCATTAAGTTCACAGCCTCCAAACTTAAAATTTAAACGCATTTGAAACAAACTAACCGTTCGGAAGTTAGAGATTTATTTCCATTTCAACACTCAAAAACTTGGTACCCGACACATATTCCTAAGTCGTAGAGTTGTTAGAGCTAAGGTTGTTCCGAAAGTCAATATATACAACACTCTATTTGAACGGTTGAAGAATCGGTTTTCAATATTGTCTGCTGAATAGTTGATGAACCGCTTTTCAACACTGACTGACAAACTGTTGAATAATCTGGAACGCTTTTTATATTATTTAATTACTGAGACCCAACAATATAAAGATCTTAAAGATGCACTTCCGATTGTCTTCAACAGATCAAGTGATGCAGAGGAGGAAAGTAATTAATGAACAAAAATTGACGGCTTCTAAAGAAATGGATCTCCGATGACAACAAAAATTGATCTGAATAGAGCTTGGAATTGTAGTGTTACCTATAGTTACAGAAAAATCATACCAAGATTACTAGGAAAGTGAAACGAAGTGCACTTTGGGATAAAGGGAGAGTACAAAAAATTAGCAGGTAAGTACAAAGCGTAGCCGAAAATCATTAAGGAAACTAATCAATGGTAGCAGGAATACTAAAAAACGGAATGAAAATAAGAACGACGGACCTGCGACAAGCATAGAGAAACATTTCGTAATATGGAAGATCTCTTATAACCTCATGCTAAGGGAGAATGATTGAGTATGCGGATGTGAATACCATAAGTGTGGCACATACCTAAAATTGAGAATTCGATTGGAAGTCTTAAGGGAAACAAATCATCAAACATTAAAAAGTCTCTGCTTAGCTATGGAAACATGACTCACTAACAAGGACATTTTGTTCATTGAGAGAATGCGAGTATCTCAAGATGTGATAATCGATGGATTTGTAATAAACATGTGGAAAGTCCTAACAAATGGCAAAGACCGGAAATATAATTTCTATGATCCGCCAGTAGCCAGCTGATCAACAAAACACCGTCCCAATGTCGGGACTATTCTGGACGGCAACACCAGATTAGATCATAAGGGGTCTTTAACGCGCACCATCAACTTTTGCACTAGAGACTCGGAGAAAACCGAGCGCTGCAATTCCCTAACGTTAATCCCAGCGACCAAAAATTCTATGTGCTGTGATATCAATGGGTTGGAAAATGATAACTCTCGACCTCCCTCCAACCCTAAAAAAAAGATAATTGGTTCGCGATAAAAACTACACAATATTCGATCCTGAAAATTTCTCGCAAATAATTTGTAATTATCCTGGGTAAAAACGAAAAGACGTGTTCTTTGAAACTTCTCAACCTTCTAGTCGAGGACACACCACCGTTGTTTACTCCATATGAAGTTGCCGAAGACATCAACATCCCGACGGAAGTGGTGTGCTACGTTAGGTTTTTAACTTGTCAATCAGAGAATTGATAATACCAAATGCCTAAAAATTTGTAGAGTCATTTCTATACAAAAAAGATTCAAACAGGGGCAATTCTATAGGTCTCTACAAGATCTTTTTCTTCCCCACCTAAACTGTCATCTTTCAGCTGCTCATCACCAGCATGGATTCGTATATTGGTTCAAACCAGCAGAGACCACGCGAACGTACGATTCTTGTTGCACTTGACCTGTTAAAAGCCTTTGATAAGGTTCTCTTACAGGACATCTAAAAGTCATCTTTACCAAACAAGTTGAAGAGACTGATTGTGAATTATTTGAGTCAACGTCAGTTGATTATTGGAGTACATCCCACTGGGTGGCATCCTGTCTCTACTGTTGTTTAATTTCTAACTCGCGAAACTCCCAATGCCTTTAGCAGGTGCTGCCGTATTACTTATGCGAACGACAGTACATTTACGGCAACTGGACATAGAGCTGAAGACCCATGCGGTTTATCAAATGGTTATCTTATTCACTGCATGTAACTTAAAACTTTCACCGGCAAAGTCGACAGCTACACAATTTGGGGCACCATAGTCGATGCAATTAAAATTACGTAGGTGATAGAGCATTCACCTCTTCAGCTCATACCGTTGCAATCATATTGCCTCTTAAGACATATAAAAGATGCATTATCAAACTGTTCCTTTCGCAATTTTTTACTTGTATTCAGGTCAGAGCCATATCCAATATACCCTCTTGGGTATTGAAGATTACATAGTCGAATATAGCGTTTTTAATTATTTTACAAATAAATTTTAAAGAAAAAACATGTAGACTAAATCTGCAAAATCCAAACAATTTTATAAAAAGTTGACTTTTTCTGTTAATTTCTAAAATTGTAGAGATGGAATCCTCTTTAAATTATCCTTTTTATAGTGTATTAAAATTTCGCCTAAACCAACTCAGAGTTTAAAAATTTTATCAGTTTTTGAGTTCAAAAGAAAACTTTTCGAAAATTAATTGTATGCAAATATTGAAAGAGTATGAAGTATGAAAACAAAAATGTTTGATTGTTGGCTTCATAAATTCTTAGTAATAAAACGAAAATGTGCAGATATTAAAAACCTTTTTTTTTGTGTCACAAACTTACCAACAACAAACATGAATTTCAGTTAGAATATTCTTTTTTTTTTAAGAGAAAAATTCAATATTGATAGAATAGAATTTGAGTAAAACAAATTAAAATTATTTAAATTTTCGATTTTATTTAAATAAGAAAAGATTTTCTAAAAATAAAAAAAGAATTTCACAGTTTTTAATTAAAAACTTAATTGACACAGTAAAGCAGTGCCTCTTATAATCCAATGAGATAATTCAGTCTTGGGATTACATTCCAATAGCATAGCAACTACAAAGTTAGTACTATGACCAGTGGTAGAGAGTACACCTCTCCTTTCTGCCGTCTTATAGAGAGGACAAACATACACATGTTTACTTTTTAGATCCGATTTCTTGACAGGTTTCATCCATATTAAAGGCATACGATCATATAATTCCCGGGGGTATGATTCGGCTAAAAAGTTATCAACGCGATCCCATCTAGCACCTTCTAGAAAAATGCCATAAACATAAACGCCATCCTCAGGTGCTGCTACATTAGCAATTTGATCTTCTTCTATTCGCAGGACTTCATAATCGAAAACTAGTAAATCTATTGGTATGATATATTTTCGAGCAAAATTTTGTTGTGCTCCTGTAAGAAATGCTTGGGTAAAGAAGAATCCTGATAACCAAAAAGTTGTTGGGGGTCCTTCTTCGTACCATTTCTGGAAGGAGAATAATGAAAAAATAAAATGTAGATGAATAGTTCCAGTTAAAATTCTGGTTTAGATTCTAGTTCAGAACCGTGTTCAGATTTAAGATTATATTAAAATTAAGTTTCTAGTTTAGATTCTAATTCATCTTTTAGTTAAGATTCAAGTTCAGGTTCTCATTCTGTGGTCAGATTCTAATTCAGATTTTAGTCTATGTTCACATTCTAGTTGAGATTATTGCTCTTATTCTGATTTTAGTTCGGTTCCTTATTCAGACTCTAGTTCAGATTTCAGTTAAGATTCTCATTCAGATTATAGTTAGAATTATAGTCCATATTTCATCTCAGATGTAATTTAGATTCTAGTTTACATTCTAGTTTTGATCCTACTTCAGACTCTAGTTAGAATAAATTCAGGTTTTAGTTCTGCTTCTTGTTCACATTCATTTGTTTTTTGCTAAGATTTCAGTTCTGATTATAATTTAAGTCCTTATTAAGATCCTAGAACGAGATTTCTGACCATGAAATGATTTTACATTCTAGTCTAAATTCAAGTTCAGATTCCAGTTAATTCTAGTTCATTTCTATTTCAGTTCTAGTTCAGTTAAACTTCAGTTCTACTTCAATTCCAGTTCAGATACATTTTAGTTCTAGTTCAGTTCCAGTTCAGTTCTGGTTCAGTTCTTGTTCAGTTCTATTTCAGTTCCAGTTCAGTTCTTGTTCAGTTCTATTTCAGTTCCAGTTCAGTTTTTGTTCAGTACTACTCCAGGTCCAGTTCAGTTCTTGTTCAGTTCTATTTCAGTTCCAGTTCAGTTCTTGTTCAGTTCTATTTCAGTTCCAGTTCAGTTCTTGTTCAGTTCTGTTTCAGTTCCAGTTCAGTTCTTGTTCAGTTCATTTCAGTTCTTGTTCAGTTCTATTTCAGTTCCAGTTCAGTTCTTGTTCAGTTCTGTTTCAGTTCCAGTTCAATTCTTGTTCAGTTCTACTTCAAGTTCCAGTTCAGTTCTAGTTCAATTCAAGTTCAATTCTAGTTCATTTCAGTTCAAATACAATTTTAGTTCAGTTCTAGTTCAATTCCAGTTAAGATAAAAATTAGCAGAAAATAGAGAACCTAATAAAATATTTTTTCTCAGTGTACTCTCCCCTTTCAGTAGCTCAAATCTATTAATTTCCTCATTTTTCAAAATCAGTTTTCCTTTATTTAAGTTCACTTGATTATCTAAATTTATTTTATTATAGGAAAGGCCATGAACCTAATTTTCATAATAAAAAAAACATTATCCTGCCAATTCTAACCCACTTTCTAAACAAATATATACCAAACAGTTGCCTGGCAGCCAAAAAAAAAAAAAAATATCCTTTATAATACAATAGGAAAAAGGGAAATAACCTCAAAATAAAAATATTAACTTACCTGCAAAAATTCTAAACGTCGCAGGAAATCAGTGATGTAAGCACCTAAAGGCTTTAAACTGGGATAAGATTTGGAAGCCCACATGGCCGGAATTTTACTGATTAAAATCGATTTGTAAACAGATTCAAAAGCAGCTGACATAACAACTAAACCTAAAGTGAAATAAAAATAAATTTTAATGTTGTCACAAAAGGGTTAAATGGCAAAATAAATAACGAAAATAAAATAAAAATAAAACTGAAAAAAATAAATAAATTTATTTTTTTTAAATAACAAACAAAAAAGGGAAAGTGAAAAAGAAATTGAGAAATGTCATTAAAACAAATTGAAATTTAAATATTTTATATTAACTATTTTTTAGAACATTCAAAAAAATCATCAAGAATTAAATTAAGGTCAACGAGAACCTTTTTCCGTTCATCCGAAGAGAAAGACCCACAAAAATAAAACAGTTATTGACTTTTAAACTTTAACGGAAAACGTTAATTTCAGGCAAAAAGAAAAAATAAATATCGAAATAGAAGTACAACAACATCAAAAATGACTATAAAAAAACCACGAAATAGGCCATTAAGGGATTCCAATAATCCTAAAACTCCCCATGGTATGGCGTGGTCAACGAGTGATAGAACAGCTTTAAGCAGCAGCAACATTAAAAATAATGATAATAATTATACTGATGATGATGGTATTGAACAATCAGCCAAAACTAAATTGCCAACATCAACAACTTCAGACTCAAACTTTTTTCCATTTTCAGCTGCTAAATCAGCAAAAATGTTTGTAAATTTTAACAGCAACAACATGTACGCTGATGATGGTCCCTCACTTGTTGTTGATAAGAGTAAGAAAATAAGTACCGCCACCAACTCAACAACTACCAGCAGCAGTAATTTAAAAACTACAACAACATTCATGTCTAACACTGATAAGGAAGAAGGTGGCGATAATGATGGTATGAGTGTGAATAGTGATTATTCGTATCGTTCACGGAGGCTGTCAGGAGGTAAGATTTTTAGGAAGAAGAATTGAATTTAATATTTCAATGTAAATTGCTGGACAATTTATTCTATAACGAAGGCTAAGATTTATTAGACCCAAAGGCATAAAGCTCACTTATATGAGCAAAACGAAAATTAAAAAGAAAAGAAATAAAATCCTATATAATGGAAGTCTTAACAAAAATATCGCTTTAATAAAAATTAAGCCATAAAACTTCCTAAAAATAATTAACAACTAGAACTGGACTATAATATGACCTAGAATGTGAACAAGAATCTAAACAATAATGGGAACTAGAATCTGAAGAAGAATCAGAACTAAAATCTGAAGTACAATTTGAAGTAGAATCTGAACTAGAATCTGAACACGAATCTGAACTAGAATCTAAATTAGAATCTGAAATAGAATCTGAAGTAGAATCAAAAGTAGAATCGTAACTAGAACTGAACTAGAACTGCACTAGAACTGAACTAGAACTGAACTAGAACTGGACTAAAACTGAACTAGAACTGAACTAGAACTTGACTAAAACTGAACTAGAACTGGACTAAAAGTGAACTAGAACTGAACTAGAACTGAACTAGAACTGAACTAGAACTTGACTAAAACTGAACTAGAACTGAACTAGAACTGACTTAAACTGAACTAGAACTGAACTAGAACTGAACTAGAACTGGACTAAAACTGAACTAGAATTGGACTAAAACTGAACTAGAACTGGACTAAAACTGAACTAGAACTGAACTAGAACTGGACTAAAACTGAACTAGAACTGAACTAGCACTAGACCAAAACTAAACTAGATCTGAACTAGAACTGAACTAGAACTGAAGTAGAAGTAAACTAGAACTAAACGAAAACCAAACTAGACTGAATTGCTTATAGGAATTTTCGGTAAAAATTCTAAAAGTAAAGTAATTTTCAGAAAAATTGTCTCTTTTAAGGAATAAAAACTTTTAAACTTTTAATATTTTTTTATAAAATTGTCTTTCCAATTTAAATTAAACAAAAAAGCTTTTCTGAATTCATATAAATTATTTTAAATTAATTAATTTTATTTTTCACACAGGCACCCATCACCACCTTCGCAAACACCACCGCCATCAGGACCAAGAATTAATTTTCACACCGAGTCAATGTAAACTAAAACCCGCTGGTTTTGAATTCTTTGATCCCAAGAAACAAGTAAATGTCATCAACTTGCAACTGAATGATAAAGAACAAAAAATGAAAGCAGCAAATGTTAATTGTCTAACGCTGTTGCCACAACAACAGCAACAACGAAGCTGCCACATTAAATGCAAAACACGTGCCACACAGACACTTTTTCGGTGAGTTTATTATTCACATAAAAGATTAAAAACAAAAAAGGAACTCGAACGGACGAACTAACGAACAAGAGATGAAAAATGTTAACAATTTTAAATATTTTTTTTTTGATAACGAACTAAATGTTCTGTTATCAAAAGATACAAAAGCACACATACAAATTTATTTATTTATTTATGAATTCGGAAGATGATGTATGATTATCAACAACAATAACATTCACTTCATGTTGTTGTTGTTGTTGTATTAATGCTTTTAACAAGTTTGAAATATTTAATCTGAAGATGATTGATAGAAAATGTATTATTTTATGTTCATTCCAAATATACAAATACATATAACGCAACAGGGAGTGGGTGAAATGAAGGGGAGGGGAAAATATTAAAAAGATAAAAGGCTTTGAAATCTAACGGATTAAAATTCAATTTTTTCAATGTTTATTAAAGAGAATATTTTAAGGGAAATAAGTTTTTCATATATACATATTGATATATAGAATCTAGGGGAGTTCAAGGGATTCTGTTTATAAAGAATAAGGAGAGAGTGAAGGGAATGTTCCGATATTAAAAAAACTAAAATTATTTTGAGGTACCTAAAGGAAAGGTATATTAAGTTGTAAATGCGAATAATATATACAAAACATTGGAGTAGTATATATCAATAGGCCCTGTGTGTCCAAATCGATTTTTCGGAAATAACTCTGTAACTTTTGAACCGTTAGATTTATGATTACGAAATTTCACACAGTTAGTGATGAGGTGTTTTCGAGTTGATTTGAAGGAGTAAAGACTTCTACATAATCTAGACGTAGTCAGCGATCATCCTAACTTGACAACTTCGGATGTTTTGATTTTTTAAAAATTATTTTGGGAATTCAGACAAAAGAAATTTTATGTAAACATAAATTGTCCTTGTAAATAACTATTGTCCTTTTTGCTAGGTCTTTAATTTTTTTTAAACATGTACTAGATTCTCAATAAAATTTGTCATTCAATATAAATTTTTTCAATATAAATTTTATAAATTTTAAAATTTATATTGTTCTAAATTGGGAACTTTTAAGAAAACGATTTTTTTATATGAACAATTCGGTATAAGCGTTTAATAATATACATTGAATAGAACAGTATTTTCAGTTTTCTATATCAGTTTAGTTTGTTCTTTCTAAAAAAAAAACTTTCAAAAATATTTAAAATAAAAATATGTATTAGTTCCTGAGTTAAATCCCATACAGAACAACCTTAGAAAATTACTTTAAAGCGCATAAATCGCAATATTTCAAGTATTTAAGATTTATGCAACCATAAATTCATGTAACAAATTTTACAAGAATCGGTCCATAATATTCTATATACACGATACATCCACAACTTTCGAAAATCATTCCAAATGTCATAATTGTCATATTAATAAAAATATATGAAATAAATACTTTTTACACAGTTATAACTAATAAAACCAAATTCAATAAGAGTCCATAATTTTTCATGAAAGCAGCATGATGAAGGGTAGTACCAAATCGGCCTCAACTGACTATTATATTATTATTGTTATTGTTATTGTTTTAGTAATAATAATTTTCTGAAATATGTCACATACATTTACTTTGATATTGGAAAATCCCAAAAAATTGGATTTCACAGGAGCTATTATTTGGCATAGCTTCTTCATGAAGCCAAGTCCTGGAATGGGATTTAACTGTGCTTTATTCTGCTGTGTCGAATTTTAAATATCTTCACCTATAATTTAGAATTGGAGACATTGTATTAGAAAAACTATTTGTTATTGTATCAGGTTAAAACCTGATTCCGAAAAGGGCGTATATCAAAGTTAAAATCAAATGTGGTGTTTCTGACCAGAAGTTTTGTTAACGGTATATTTAAATACTATTACATTGAAAAGTTTTATGCACTTAAGAACATGCTTTTCTGGACGGAAGCTCTTTGTTATAGTTACAGTCGAATATAGGCCTCAAATCTTAAAGCTCGTCCAATGACTACCTTTTATGAGAACTATAGTCTGTTGTTAAGCGATAATGACACCTAAAATATTATGGCAAATTTCTATTATTTAATATTAAATCTTCATCTCCTAAAAAAGGTTTCTAAGCTTATTACATGAAGCTTTGATAGATAATCACTTCTAACTTTTTTCGAAAGCTCTTGAAATATCTTTACTAAAAATAAACAAAATTAAATTGAGATAAAAACTTCTAAAAAAAATTTTTTTGATTCCTTTATGAATTTTTAAGCAATTAAACATGTTTGAATTGCAAAAAAATATTACTTAAGATATTTGTCTGAAATTTTAAGAAAATGTGGAACTTGTCATTCTAATAAAAAAATTTTAAAAAAATATTGATTTGATCAAACACTGATTTTATTTAATAATGAATCAAATAAATTAAAAAATCCATTATTAGGTTTTTGAATTGGATTTTTTGGCTTTTGGTTCATAGAGTCCACATTTATAGGAGGTCACAAAAATCCAAAATAACCAATGTTTTAAAACACATTAGGATTTTTAAAACTAGAAATTTAGGTTCTTTTAATAACCCATGAGAAAAAGGAGGCAAATTTTGAAGGGTCCTAAATTTAACATTTTAAAGAAAAAAATCTTTTAAAAATATAAACATTTTGAAAATATGATGTTTTTCACGAAAAAAAGTGAAGACACTTTTAGTCACCCAATTCTACACACATATACAAATTTTTGAAAATATCAGTGGGGACCATTTTGTTTATTGAATTAAATTCAACAATTTGATGCATTTGAGAATTTTAATGTCTGAAATATCCATAATATAACTACGTCCACGGATTCTTTTTGAGGTCCAAACTATTAATGCCATACAACTACACTCCTCTGCTATCGCTATGTCAAATTCAACTAACCGGCCAAAAGTTACTAATTTATTTAAACTCTTACAAGGTTAAACTGACTCAAAAACCTGAAACTGGTCATTTCAAGCATCATCAAAACAATTTGGATTAAAAATGGGAAAGATTTCAAATAGTTTGAACTTGACTCCAAAGAGTTTTCAGGTAAAATTATTAAATTGCAATTTTAACATAAAGAAAATATATCTGATTTGTGTTATCTGTTCGCGTGGCCCCAAAGCTCTGTCTATGGATTCGTTTCGAGGCCCAAAATTTCAATGTTATAAATATGTATACATATATAAATCCATCTAACTAAATCATAAATAACTACGTCAGGGATAATTGGCTCAAAAACTAAATGACCATAAGGTCACTTCAAGTGTTGTTAATACTTATTTCAATATCGTATTGGCCTCACTTTATTACATAATTGAAATCTGTTTTCTTTAGTATTAAAATTATGAGAAAACATTTTTAATTTGTAATACCAAAAATTATAAATTAAACAAGAAGAAAAGCAATAAGTGCGTATTAGAAATTAATTTTCCATAATCCAAAAAATTTCCGCTGCTAAAGAACAACAACAACATCGTCAAAACTTAACAATTTACAATAGAACGCACTTAAAAATGCAAACAATAAAACGCACAACAAAAAGAATTATGAAAATAAAAACTTTTCGTAAATTATTAAAATAAAACAGCAACAACAACAACAATAAAACAAAATTACAAAATATTTACAAAATCCGGTCAGGTTTCATCACATTCAAAAGTTAAACAAAATATATAAAATATTTTATAATCTCCAAAAACTCATCCCCTTGTCACACACCAAGAAGATGATGGTAACCAACATAAAAATTTACCACTCCCCTCCCCCCCTCCTCCATAAGAGCTTTAAATAGCAAACAACAAAAGACTTTGTTTAATTTTAAATTACCCTCAAAAAGCAAAACTTTAGAAAATAACAAAACGTCATTATTATCCCAACCAGAGTATGATAATAATGATTATAGTCATCTTTAGACTTGCGATGAAAAAAAAACGGCCATTAAATTGAAAAATATGAAAAAAAAACAAACTGAAATGAAACGATACAACAACTGTACGATAATGTTAAATGAAGCTATATAATTACCCTGATAAAAAAGGAATGAAAAAAGTATATATTTTTAATAAAATATGACTGATGCTCCCTTAAAGCTAATGTTATTGTAGTTAGTTGCTCATCAACATCAAGCTCATATTTCTTTTCCTTTCTGATTTTAAGGATAATAAATGAGAGAAGAATATTATGAGTGATAGAGAATTTAAAATGCCCTTCAATATTTTGTATTCCAAAAAAAAAAAAAACAATTATTTTTATATTTATTAGCAGACACAGCAAACTTCGCTTTTGCAAAAAAAATTAGGGTGTTGCTGGCTCTAAGCAAACATTAGTGTTGTATTATCATACGATTTAAATAGATAATTAGTAATTTAAATTTGCTTTGTATGGGAATTCGTTAACCAATATATGCTTTGTTTGGGGATACTCTTTCACCTGGTCCTATCCGTCTAATGTTTTATCCAGCAAACAGTTCCTTTAGAAAGTTGTTGGGACCAAATTTGAGAACTCTCGCTGTTATAGGTCTTTAGATATTCTATAATCAATATTTATTTTGTAGGGGCGGTACCCCATCCCTTAGTCCTATCGAAATTTTCCAAAGTCTATTTTACATTCTGGTATTTGGGATACATACATAAAAACATACATTCATACATACATACATACATACATACATACATACATACTATCATACATATATATATATATATATATATATATATATATATATATATATATATATATATATATATATATATATATATATATATATATATATATATATATATATATATATATATGCATACATACATACATACATACATACATACATACATACATACATACACACAAACACAACCTATTTTATATATTAAGATATAGAAGATATATATGATCTTTCATAGAAGATATATATTTCTTTCTGACCATGATGACCAACTATGGGATCCTATTCCCGGTTGACGAAAGCATGCTGCACCCCTCCTATTTCTGTGTGAAATTTTATCGAAATCAAATTAGAAATTACAGATCTATTTCCATCTCATTTTCCATTTGAAATGATGTCTATAGTCACGGTCACCGCATCATATATTTCTATACGATTTTCTCCACTTCTACCAATCGTATTTTCCATCTAAAAAAAAATCGTGAATAAATTTGTTGGTGAATATGTGAAATTTTAAAATGCTGAATTTTAAATATCGGAGACTCTGTTTCGATAAAGATAAAGTGTCCCCTGAAGATTGGAATGAGCGCAACATTCTGTACTGAAATTTTAAATAAACGAAATTTGAACTGCAGTGGAGAATAATTATTGATTTATTGAAAGGATCTTCTGAAATTTTCAAACATGTAAAGAAAAATTTCAGAAATGGATTTGTTAGATTTTGGCCTATAAAGTCCACATTTATTGAACGTCTGGAAAAAGCCAAACAAATTTTGAATTTCTAAAACCCCATTCCGTTTTAAAAATCTGACTTTGAGATTTTAGAACTTAGAGGTTAAATTCAAAATTTTGATTAAAAAAGCATACAATTCGGGAGGATCTGGACTTACTTCTATAGGATTTCTTGAAAAAAAATTACTGTAAAGTATCCATTATTGAACCCTTTCACAAAAATAAACATTTTATATACATATTTTCCATAGAAGTTTTATTTTAGATGAAAATAAGTAAAGATCCTTTTTGAAAATTATTATTTTCGAACTGACTGAAAATATAACCAAATCGGGCAAATAAGATCTTACAATATCTTTAAAGTTTAAAATTCAAATACTGATAAGTCGAAAGTTTTTTTAAGTATCATCAAGAGCTTTAAGGCAATAATTAATTCGAAAATTTACCACATGACACGCCTTTTTGCGTCCCTATGATTCCGTATATGAAACCCCAGTAGGCTCTATTATGTCGCCCTCCTCTAATATCACTATTTTGAATTTTATTACAGACCCTGACCAAAAAATCATAAAGTACAAAACAACGAAATCAATTCACGATGCTTCGCCGAAATGCTTACATGGCCTTTTTAGGGGCACGATAATCACATAGCATTGGTGGTCAGAAATCATTGTTTCCTAAATTTGAAAATGGTGATCTTTTTAAAGAATATATCCTCAGTGACTACCGTTTCATTAAAAAAGCTGTTTATAGGTAAAACTAATGTTAAGAGTTTTTCGTGTTCATTCCTTTGTTCCCGAAATCATCTTATAATTTTCTTAACGTTACACTCCCAATGATGAACCACACATAACCTCAATTATTTTTTACGGTGGCAGAGGTTCTAATAGCGATGAGGTTGCTATTGTTATTGCTGTAGTTGTTGCTGGCACAAGTCGGCAAATATCCAGTCAAGTGGAAATTATGCTTAAATTATGAATAGAGAATTGTAAATCACAGAGAACCATTAAACTTTTTGTGTGTATGTATGTGTAGTTGATTGGTTGAGTGAATTTTTTAATATAAATTCACTTAATTTCACATTTAAATGAGACAGAAAAACTTTTAGCATAATTTAAATATTTGGAAAAAAAATACTCAATTATCGTCATTTCACTCTGCAGGGAATCTTCTGCCCAAACTTTGCCTTATCTACCAGGTGTTTCTAATGATCCGGAGGAGTTAGAAAATTTGGAAATCTTTAAATTGCCTACAATTTTAATGGGCAATAAACCACCTGGTTTGTATGAAGTAGAGGTTTTAGAGAGAGCCCGTAAACGTTGGTCTTTTGCGAAAGCTTTAAAAGAAAACTTTCGCAAACAAATAGCAGAGGCCAAAGCACAAGCTAAACTTCAACAACCTGAACATGTTTTGGAAGCTTTCGAATGGCAACATTGGATTGAACGTGAAGAATATATACAAGAATGCCAAATGCTGAGGCTGGAATTATTGATACGCATGTTCGATCGAAGAGAAAGAAAAATGCATACAAATTCTAAAAGGAGAATAGAAAAAAGTTGTGAAGAAATTGAAGCCAAGAGAAGACAGGCTTTAAAGAAAAACGAAATTGAATACAGTAGAGCTTTGAGGCGTTTAGAGATAAAACATAATAAACAGCCTAGAGTATGGCGTAAAGAACATATTACCCAAGAATTGGGAGATCCCAGTTCTGAATTTTATGCTCCCAAAATGAGGTATGGTGTCAATCCTAGTAGAAGACATTACACAGCCTCTAGGAAGGGCTTTGATATGCGCATGGATGATTTGGAGAAAAAGGTAGTTACAATGGATCCTAAAAATCTGAAATGTCCCTTTGCCAAACTAAGAGAATGGTCTAAACCCAAAGAGGTATTACAGGAAGTAGAACAAAACTTTTGCACTGAAGAGAATTTGAAAAAGCTTTACGAAAGTTTAAGGGTAAGTGAAATAGTATTTAAACTTTAAACAAACAATTAAATGATTTCAAATTATTTTCAGACTTTAAGAGAAACTTCACGAACAGAGAAATATACGCCTTTATGCTTAAAAGCTAAACAGCCTAAAACTGAACTTAAAGAAACAACTTTGGAAGAGAAAATCTCACAACAAATGTTGGATATAAATATAACAGAAGAAGTCTTTGAACTTAAATGCAGGTCAAGATCACAATTAACTGAGAGAAAAAGCTCTCCACAGGCCGAGGAAGACAATGAAACTTTTGAGGAATTAAAAAAACAAAAAGAAAAAGAGCGCTTAAATATGGAAATGCTGCAAAAGGAAATGCGTTGTGAAGAATTGGAATCTTTAATTTACTCTTATGAGGGTAACGCTATAGGTTGGCTAATGCGTTTCCTAACTGAGGAAATGTCTCGCCTAAAGGAACAAAGAAAACTTCATTTCCTGACCATGTTAGCCAAGAGTGAAAGATGGCATCGTGAGGCAGCCGAAGCTGGTTTGAGACAAAAAGAGAACTTTATGCGTGAAGAATATGAGCGCAAGTATGAAGAGTGTAATCAGGTTTATAAAGAAATGGCCAAGAAATATCTTAACTCAATCTTAGCAACCGATATCAGGGATTATGCTGAACAAGAAGCTGAACAACATGTTACTCTCATGGCCAAGGAATTAGACAAAGAAATATCCTCTTGGCTAGAATCCTTCAATGATGTGCAAAATCCTTTGAACTATCATGCCCTGCGTCATGCCCTTAAAGATATTGTTTTGCCCGATATAGATAAAATTCTGTATCGTTTGGAACGTGATGATTGCATAGACTATATTATCAATCATGTTATTCTATGTAAAGTAAATCGTTCTTTGGAATCCTATGATGTCTCCATTGATATAACCAACGATTTCATTGATCGCCTAATTGACAATGACCTTTATCTCAATTCCCCAGACTGCAGTTCAGATTGTGAGTGTACAATTTACTGCAGCTGCACCAGAGCCCGCCAAGAGGCAGCTGCTATTATAAGAAAAGTTTTGCGCCATGCAGTGCCCGGCAGACGTTGGCGTACTGAGGTGGAACGCGTAACATTTGAAAACATTCGTGATTTACTAGATGATATTTTTGATGAAGTTATAGCGAAGGGTTCCATAATTGATATTGATATGATAAACCAACCAAATGTACGCGATCAAAAAGCTATTTTTGATCTTATATATTCTGAAACTGAGACGATTTCCAAAGAAAATTCCGAAAATAATATATCCTTAGAACAGGATGATGAAGTAAAAATCAAACGTTTAACTTCAATAGATAAGAGTTTTGGCTTAAATATCACTAAAACTTTGAAATTTGATGAACAATTATTGCTCATTGATCCCGATAATCTATCAGCAGATAAATTTATAATTCATAAAGATGAATATATGCATCCTGAACCTCAGTTTAGACCACGTAAAGTACATGTTGTACCTAGTACTCATGACATCTCAAAAGTTTGCACTTTCGAAACTACGCCCATATTTGCACAAACTTCATCTGAAGAACTATTGGAGAAAATGAAAATGGAAGAAGAGGAAATAGTAGAGGAGGAAGAAATAGCAATAACAGAAAGGGAATTAAGTAGCGAAACTATAGAATCTGTTGAGGATCTCGTTGTAGAAGAAGAATTTGAATTTGAGAAGAAATAATTATAGATTCTCCCAAAATAACAGATCAAACTGTTCACTTTTCCGAACTCCCAGAAGAGAAAATCATTGAAGCAGAACCAGACGATGATAAGGATGATGATGATGATGGTGTAATGACAGTTTCCTTTTCTTATGATCCTAATGTTCAATATTCCGTACCTGTACCTTCAACTTATGACATTTTGTCCAACGAGAAAGGAGGTGATATTGATGAGGAGGAAGAAAATAATTAATGGTTTGAAAATCTGATAAATTAGTCCCAGACGATATATTTTAATGCACATTTTCTTTTTTATATTTTAATAAAAATTTATTATCTATTAATTTCAAAAAAAATATTTCAATTACACATCAAGGTTCTGCATTCAAAACAAATTTTGATTTACATCCTTAAGAGAAGGACTGTAAAAGAATTGGAGGTTTAAGACTCCAATACTTACATTCAGCAATGAATCAGACCTAAATTGAACACATTAACATCCACAAATCTACCGAAAATCATGGTAATAACTGATAGCAAAGGACTTTTGATTCGCAATTTCCAGTTTTGACGGCAAATAGTTCAGAATTGAATTAGAACGAAATCTGAACGAGCGCCTAATTGGATTTCCATAAAATTTGATTTAGCGATAACGAAAAAATGTACCATTATAACCTCATAGCGATTCCATGGAAAGAGTTATGAGAACTCAAAGTAAAGTATCTCGGAAATAAATTCACAGCGTCCCAAATTTTCCAAAATGTTCTCCTATAGCTCCATGTACTTCTTGCATCCCATCATATTTGAATTATTAGATAAAGGATAACTTGAATAAATTTCCGAATTACCATCACATTGGTACACATTTTTAAGATTGCACCAACATTCGTCAGAACAGAAAGAATGCTAACAAGATGATAAAATGAGACTGGGACTCTTTGGAGAAGAACAAAAAAAAATTTGTATCCGACTACAGCGTAAATCTCCTATAAGGGGAAATAGTCTGAGTCTGAAAGTACTTAGTAAATCAGTACATAGAGATTTAACATTTTTACATAATGACTTGAGTCATTAGATTCAAGAATAAAATTCCACAGGCCATCTTGGACTGCAAGGATACTCTAAGTGACTGGTACACATCACCTAGGTACCTGGCATTGAGGGAGTGGAAAATCAAAATTTATGAATTGATTGTTGTTGCTAAAATTACAATATTTACAACGAACCAGATAAAAGGTCCCCAAGATATTTTAAACTTGAGGGAAAATTGAACCAAAAGTGATAATTTTCTTTAACTCTCTACTCTATATCCAATATATTAATCGAATAAGGGTAACCGATGACCTTGAATACCGTACATGTAGAGAATATTTCAGCTTGAGCAACCTAAAATCCCGAATGACGTTTATTGGAGGAAATTTTGAGAATAACGTACTATTACTTATGTTTGTATCTAATTTGAACGGTAATCGCACAGTCAGCCGAAATATTGACCGAAAGAATGTATGCTAACGGGCGTGACAACATAAGAAACTCCTCTCCTCAACCTATCACCGAATGTGTCAGATGCAAGCATATTATTGTCTCCCTGAAATAACTTAGACGGGCTACACCAAGATGTAAGTCACGTAGCAACAGTCTTCTTTAAAACACTTTCTTAGTGTAACATGTAACTAATGCTGGTCATACAAAAAATAACTTTTGAAGTTTATAATTTGGACTGGACATTCGACAATAATCAAAATAAATTAAAAACTAATCTGTAATTGGACAACATAAATAAAATCTTGAAAAGAACTTACCCTTTATAGCCTTCCGAAGAGTCACCAAGCTTGAACGGATCGTCGACAAAAGAACATTAAAACGTACCATTTCCTGAACCAACACTGTATTCATACTCTGATGATAACTGGTGGGATAACGATATAGGGCAGCATCACGATCAAAATCCTTAGGTAGACGTTGCAAAATATCCGTAGCTACATTAATAACAACTTCTTCGGGAGTTAAACGATCACTAGCACCTTCACCATCATCAGAAGCTGCCGCAGCAGTATCCTTAAGGGAATAATAGAGGGAAACAAATTCAGGACAAGAGGGACAAGTGGGTAAGGACATGTTTTCGGGATAACGTTTGGAAAGTGTTTCTATGTAAAAGGTTCTGATTTGGTGAGCAACTGTGACAAGATCATGATGGAATAAAGCATGGAGAAAAGATAAAAAGCGACATGAAGCAATTTCTAATTTTAATAATAAAAAACTTACCCGTTTTTCATATAAATCCTTGATTTGGTAAAAAGATAAATTTAATAAATGTATAAAGAATATAAATAGAAATAAAGCTAAACTTACCACACGATCCTGGAGAGCAGTGAAAATATTAATAATTTTATTATTAACAAAATATTAACTCAAGTTTGTGGAAAAGGAGTGAATTTGTATATCGAATTGTAAATTGTAGAGTCCTTAGTTACCTACAATTAAACTTACCTGTGTTAGCAGGGTATGACTTAACAACATATCCGTTTCCTGTTGATCTTTAATTATGTCCGCATTAGCATTAAAACCAAATATTGCGGGCACAGTTTGTTGCGGCAATTCTTTGGTATAATTAATATAATTTTCCACTTCTTTAAAAACTGGTATATAATAAATCTGCTTTTCATC
Organism: Cochliomyia hominivorax; assembly: GCA_004302925.2. Taxonomy (NCBI): domain Eukaryota; kingdom Metazoa; phylum Arthropoda; class Insecta; order Diptera; family Calliphoridae; genus Cochliomyia; species Cochliomyia hominivorax. The sequence goes on from PYHX02000158.1 coordinate 38,278,104, forward strand.
AAAATAAAATGGTACTTCCAAATCCAAAACCTCTGGACAATAATAACGATTCAAAATTGTCTTTAAAGTACGACGATCCCAGTCATCGGTTACACGTCCACCATAATTACACTCTCCCGTCAAATACCTCAAGGCATCATAGTTGACACCCTCGTATTGATCCAAAAACATTTTCAATTGCATTAAACTGATACGTAAATCGGTTTCATTAAATTCATAGGGAATATTCCAGCCTATGGGACCAAAATAACGTCGTTCTTGTATAACCGCATGGAAGAAACACAGTGAATAGATTAACTGCTTAAAGGTTTGATTTGTTTACAGGATTCATACCATTCCGGATCAGATATGGGATCTGATAGCATGGAACGTATAATATTTGATCTTAAACCTTTGGGAGGTTCATTAGTCATTTTTATGCCATTTTGCAAGACCACCACAGGAAAATGATCAGCCGGATAGGAGGTTAACCATAAACGAAAATCTGGATGTGTAGAATCGGGCACTAAACTTTCGCAAATCTTTTCCAGTTGCGGCATAAAACTCTTGGCTAAATGGCAATTTTGTAAAACCACCCAATTGCCCAATTTAACTCCCTCATCGATCATTTTGACAGCAATGGGACCTTGACCTTGGCCCAACGATAAAGAAAACAAACGATTGCTGCCAAAACCTTGTTCATCAGCAAATTTCAATAGTGTGGCGGTGGGATCTGATCCCGGAGTTAAGATGAAAATTAAGGGTATACAGCAATGAGAATCGGCAAATGAGGCAGCCAAATCAAATTGTGGTGGATCCACAAATTTTGTACCCATTTCAGTAGCCACAAAACCCAAAATACCCGGCACCAATTTATCAGGTCTAAATACTCTTAACAGCAAAAGTTTTTGGAATAGAGAAAGTTTCTTTTGCCATCGTTGAGGTATGGACTCATTATCCTGAGGGTTATTAGAATCAAATAGTAATTTCCATTGTTCCAAATTGGCCACAACATCTTCACGTAATCCTTTGAAATTACTCAATTCAGTTAAACGACATATTTCATTCCAACTTTGTATACCCAACCATTTGGCGGGATTTTTATGAGGATTATCTAAACCTATGCCACCAGTAAGTAGAAACATCCATTCGGTATTATCGATTTTACCCTCTGATTTCATAAGATTTATATTCAAAATTAATGAAAACAGAAGTTTATCCTGAAAAAGGAAATGAAGAAAACTTATTGTTATAAATAATAAAAATAAATACTAAGAAAACATAATAAAAAATATACATCAATACATGCACATTCATAAAAGAAATCAAGAGAAAATAATATAAAAAGAAAGAACGAAATTTCTCTAAATGTTTCAACAAAATTGTAAAGTCAATATGGATTATTTTGACTTGTGAATGATAAACAATTTAAGTCTCAACAGCTGTTGCTATATGAAATCACCCAAACCAACCCAAAAACAATAAAGAAATGGTCAGTAGGAGTTTTATATACTTAGTATTCCTCATATACTTCAATATAATAAGATGCTTAAAGTATTAATTCTAAAACTGATGAAGAAGAAAGTTTTGCTGAAAATATCGATTTATAAAATCGCAAATAAAAGAGAATTTTTAAATGAATTGCAAGTAGTGAGTAGAGAGTCAATATTATAAATAGTTTATCGAAAATCTTATTAAATTTATCTAAGTTTATTTTTAGTTTTTAATATTAAAACTTATATGAGAAAACATTAGATCCTAAGATAAGATTATTAAATATTTAAAGAGGATGATGCAATAAAAATCTGACAAAAATAATAAAATTTTAATGAAACAACTGATTTTCTTTAATTCTTAAAGTAACAGTTACATATGACCCTAAATAATCGGCCTCATATACTAGAAAATATATGAAATAAAATAGTGAATTAGACCAATTTCTCTCAAGTTTCTCGAGCCCTAAACTCTCGCTGGACTTCAGATCCGTTTCAGATTTAGTTCTATTTTAATTTAGTACTACTCAGATTCCGACTCCAGTTCAAATTCTAGTTTAGATTCTAGTTAAGAATCTAGATAAGGCCCTATTTAAGAGTCTAGTTCATATTATAATTCAGAGTCTAGTTCAGATTATACTACACCTCAGCTGTCGATCCTTTCGCTCCTGCTGGTAAAGTTCGCATTATACGTCCATATTTCCCAGCCAGACAAGGGTTAATTAACTACTGAAGTAAGTAAATTTTAATCGACGGTTCAATCCTTCTTTGACCAGACATTATTCATTTAATGCAGGGACCATCAACAAACGAAGATATCTAGTTCAGATTATACTACTTGAGTTCTAAAAAAATAAAATCCTATTTCTGTTCAGTTCTAGTTCATATTCTAGATCAGATTTTAGTTCAATTCTAGTTCAGTTTATAATTCAGTTTCTAACTCAGATTCTAATTCAGAATATGGTCAGTTCTTACTCAGTTCCAGTTCAGCTCCACTTCAGTTCCAGTTTAGTTCTAGTTCGGTTCAAGTTCAGTTCATGTTCACTTCTATTTAAGTTCTAGTTCAGTTCCACTTCAGTTTTAGTTTAGTTCTTGTTTGGTTCAAGTTCAGTTCTAGTTCGGTTCTAGTTCGGTTCTAGTTCAGTTCCAGTCAGTTCTAGTTCAGTTCTAGTTCAGTGTTGGTTCAGTTCCAGTTCAGTTCTAATTCAGATCTAGTTTAGTTCTAGTTCAGTTCCAGTTCAGTTCTAGTTCAGATCCAGATCAGTTCTAGTTCAGTTCTATTTCAGTTCCAGATCAGTTCTAATTCATTTCCAGTTCAGTTTTAGTTCAGTTCTAGTTCAGTTCTTATTCAGTTCTAGTTCAGTTCTAGTTCAGTTCTAGTTCAGTTCTAATTCAGTTCCAGTTCAGTTCCAGATCAGTTCTAATTCATTTCCAGTTCAGTTTTAGTTCAGTTCTAGTTCAGTTCTTATTCAGTTCTAGTTCAGTTCTAGTTCAGTTCTAGTTCAGTTCTAGTTCAGTTCTAATTCAGTTCCAGTTCAGTTCTAGTTCAGTTCTAATTCAGTTCCAGTTCAATTCTAGTACAGTTCTAGTTCAGTTCTAATTAGTTCCAGTTCAGTTCTAATTCATTTCCAGTTCAGTTCTAGTTCAGTTCTAATTCAGTTCCAGTCAGTTCTAATTCAGTTCCAGTTCAGTTCTATTCAGTTCAGTTCAGTTCTAGTTCAGTAGTTCAGTTCTAATTCAGTTCCAGTTCAGTTCTAGTTCAGTTCTAATTCAGTTCCAGTTCAGTTCTAATTCACTTCCAGATTCAGTTCTTATTCATTTCCAGTTCAGTTCTAGTTCAGTTCTAATTCAGTTCAGTTCAGTTCTAATTCATTTCCAGTTAGTTCTATTCAGTTCTAGTTCAGTTCTAGTTCATTTCTAGTTCAGTTCTAATTCAGTTCCAGTTTAGTTCTAGTTCAGTTCTAGTTCAGTTCTAACTCAGTTCCAGTTCAGTTCTAGTTCAGTTCTAGTTCAGTTTCAGTTCTAATTCAGTTCCAGTTCAGTTCTAATTCAGTTCCAGTTCAGTTCTAGTACAGTTCCAGTTCAGTTCTAGTTCAGTTCCAGTTCAGTTCTAATTCATTTCCAGTTTAGTTCTAGTTCAGTTCCAGTTCAGTTCTAATTCATTTCCAGTTCAGTTCTAATTCAGTTCCAGTTCAGTTCTAATTCAGTTCCAGTTCAGTTTCTGTTCAGTTCTAGTTCAGTTCTAATTCAGTTCAAGTTCAGTTCTAGTTCAGTTCTAGTTCAGTTCTAGTTCAGTTCTAGTTCTGTTCTTGTTTAGTTTAGCTCAGACTCTAAATACTTATTCTGAGTTTAGTTCAAATAATAGTTTTAAGTCTAGAGCAGGGTATAGTTCTAATTTTAATTCAAATTATATTTCAGATCCCACTCTATTTTCGAGTTAATATTATAGTTCATTTTCTAATATAGATTAAAGTCTTTATTCTATTTTTTATTATAGTTCAAATTAAATACGCAGATTCGATTGCAGATTCTAGTTTGAATGTGGATCCTTTATATAGATCTTCATTCAAACTTGATTCTTATTCAAATTTTTCAATTTTCAGATTATAATTCAGTTTTAGTTCAGTTTAATTTGTAAAAATCGAAAAGAGTAATTACTTTCTGCATAAATGTCAAATCCAAGTTTTAGATAAATTGAGGGAATTTGCAGTAAATGGGAACTGAAAATTAAATAACACAGTATTTTTTCGAATCTTATAAATGTTCGAAATATTTTTTTTTAATTTACAAAGTGTCATTATCATCTCCTCATTTAAAAATATATATTTTTAAGACCTAAGAAATATTTGCATATAAACGATTTTATTTTCCAAAAATTAAATCAATTGAAAAATGTCCATAAATATTCACTCATACAAAAAGGACAAAATTTATTACACCCCCAGCATTTTAAGCCCCCAATAAGGAAAGTAAGAATAAAATCCCAGGTAAAGTAAACAATTTGCATATGTTTCCCTTTTTTGCTGCCACAATTCCATATCAAATAAATAAGTACAATTAAAATTCTTTTATGGGTTTTTTTTCCATTTCATAAATTTCGAACAACAACTGAGGTAAATACTCGGAAAATGGAAGGGAAATTATAGTTAAAAGGTAAAATATACATAAATAATGAAAAATTGTCTAAAGTTTGCCCTTTTTTCTCTTCATCAATGTCTTATTTTAAACTTGTCATTACATACTTCATTGCGTTCTTTCTTTTCCACTAAAAATATTCCTTTGATGGTGAAATGAATTTATTTTCGAATTAAAAAAAAAAACACTTTTTTATACTCAAATAAATACAATTTTCTTTTACTCTGGGAATCTGTAAAAATATTCGAATATTGAAGAAGATAAAATAAATTATACGAAATAAAGTTTATAACTTTGTATCCGGGCACAATGTCAATCCTAAAGATTTGTTTTTGTATTCTTTCTCTCTCTGTTCTGTTTTGTAGATACAAATGAAAAGACATTTATCTTGTTATTCGTTTTATAATAAATCTCATTAATTTTCTGCTATTTTTCTGCACTAAATATCTTGAAAATGTTATTTATATACATACACATGTATGTGTGTGGAGAATAAAACATTCAGACATCTTGTTTAATTTTCTCACTGATGTACATATGCTACTTGTAGCGATACATAAATGAAATTGAAATGTTAGATAAGGAAGTAACACAAGTGACATTTTTAAAGGACTTAAAATTGCTAGCAAGCTTAAGGCCTAGAATATCTTCCCCTAATACATATAATCAACAAATTCCACTTCACTAGTGGATATTATCGATCAGCGACAAATTATATGATTATTTTTATGAAAACGCACTTTTCGGCCTAGAGCTGACATATACTATTTATGTTTTTTATTCCCAAGCAAAACCGTTCGACATTACTGTTGTACAGGTATTGATATAAATCCCGGACCCACCTAACTCATCATTATTCATCAAGCTTTCATAATACGTAACACCGTGTAAATAGAGGTCTCTAGAGTAGACCTACAATTATAATAAAGAGAGTTCTATATCATCTCAGTTTCGCCCAGTAGCTCATCATCTTTATAGTTACCCTATCGATATCAAAATAGTTACACTATAATTATTACTATACTGCTCGAACTACTGTTACCCTAAATGAAAATAGAGATGTCATAATCACTTACGCTAAGAAGCAGCTTCAGAGAACATAACGATTATACCAATCAATGTTCTCAATCAATGTTCTCAGAACAGAGAAATTGTTCTATGAAACCATCACAGTAGACGCTTGTTCCATTTAGTGGTTATCCAGCCGAACAAGTACTACATAAATAATGGAGTGGACAAATTTCAGTCAGCGGTTCATTTTTTCAAAACAGTAAAAGAAGAATCATATTAAATTTGAAAACACAAAATTAGTAACCGACCTAAAGGCTTCGCTTATCGACTACTTGCAGTGTCAGAGAAAATGCATAACTAGAGCTCTATATCATCTAAGTTTCGACTGCATGGCCAATATCGTGCCAATATCGATATAACCTTTGCTTTGGCACACGAATCTCTACGATAACGAAAGCGATGAAAGCTGCGCATGAGAGCGAATATTAATTCACTTCCCACATTGATGTATATGAAAGAATAATAACTGGATTCAGAGAACTTAACCTTCAAAGTAATCAGAACAGAGAGAATATTCTGTAAAACCATCACCTCAGCTGTCGACCGTTTCGCTCCTGCTGGTAAAATTCGCATTATGCGCCCACATTTCCCAGCCAGACAAGGGTTAATTAAGTACTGAAGTAAGTAAATTTTAATCGACGGTTCAATCTTTCTTTGACCAGACATTATTCACTTCAAGCAGGGACCATCAACAATCGAAGATATCGTTGTCATCGCATAATCCACTGTCAATTTTATCCTGCCCATAATTTGAAATTTGAAGACACGAAGTCAAAAACTTTTCTATTTACCACCTTAAAGAATAAAGAAGGCCAAATCAGAACTACATGAAGATCACATTTTTAACAATCACGCTTAAAGAAGGAATAAAGTTCCCAAAATGCTAATTTGAAATTGTACATGCGAAAACGACTACAACTCTTTATACCACCTAAGCAAAGATGATTTGCCTCCACTTTACAAACGGAAACTTTTTATATCGCATATCTCTGAAAGCACCTTTAAAGCAGAATTTTTAAAAGGTCACTTTTTCGATATAATTCTGCTTTTCAGTAACTTCAGCTTAATTTCATTTCAAAATCAAAATTTGAATCGGTTGTAGTTTAATCATAATTAAAATTTCCTGTCCCTTTAAAGTTCCTGTTCTTATTATATTGTAGTGAATAAAATTTACCATTGTGCCTCTAGAGGGTTAAAAATATTGATTTTATTTTTGTTATTTATAGAAAAAACTTTCCATTTGATTTGTAATTTAAAATATTTTCTTCCTTTTTATTTTTATTTTTTATTTCAAATTTGTCATGTGAACTTTTCATTAAACGCAATTCGTAACAAAATACAAAACAAGTTCAGAATCGCTAACCTTATGGGGTTACCCGATCGCTGGCAAGCTCAATCCCACATTATTATCTTCCTTGATTTAACATCTGGGGGCGTTAATGAACTTTCATTTTTCCTAAACGCGTATGCGTATATGAATTCTGTCAAATAACTTGGTTTAAAAAGGAAAAAAATACAAAACCAGTAGAATGCTTTTCGCATGCGACTTTAATACCTTACACTATACCAAAAAAAAGTTTACTTAACACTTTAAATCGATTGTAGATGTTAGCGTTGCAACAACTGGACAGACAGACAGACAGACAGACAGACAGACAGACAAAAAAGACATAGCAAATCAACTCCAGATTTACGAATTGATGCAAGCATATAATATAGTACTGAAGCCAATGTCGTAGGGTTATCATTTAACGAAGACAGGATTTTTTTCTAATTGACATAATTGTTTATCCTTACAAATTAAAGAATTTTGTGTTCAAATTTTTTTAGTAAAGATATTAATTGAATAAAATTTCGTTAAAAAAATTAATGAAAATATGTCATGTGAACAGAATATTTAGTGAAAATAACACACCAAATTTATTCAGATTCTACGTACTAAAATGAAGTTAATTTGAACAAAGTTTTTGTTTATTTAACTACTTTTTTCGTCAAATATTATTTATATTTTCTTTGTTCTTTGTCAACCGAATAAACCGGATTAAAACATTTTATAGAACATTCCAATTAATTCAATGAAAATGCAAATCGAAGATCAGGTGATCAGCAAACATGTAAGTAACTTCCCACAAGATATACAGAACCGTCACCATATCACCGTCCTGTTGACATTGCACATTTTTTAGTTGTCCAAAACGTTTTTTTACACTATTAAATTATAATCTAAAACTAGCTTTTACCCGGTGCGCTTTGCTGCACAAAAATTCTCCTCAGTCCTAGATCTCGAAAGTAATTTAACAAATCGACGTGTATTAAAAATGTAATTGGAACCAAATTCTAGTTTTAGTTGATCCTTAGATATTCAGTATTTGCTTTGTATGAACGCAACTTCTCCTCCTGATCATATCCGTCACTCATTTTGTTCCGTAAAACAGTTCCTTGAGGAAATCATTGAGACCAAATTTGAAAATTCTTGCTGTTACAGTTCTTAAGACATTCTCTAATCAATATTTGCTTTGTATGGGAAGTACTCCTTTCCATAGTCCTATCGGAATTTTTCATAAAATATTTTATACTTAATATTTTATGTATTAATTTATTACAAGAACTTAACGTAATTCTTTTCTCCATTCAATTAATATTTCGTAAATATAACTTAAATATGTTATTTAAATTGAATAATATTCATCAATATAAATAATTTATTTTTGTCAATTTGAATAATATTCTAATCATAAATAAAATATTCTTGAAATTATCCATAAATATTGGTATTGAACCATAATTTTTAATCACCAATTTTTCCAAAAACAAGGTGTTTAATATAAGGGAATTTTCCATATGTCTAAATGTTTAAAGACGTTAATCAAATATAAAATCATTCTCATGGAAGGGACTTCATATGGGAACGATGGCAAAAAATCTTACAATTTTAAAATTGTTCCAGGAAAGAGACTTAAATGGAAGCCATAATATGATAAAATAATCGAGATCATTTTCATATTCATATAGGAGTTTGCGTGATAGTACGTAAATTGGAAGCAATATTTAAACGCGTTTTCCGGAAAGGAGCATTATATGAAAGCTATAGCAAAATATGGACCGATATTGGTCAAATAAATAATATATACTCAGAACAGTTAGGAAAATAATTGAACTGAATTTCAATAGAAATGATCTTTATTTACTAATTTTATAAGCTCAAAACTTTTTTCCGGGAAGAGGCTTTCTATGCACACAGAGCAAAAATATGTTTACGGTAACCATAATCGAGAATCAACATACTATTGTTATCAGATATTGTTACTGTAACTAAAAGGTTTATTTATTCGCATTGTGATTTTACATTAATAACAAGAGTTATTGTTATTAAAACTAAAAATATTGTTATTCCAATTAAAATATTGTTATTGTAATAACAAGTTTGATTATTCGCATTGTAATTTTGCACGAATAAAAATAGTTATTGTTATCGTCACTAAAAATATTGAATCATAAATAAAATTATTGTTAATATCAATAAAAATATTGTTATTGCAATAAAAAATATTGTTGGTTCAATAAAAGATTTTTTTGTTATTAAATAAAAATATTTTCGTATGAAATATTTAATGTATTTATGTATAAGTATGTCAACATTGTTTGAAATGTTTCTGTCATATAATTTTATTTATTTTTATGTAATTTAAACTTTTTTTACAAATAATGAGAATTATAATTCAAATATGTCTTCCATGTTAACAACATTGTAAAAAAATATTTGTTCATATTCAATTGACTGTAAACTGAAAATAATATTTTGTCCTAATAACAATAGTTTTTTTATAACGAGCAGTTTAATAACAATAAAATTTTGATCAGCCAAATAAATTTCCAAACATATTGTGATCATAAGATTTTTGATTTAATTAAAATAATTGTATTACAACAATGAAATTTTTATCAAAATAAAATGAACTCAAAAATTAACATGTTAGTGATAACAATTAATGTTTGTTTAAATGTATCAGTGTTTGCGACGAACATAGTGCGAAATGACATTTCTCTGCGTGCTGAACTATAATATAGAGCCATATCTCTATGCGTAACTAACATGCAGTGAAGGGCGACTCACACAGACTATCAATTACCTCATCACTTAGTTACCCATACCAGTGTGATGAACGATATTTCTGAAACAAAATTCTTATAATATCTCATATTTAGCTTTGGTTTTTGGTAGATCTTCACCGGGATAGCTCAAACTAATAAAATATGTTAAATATATTTAAAAACGCCATTGTGTCGAATTTCAATAGAATTGGACTTTATTTAAAAGTTTAATAAGCTCAAACCAAGTTTTTGTTATTTTTATTTTTTTGCTTTAGCAAAATATGGATCGATATTAGTCAAATTAATGGCATATATTCAAGACGGTCAAGAGTTTTATAAGTTATAAACCATATTCCGGGAAGTGGCCTTATATGGGAGCTATACAGACCCGAACACAATTTAATATCTTTAGTTTTATTATTGTATCAAAATAAATATATATGATGAATTTCACAAAACTATCTTCAAATTGTGACCGATATGAAGTACGTGTAACTCTACGTTATGGTTAAATTTTTGTTTAAATCCAGATACTTAAAAAAAAGCAACGTTATTTTTCGGAATTTCGAGATTGTTTCAAATATCGATCTGTGACGTATTTACTAATAAAGCGATATAGTTGATTTTGAATAGGAAACTGCAATTATTCTACAAATAAGAATGTTTCCAATAGGCAGACGGGGAAATAGATATAAATAAGTCGATTCAGATTTTGATTAGAAGCACGAATATATAAATTATGGGGTCCTAGATGATTCCTTCTTAGTATTATACACGGAATTATGAAGTTCCCTTGGGAAAATAAAAAATATCAATTCAAAATCTTTTAAACTTCATTTAATTAAATAGTTAATTAATCTTGATATAATAATTAAATAAATTTGATTTTATAAGTCTCTCTTTTGCACTTTAATAAATTTAATTTAATTTAATTCGCATTAATTTTCATAAAAAATCTATTTGTCACAAATTTATTTCAAAATGTTCACAACATGCGAATAATTTTAAGAGTCATCGACATTTAATATGAACAAAAACTAATGCAAACTCACATATGTACATATTTACCTTAATACATTTATACATAGGTGTGTGTGTGTATGGTTGTATATTAAAATTTGTATTTGTGTGTAACTAAAAATAAAATAAAACTTTGTAAAAATGTTTCATTTTGTTAACATTTTTGTATAGAAATCATATAGAAATTTATATATATATGTAAGTATATATGTATATGTATGTGTATGTATATATAATAATGTTTCCATTAAAACCACTTATATACCAAAGTAACCGTTAACATCATTTGCTGCAATTAAGACTTTAAAGTGCATAAAATGGCGCACATCCGTTTTGAACGCCCATACTAATGTGAAAATGGAGATGATGATGAATATGGCAACGAAGCAAAAAACAAAATAAAATAAAGTACTATAAAACAACAACGAGAATAGCGATAACAACAAAAATAGATACAAAACAAAACTACAATTACAATTACACACACAAACTTCATGCGCTAGAAGTACCCGGCAAACAAACACTAACACATCGTTATTATTAATGGTTACAGTGGGCGACAAAAAATGACGAAAATTTTATATATTTAAATATATAAAATTTAAATATTAAATTTTATAAAAAACATTCACGAAGTCTTTTCTGAAATACAAAAACTGTTTTCTTTTTCTTCCAAATAATTTTAAAATTTCATTCCACTGTGCACTTTTTTAAATGTATTTGGATATAAAACACATACGAATTACCTTTATGTTTAACTTAAGAGCGTCGTTTCATAGATGATCAATCAACAAATGGGCTTTCTATGAAGTCTATTTTTCCGATTTTACAGAAACTTGATTTACTCCAAATTTTAAAAGCTTTGTCTTCTTTAAGCTTTCAATCTTAAGGAAGCCGATTCTAAGTCCATTTTTGAGTTTATGAAGCTAACGAGAGCCTCTCTACAGTGTTCCAAATTTGGACACCTCAAGAAATAAAAAATATTTGAAACTGTCCTTAACCAACTTAAATATTTGATGTGTGTGTGTGAATTCTACTAGTGAAGATCTATCAAAAACCTATTTATATAGGAAGGTTATCTCTTATAGTTCTGGAGATATTTAGCTTTAAATATCCAAAGCTAAATATAAGATATTATAAGAATATTATTTCAGGAATATCATTCATCACGCTGGTATGGGTACCTTAGTGATGAGGTAATTGATAGTCACTCTTCTTCGGTATTTCAGATGTTTCTTATCTTAATTTCTTTATGCTCGTCGCATTTAAGAGACACATAGTAAAACTATTTTACGATCTCCTTAGTCAACAAAGTAAGAATATTATAGAAGAACTGTTAAGCGAATTATGTAATAAAGTTATCGTAAACAATTCAGAAACTTTTCCTTTGGTCTCATAACCCTTAAAGAACGAATCTAGCGAACTGCTATGTAAAAGTTAAATGTGGATTAAGATGGAACTAATAATTGTTTTCTAAGGATATGGAGTGATACATTTCTATTAGATTTTTGATTTAAAACTTTCTCTCTTAACACTACTCTTTTCATCATCTTTACTTTCCCACTATTTGCTGTAAATATTATTGATGTTGATGCGTTGTTCATCAACTATTAGGGACTATCAGTCCGTAATAGTTTGCAGTTCAACCGAAAGAATCTAAATTGATTACAAAAATTGAACGGAGACTGAAATATGGTATCAAGAGGTGCACTTGGAACTTTGTTACGAGATTAACTGTTGTTGAGAAACCTTGGACCCATTGTATTGGTTGAAGTTGATACCCAAATAGTGAAAAGGGTCTAGACTCTTAGTCTCTGTCAGAAGTTGCATTTTTCGAAAGGAGTTTGTTCCTAACTAATAAAGGAAATCATGTCGAAATATATGGCTTCGAAAGAGTTCTGCTGCATTTTTGAGCGTTAGTGGGCTCATTGTGTTCACCATCGTCACTTCAAACTTCTTCCCTGATTTTTATTTTCAGACAACATTAGGGCGTCTTCAGGATGCAAGTGAGCTGAAATCTTTTTTCACGTAACCTACTGGATTCATATATTCAATTCAAAATTCTCCTCCTTTATGTATCCGCTCCTGCTTTTGAACATATGTGAATGGCATTAACTCTTTTTCTATGACTATAAGTTTGTATGAATGTTTGCATTTAAAATAAAACTAGAAATAAATTTTCCAACATTTACCACATTGACAACACCAATGTGTTTATATGTGTACATACACATACATACATACATACATACATACATACATACATACATACATACATACATACATATATTTTGTTGTTTTTGCATTCAAACGTACAGCAGGATAATGGTTGGTTTGGTTACTGTTTCTGAATCTGTAACAATTCCATTTGCAAAAGCTGTACATGAAATAAACATTTTACGAATCCACGTACACATGTATATGACTGTCAGATTGCCACATGGATATTTTTTCGACCAAAAAAAAAATATATTTCTCTTTAGTGTTACACATACATACATACGTATGTAAAATTAAATACAAATACATTTATATTTTAACTAATTTAATTTATTAATAATTTTAAAATTATTTTAACATTAAAAAAATATTATTTGAAATCTTATGAAAAATTCGGTGATTGATCAATTGAGTAAGATTTTGAAGTATAAAGACTTGTATTACTTTAGTTTTGTATTGCCTATGATTGGTGCCACTGTAAATCCATTTAAACTTAATTCATTCACGCCAGCACGCTCTTCTCCTTTTTCGTTGTTGTATTCTTTTGTTTTGCTGACATTGACGAAAATTGAATTTTTGTTTTCGAAATAATTTCAATATTTATGCAACAACACATACACACATACACAGCATGAATAAGATTTTGTGTAGGATTTCAAACAAAGTTTCCTTTTATACTTTTTTAATGGATTTTTAACGTTTTTTGAAGGAAACAAAAAAAACATGATTTGTCCGAAAAATTTAAACTTTTATTTTTCAATAGAATAATTTAATTTAAAAAAATATATATTATGCAAAAGCTTATATCCGTTTTCTGTCATTATTAAGGCAAATTCACTAATTGAAGTGAGATGAAAGAAATAATAAAACTTAAAATTTGCTGCAAACTAAAGGTCCCACATTTTTGGTTCGAATACGAAAAATCTTAACAAAAACAGTAGTAATGCTGAATTCGGCTGTGACGGATCTTTAATATTTCGGAAAGGGACATTAAATATACACAGAGAAAATATATGTTTCCGATAACCATAAACTAGAAGCAACATACTGTTGTTATTAGATATTGTTACCGTAACTATAAAGTTTTCTTGTTCACATTTTGATTTTGCATTAATAACAATAGTTTTTGTTATCACCACTAAAAATATTGTTATTCCAATTAAAATATTATTAGTGTAATAAAAAAATTGTTTATTTGCATTATTTTGTTATTGATTAAAAATATTTTCGTATGAAATATTTTAATATAAATTTGATTTTATGTATTTATACCTTTGGAAAATATGTATATGGTCCCATAATTTTCAACTTAGATATGGACAGATATTTAGCGAACTACTAACATATATTTGGGACAGTAAGAAAATGTGTCGAATTTTCAATTGAATTTGTTAAACCCAAGAGTGTTATAAGATTATAAATCTTTGCCGGGAAGGGGGCCAGGAATTGGTTCAAATTTAGGAATCAAATAAGCTTAAAGAAATGGCATTAGATGGATGCCATAGTTAAATATAAATCGATATCAGTCAAATTAGTAATAAATTCAAACAAGTAAGAATGCTATAGTCCACCAAACTCGACTATCTAATGACCACCACAATGTTGGTTATAAATGTTAGTTAGGAAAAAGTAATTAACGAACCTCGAATAATTTCACTTTCAGATTTATTCTAACACTGAATCAAATATCGCAGGTTATATTAATAAAAAAAATTTGTAGAACTTAAACGGAAAAAAGGTGTTAATAAATAGATTTTTATTCTAATTAACATATTCTTTCTTCAAATTGAAGGATTTTCTTCAAATATATACTAAATAAATTTAATAAAAAAAATTAATCGAAAAACGTTAAATTGAATAAAATTTCGCTAAAAAAATTAACGAAATATATGTTATATCAACAGAAATTTAGTAAAAAGGGCAGTAACGTAAGAAAAATAACACATAAATTTATTCAAAACCATATACTAAAATAAAACTAATTTGAATAAAATTTTTATCAATTTAATTATTTTTTTCGTCAAATAATTTTGTATATTTTCGTTCTTTGACAAAGCACAGTTCCTTGAGAAAGTCATTGAGACCAAATTTAGAAATTCTCGCTGTTACAGTTCTTAAGATATTCTCTGATCTGATCGGAGTACTCCATCCCTTGGTCCTTAATATTTTATGTATTAATTTATGACAACAATTTAACGTAATTCTTTCCTCAATTCAACTAAAATTTCGTAAATTTATCTTAAATATGTTATTTAAATTGAATAATATTCATCAATTTAAAGAATTTAAATTTGTCAATTTGAAAAATATATTATTCAAATTGAATAATATTTATTCAAATTAATCGCATTTTTATTAACGAATTAAAATAGTCATATATGACGAAAATAGTCATATATGACGTATGACGAATTTACGAAAATTTAACGAAAGTTCTCATTATGTTGAAGGTTTCGTCGGCTGATATTTAACCTACTTTTCTTCAATTTTACACCCTTTTTTATTATATTTACTACCTTCTTTGATTCAATGTAAGTATGCAGTATTTTATTGTGAAACTAACATTTATGTGAAAATTATGCCAAAAAAATGTAATATGTACCAAATTTCACTGAGATATGTCGAAAATTGCGATCTGTAGAGTCTTCTTAACGTTTACATGGACAGACAAACGAACGGACAACATTAAGTCGACTCAAAACTCTTCGACTCTGAGTCGAGCTGCATTGTTAAAAATGGGTGTAACACCATTTTGAAACACAAAAGAGTAAATAAATTGCATTCAGTTCCTACTGTTTTAGGCATGAGGAAGGCAAGAGTTTAACTCCAATGACATGTCGTGTAATATTTCAAAGGAGTTCGTAACAGTGACTTTAAACCTTCTATCTCTAAAGGTACCATAAATGACTATTATTTCATCCAGCAATTATGCGAATACAATTCAGAAAATAGTTAAATCATCCCATTGCGTTACATTCGGACATATTAACTATATTTTATTTTATTGGTCCTTAAATTACTCTCCTTAATCATACTTGCGACAGAAATTATATTAAATACCAAATTTTCCCAATCAATTTTCATTTTATAAGCTAAAAATAAACCATCATTAATATCAATTCAATGTTAATTAACATCATTTAAAGACAACAAAATAACCGAAACACAGAAATAAAATATCCTTCTTGTTTCATAATCCTTTTAAACCCATTCTCTACCTCCCAACCCGCCAAAAAAATGAACTTAATACTCAAACAGAATACAAATGAAGTTGAAAGGATGAAAATATCAAATGCACATACACATACGTACACTAATACATACAAACAAAATCTACTATTTTACTTACTCTTTCGAATAAACTGCGACATATATTCACATAGAGACTGTAGGTAAAATGTGCCCGTAAATCGTTTAGACGCTCTGTTATGTCATCAACTTTTTCCGTATTATCAATAGAGGCTGTGAATAGGGATACAAACCAAGCTAAACTATACTGATACATTGGATCAATATTGGCCAATTCAACTGTAATGAAAATTAATGAGATTTTGTTAGTTTTTACTTTTTTTCTCTCTCTCTCTCTCGCTCTCTCGATTTACAAACAAAAAGTTTTTCTTTTCAGTTTTTCTATTTTTCCAATAAAAATGTATTTTTTTAAAAAATATTTTCTATTTAGTGAAAGGATTATTAAAATTTTTACATAAGCATGAAAGTGTGTGTGAATGCGAATGAATGAATGAATGTATGAATCGATGGATATGGATGGATTCAATCATGTCATTGACATGTTATTTAAATGATAAAAACCGCAGACATATACAGATGTTTATGTTTTTTTTAATACCCGTATATGTGTACAATAAATAAATGGATTGCAGGATTATACATCATTAGGCTATTTGATAAAGATAGAGATGTTTTTCATCTAAATAAATTATAGATTTTTGAAAACAAAAGAAAATAATGAGCTTAAAGTTTGTTATGATAAAGCCGATAAAGCTTTTTATATATCACTAGCTAAGACCCGGTGCGTGGGTGGTACCCCTCCCCATGATCATATCCGTCCTACAATTTGGCCAGTAAAAAGATCCTCGAGAAAGTAATTAGAAGCGCTTTCAATACTCTCGCTTTTACAGTTCTTTAGACATTCGATAATTAATATTTGCTTTATACGGGAGTACTTTCCCCCTAATCCTACCATTCCTATATTTTGATCAGTAAAAAAATTCTTGAGAAAGAGATTCATTCTGACCAGTAAAACAGTTACTTGAAAAATTTATTGGGACCAAATTTGAAAATTCTCAGTGTAGTGGTTCTTTAGATATTCGATTATCAAAATTTTCCTTGTATGGGGGCTATCTTTTCCCCTGATTCTATCCTTCCCAAATATTGTCTAGTGAAAAAGTTTTTGGTACCAAATTTAAAAATTCTCACTCTTATAGTTCTTTAGATTTTCGATAATCAATATTAACTTTGTATTTGGGAGTACCTCTCCCCCTGCTCTTATCAAAATTATTTTATAACCCATGTTACTTTGGGGTACATGGGAATCATTCTGTGAAATTTGCAGCTGAAAAATTACTCCATTTTAAGTCCTCTGTTCGGAATAGAGTTTTACAAATCATTAATATGGAAAATACCTAAATTTGTTGCCCAAACATTCAAGGGTCTGTCCTCAAACTATTTATAATGTTATTAAACAATACCGAGAGAACTCCATAGAAAACCTGGTTCAAGTAAAAAAAAATTTTCAGATAATGTTTCTAAAGCCAACAAAAATAGAAAGCACTTTCAAAATGGCTCCAAACACACCCGTTTGAAAAGCAGCCCGGCTAGCTCATTACTCGGACAGGACTCAAAAAGTTCCTGACACAAACGCTGCTAAAAATGAGGAAACCAAAAACATAGCACTAATAATATTTTTGTCAAAAATGAGTCAATGAATGGTTAAAAAAATGCTTATTACACAAAACATTTTTGACTGATTTAGCATCATATCACTATGGTAAGCAAGTCCTTGAGTGGTACAAGAACAGTTATATGGTTTAATGCGGGATATACGACATAAAAATATAGAACATAGTTCAAAGAGGTACACCATATAAAGTACTAGATTAAAAGTTTCTGGAGTATGCTAACCGACGAAGGCTTTGAACCAGTCTTTTATGCGAAAAAATCTCTTAATACTTTTAATGGAAAAGGGTCCAAATCTGCTAAATTGCGCAATACACTTTTGTATATGGAACCAATGTTCAACCGGACAAGACTAAACACTGCTTGCTTACGAGATATTTCAACCAGGCCAATTTAAATGATCAGGGAGTGTTTGACATTAAATGGATTAACACATCTTACTCATAGTGATTATATAGCATAGCAATTGGATCTCCGCTTCGGAAGAATTCGAATTATACTCGGCCAAAAATTGTCAACTGTTGACAATCTTTGAACAGAACTTAATGCCCCGGGAAAACTGGTAACATCAAATTAGTTACCAGTGTTATTGTAATGCATTTTGATCATTCTGCATCGGAATAGCGAACGAAGGCATATGCATGGTATATCGGGAGGATTGAGGTTATGGAATACCTTCCATGATACTTCGTAGCATTTGCAGATTCGAGAAAGAGTTATTTTAAGGATGATACAAAAGCCAAAGTTCACTTGAGGGGAATGAATTGGAGAATACTAAGGAAGTTAGATAGTGAAACGTTATTCCTAGATATGATGAGTGCACAAGAGATTGACAAATTGGCTTAAGCTAATGTTCCAGAGACCTGTTCATAAGGTACTAAGTTTCAAAGTTTCTGGAGTATGCTATTCGACGAAGGCTTTGAACCAGTCTTTTATGCTTAAAACCTCTAAATATTTTTAATGGAAAAGGATCCAAATCGGCTTTGCAGAAATGCGGAACACACTTTGTACATGAAACCTATGTTCAACCGGACTTGCTTACGAGATAGACGAATATTTCAACTTTTCACAATACCAGGCCAATTTAAATGTCTGGGCGATCAGGGAGTGTTTGATCTTAAATGGATCCTTTTTTGTTATTTCACTATGAGTAAAATAGTGAAATAACAAAAAAGCAATTGGAACTCCGCTCCGCTCAGACATAACTTAATAGAACGGTATGGATTGGAGGAAACTAAGGAAGTTCGATATTGAAACGTAATTCCTAGATATGATGAAAGCACAACAGGCCAATAAATTGGCTTAATGTTCCAGAGACCATAATACGCTGTGTATAATTCTGGTGTTTTAAAAGATTCCTGTCATTTTTGCCTTATGACAAAAAAAGTATTGTTAACCTATTTTGGATCTTTTAAGCTTGTATTCTCTGTAATATTTTTAATCCAAATCCAAATATTATCAATAATCCTTTAAATACTAAAACTAAAACTCTTCTTAAATTTTCATTAAATTTATTACTCATAACCAATATTCTCGGTATACCAATTTAAAGCCTGCTGCAGAAGTGGTTCATCCCCCTTTCATTAGCATTCAAAAAATATATATATAAAATTCAATTTTTCATGACCACAATGTAAACCGGAAATTAAAACTATAAACTTTTCCACAAAGTTCTCGGGTTTTTTTCATGGTATTAAAAAAACAAAAATAAAAGCACACAAAATCCGGATATTAGTTTTTAAGTTTATACGCACTCTGTTCATCGTTTAGTTTATTCATTCATATTCCATGTATACATAGAAAATAAGTGTATTTGTATTTGTGTTAGATTTATTTTGGCAGCTGTTCTGTATTAGTTCTTTGATATTGTGTTGTTTTAATAACGATTTAATTAAATTTTTCATTCAATATTGGGTTTAGAAAGAAAGTAAAATTCTTTGAACTGGAAAAAATTTATATGAAATCAATGGAAATGCGTTTAAGAAGAAAGACACGAAATGGTTTTCTCTCTCATCCATTAGCATACTCGAATCCTTTCAATAAAGTATACCAGTATAAATTTCCAATTTACTTACCAATAGTAAAAAATAATATTGTAGAATGTTCTGCGATCGGCACATAACTTAAGCGGGCTAAATCAATTTGTTTCTCTGTGGCCTCGGTGATCACCTGCTTTTCATTGATATCATTTGCTAAAGCCTTTGAAGAACTTAATATTTGTACAGCTGTCTCATCTTCTAAAATGTTTTCTGCTGATGATAAAACTTCCAGTATTTGATCTTCAGTTTCCTTTAACATTCGTTTATTTTCAGCACCCTGTACTATGAGAGTATTCTTTTCAGCTTCCAAATCAGGACGTTCTCTAGCCACTGTAATACCTAACAATTGATCTTGTAAACCCTGTGTGGTAATCATGAAATTAAGAAGTGTGACCTTCACAGCTACTTCGGGTAAATAGTGGGGATTACGTAATTTGGTCGTCATGTAAAACCTGCAAAGTCAAGATATTCAAAAATTATATTAAAGTTATTATAAAATTAAGGCAATTTTCATCTTGGTTAACGATTATTTAGTGTTCAACTTACTTGAAATTGTGATTATATTCTATAACCGAATCTCCCAGTTTTATACACAATGTACCGCCTTGTTTGAAAAGTTGTTTAAGTAAAATTGATTCCAGTAAAGGATCCAATTCTTCTCCTATATTCTCTAACAACACAGGCAAACCAAATTGTATAGCATTTTCTAATACTCTGGTATAATCGGGTTGATTAAGTCGTATCACACACAAACGATTATTTTTCTCCAGATTTTTAATCCATTTATTAGCTTGTCCTTGGGGATCAATCATAAGAGGCCAGCGGCGGGCATTTCTAGAATAAAATAATAAAGGAACAAATTAAAGTAGAAGATTTAATTAAGAAAAACTTAGAGGTGGACAGCTAAAATTGGAAACTGCAATGTGAAAATCTCCCAAATTTTTTTTATACTTTTTAATATTTCAGAATTTCATAGCTTAAAACACTACTTAGGATAGATATCAGATCTATGGACAAATCTGGAACGATATTATCAGCGAAAGAGAAAATGTTGTCTGATTTGGTAGCAATCACTTTCCTTAAAGAAGTTCTATCGGACAAAATGTAGAATCGATAGTGTCAGGTAAGAAAAGTAGCCTCCGTACAAAGAAACTCATATCAAAAGTAACCATTTTACTAGACAATATATAGGATGAAAAGATTTCAGTTTGCTCAGTAATTCCTATCACAGAGACAGTGAAAATTCTAAGAAGCGATTATTTCAAAAACATTCGCAAATGCGGATAAAGCCATATATATCCCACATAGCAGCATTCGTCAAATCAATCAGAGATTGCAGTGATCTGCTGCCAATAAAACACATTCGCACCAACTTTGAAAGCAGTGACAAAAAAAATTAGGAATAGTTTCCGCAAAAATCATTCGAAGGAATTTTCGTTGCATGTATTTCAAAGCGACAGTGCCCAGGTACTATAGCTATTGTGTCCCAGTTCTAGCAGTCAAACAAGACAGTTCATTATGCTATAGCACATCCTCTCCTAGTATCTTGCAAGCGATCAGTGTCCTCATCTGTGAGATTTGTCACTCTTTTCGCGATGGCGTCAGACTTTAAATTACCCTGGTTAATCTTACGTCTATGCACCCAGAAATTTGCAATGTTCGAATGAACTGTCATACTAGTTAATAATTTGCAACATTGCCGAAGAAGATTAGAACTGAGACCTAAATACCGGTAAAATTATGATATCTCGACCGTATATCCATATATATGCATTAACCCATTTTTCTCTCTGTGAATCGCTTCAATGTCAAGTGCTAGTTTCATCTATTGTAGAAATCATTTTTTATGTTTACCTGATTCCGCTACAGCTACATCGTCAGCATACGCTATGGTCCTAAGACCCAAATGGGTCACCTGTACTCAGGAATTTGAGTACAGGTGAAAGAACATTTTATCTTCTTCAATATCCAGAATGGCTGTCAAATGACATAACTTATTTTGTAGTGTTAGAGAATACCTTCTTGGCGTTGCAAATTGAATAACAACCGAAATATGGAGTGAGATCGAAAAATTCATAAAATGGTATGCCATTATACTGTTTTCAATATTATTGAAAAGCACCGAGAGAACTTGTCCGTGGATAGGAAAACTGATTTAGTTGGGATGGTGGGATGGTCCACATGATGTTTCTAAAGCCAAAAAAGTAGAAAGCATTTGCAAAAGAGCTCCCAAGACATCCGATAGGAAAACAGTCTGGTTAGCACAGTACTTAAATTATTTGGTATGAAAAGTTATTTGCTTTAACAGATTCAAAAAGCTCCAGCTTATAATAGAGCACTGAAATTGAAGTCAAGTTTTCTTTAAAAAAATATTCTTGCTGTACAATAGATGATGAAACCTGTCAAATTTTTCGCAACTTCCTTATCAAAAATTTTAAATTGATTATGCTCGAGGGAATAATGAAGAAAACTTAGAACACAGAGGCAGTTTAAATTGCTCAAAAAGTCGTGTTAAGCAATATGCAGTTGCGACAAAAGAAGCTAATCAACAATGTGTCCACATGTTTTTGGCCAGTGTTGGCAGGCTGTTACTATGGTAGACAAGCCCTTAAGTGGTACAAGAACATTAATGTGACATCTGTACCAAAAAGGGCAAATGCTACAAACTGCCCGGAGCTAAAGCTAGTGGAAATATATTGGACTCTTATCCAAAGTGTGGTAGATTTTATATGGAGATGGAAGGTTACGAATATTTCAAACCCACCCCTTCAATCGCCTTTCACCACTTACGGAGGTGGGTAAAAAAAAATAATTTTCTTATTCAAACTAACTTTCAAACTTCTTTTTATTACAAAGAAACGCCATTTCAATATCTTAAAATTTGTTAAAACTTTCTTTTATTTCCTCCACAAATGTTTCCCGAATTCGCAATATCACACGGTGGATTAAATTAAAGTAAACAAACAAACCTCCACCGAATTAAAGAGAAAAACATAAATTATAAATTCAATAAATAATTTAAATTAGTTTCTCTTAAACAACAAAAATACACCAAAAGTAAAAACCATTGAAAAGCTGTTATTGCTACAGAAAAATTTTAATGTTGATGGCATAAATAAAATCTTATAATAAGCTATAACAGCAGCAGCAGCAACAGCAGCATCGGCAGCAATAGCATTTATACAATAATTCCAATCAATATAAAAAACGATTACGATAATTTGTTTCGACAAAAACATAATTTGTTCCGCATGCATTAGAGATGGCGAAACCAAAGTAATAATAAATTATATGAATGCTGAGCCAGCATTTCACTCTTTGGCATTTCATAATTATATACACACACACACACACGCATACTCTTAACACACATCAATACACACAAACAAATAACTTTCACAATAAAGTCCTTTTGGCATTGAGGGGATTACTGGAGCAAATGAAATATAGAGATGGTAGATTGAAAAATATAAAATTGTTATTAAAAAAGGACCTAATTTAGTCGATATAATTCAAAGAAAACAAGTAAGAATGCTTTATGCAGCAGTGCCGAATCTTCAATACCCACCACCCCAAATGCAGGTAAAAAAAAATTTTCGTATATACACACCGTTCTAATCGTTTTTCTTAAACATAACATTTGAACACCTAATGAGTCATAAAATTAGTTATATTTTTCGAACATAACTCTTTTTCAACTGAACCGATTTTAATAATTGATAATGGAGTACATATAAAAAATTTAATTCTTATTTAACAATTTCTAATCGACAATTTTACAAAAATTCTTCGCTAGCACTTAGAGATTGTCTCAGATATCGGTCTATATCGTTTGATTTGGAAAAGGAAACTTCTTAGAACTATGACAAATGCTCAGACTAAATTTCAATGAACTCTGTCAATTATTGTGAATGTGAGGTGATATTGATTTGATGCAGGAATGAGGTCTGTAATGATTCCTTTTTAGCGTTACTCCCGGAATGACAAAGTTAATATACCCTTTTCACCACTTGTTATGGTGTAGGGTATAATAACGCACATGTAACCTATACACACACAAACATAACGCTTTACATTTACAGTGTTACAAAATTCCATTATCAGTGGGAAATATGAAGGTATGGATTTGTATCAGCAGAGGGTGTGAGTATATAAATTGGATTAAAGTTACCATATGATAAAATTCTCAAATATATTTGATGGGTAAAATTAGTAGAAAAATACGAGGTAGGGATGAGGAGGTTTTAAATTTAATATATATTTTATAATGTTTAATCCATAGAAAAAATTCATTACATTCATCCATGCATGGTAGAACTCTTCTTAAAAATAGTCCTTAGAGCGATTCTGCCTCTATTGTCTTAAAGTTTGTTGAATGGACTGAACTCTTGCGAAATAACATCTTATTAAGTCATGTTGCTTATTGCATTGACGTAATGATGTGTTCTTTTACCCTCCACCACAACAAAGGGTAATGAAGCCTTGTCATTCCGTGTGTAACGCTTATAAACAATCATCAAAAGCCCATAAAGTATATATATATTCATTCATCAAATTAAAATATTAATCGATTTAACTATGCAAATGTGTCTGTTTGAGACATTCTCGCGTCTAGAATAAAAGTACGAAATCGATAATATTTAGCCATATTGTTTATTTTTGATCTAATCAATATCGGTCCAATACTTAAAAAATAAAGACAAAAAGTAACTGGATTTAGAGATAATTTAACCACAGAATAGAACTAACATACTCCATCATCGCACAAAAATTGATCGAAATCAAAACAACAGGAAAAAAGTTATGGGATAAAATATGCAAAATTTTGATACACCCCAAAATCAGTTTGAATACAGTTTTCTGAAATTTGCAACGTATATTTATTTTGATATTAAAATAATACAATGTTTCATATATTTTTAATTCGATTTAGGCAGATCTTGGACTTCTGTGAAAAGGTATTTTGAACAATTATTTCAGATTTCCAAAGATATCAGGAATGTGATTCTCAAACTGTTTTAGAAAGGTTTTCTTAACCTACTTGTTGAATATTATATAAAAAGCAGACAAAACTTTTGTATCAACCATTTCCAAATTAAGAAATTTCATAAAAAGAGACAACGCTTAAAATATAAATAGAAATCAAGTTTCACATCTATATTATCTGACGAGTTGAAGTTGGAGCTCTTCTGCAACATTATTGCGAACTGTAATGTCTTCTTAAATTTCGCAAAGAACCGACACAATTTCCAATTGATTCAATTCGGCTGATTAAAATGACCATTAAATCAGAAAATGCACGAGGAGAATTTAGATTAAACCATCTTTTTTCGTAACAAGGACCAAAATATGCTGTTCAAATGTATTGAATTTATATGGACTGTGAATTCCTCTACCCTCAAATAGAGTTACAAAAACGGGAGATTATTTCAAGTTAAAGAGGGTAAAAATGGATGACATCGGCAACCTTATCTAGAGGGGTATAAACGTATCTATTTTTAATACTTTTTCTAAAAAGCTCTTTTATTTTATTCACTAAATTATTAAAAGTACCAAACTCGTGCAATAACATGGTCCTTTTTTTAAGAAAATATATTTTAGGAATTTGAAGATGATTTGATTGTTTGAATTAATCTGCACCATTAACATTTTGAAAATGAAATGAAGGGGTGCTTTTATAGGACAGAAATAAAAATTAGTACTTTGGTACTTTTTGAATTTTTCATAAAAATAAAGTTAAAACGTGAAAGTAAATATATATTGTCCTAAATGTATAAGAAATAATTTGAGGATATTTTCGGGTAATTCTTAAATGTTCTGTATGACATCGTGTGTGTACTTTTTTAATTTCCTAATAGTACTGTATTCAATGATACTTTTCTTTGTATTATGATACTTTTGCGATCTTTTTTTGAATCTAAAGTACTTTTTTATAATCTTATTAACAATTAATTAATTTACATGGTATTTAAGATACATTGTTCGATATATATAAAATTATGAAATAGAGATTTTATGGTACTATATAAAATTTCTAATGGTACTTTTTGTAATTAACTTAAAAACATGAAACAAATTTTATATGCCCCTAAATCAATAAACTGGTTATATGTAGTACTTTTTAATCAACAAAAATGGTACTTCCTTGCTTTAAGATGAAATAGTACAATATAGTTGTCTAATTTGTAACATTCTTCTTTATGGTCCATATAGTTGGGTCTCTAATCGAAAAATCTCTTATCTTTTTTCTGATCTAATCCAATGAAAATTTCACCTTTTTGAACTATCCTCCCCGAAAACAAAGCCAACGCATTAAAAAGCAAACAAAAACAAATAAGAATGCTATATTCGGCTATGCCGAATCTTCAATACCCTCCACTACTCTAATTAGTCGATTTAAAATTGATAATTTTACCAAAGTTCTTCGCTTTAATTTATAGGTTGTCTTAGATATCAATCTATATAACTTAATATACTGAACCGATTTTTGCTGGTTTTTAATAGGAAACTTCTCAGGACCATAATAAATACTCAGGCTAAATTTCATTAAGCCGTGTCAATTACTGCTGATGTGAGTGTTCCAAAAACAGACAAACCAATGAACATACAGGCATATATAGCTAAATCGATTCAGATTTTGATTAGAAGCAAGAATATATATAAATTATTTGGTCTTAAATGATTCCTTCTTAGCGTTATACACGGAATGACAAAGTTAATATACCCTCTTCACCACTTGTGGTGGTGGAGGGTATAAGAATTATGATTAAATTGAAATTGAAATAAATTTAATCGTATCGGCCAAAAAACAAAACAATAGACCGACAGATAAACCGACAACAAGAACAACATCAGTTGTTGTTGATGAAAATGAATGACTGAATGCATGACTGCATGCATAAATGAAGAAACGCATACAAGAATGAATGATAGACTCTAAATGACTGAAAAAATAAATGATGCTGTGCTGCGGTGGATTTTTATGCGAATATTTCTTTGTTTGTTTGTACACTAAACCAAATTTTCGTAGGTCATATTAACGAAAACATTTCGTAGAACTTTAACGAAAAAATGTTAAATAAACATATTTTTTTCTTTAAATTGAAGAATTTTCTTTAAATATACTAAAAAACTTAATCGAAAGATGTTAAATTGAATAAAATTTCGTTAAAAAAAATTAACGAGAAATATGTCGTATCAACAGAAAGGAATATTTTGCATAAATTCAATGAAAATGCAAATGGAAGATCAGCTGATCAACGAACATGTAAGTAACTTTTCATCAGAAATACATCACCACCTTCCTTTTACATTGTATTATTTTCAGTTGTCTATTACGTTTTCTACACTATTTAATTATTATCTAAAAGTGGTTTTTACCCGGTACGCTTTGCTGCACAAAAAATCTACTCAGTCCTAGATCTCGAAAGAAATATCTCGAATCACAAATTTACGTGCATTAAAAAAATGTGTTTGGGATCAAATTACCGCCGTAGTAGATGTGAAGATATTCCATAATTAATATTTACTTTATATGGAGGCTACTTCTCTCCTGATCCTATCCGTCTTACATTTCATCCAGTAAAACAGTTCCTTGAATAAATCATTGGAACCAAACATGAAAATTCTCTCTGTTACAAATCTAAGACATGACATAATCAATATTTGCTTTGTATGGGGAGTACTCCATCCCTTGGTCCTTAATATTTTATGTATTAATTTATAACAACATTTTTACGTAATTCTTTCCTCAATTCAACTAAAATTTCGTATATTTAACTTAAATATAATTTTCATCAATTTAAAGAATTTATTTGTGTCAATTTGAATAATGTATTACTCAAATTGAATAATATTTATTAAAATTAACCCCATTTTTATTAACGAATTCAAATAGCCAAATTGATAATATTTCGTCAATTTGAAGAATTTACGAAAAATTAACGAAAATTTTCATTATGTTGAATAAAGATTTCGTTGGATAATATTTAATCTACTTTTCTTAAATTCCACACCTTTTTTCGTTATACTTGCTACCTTTTTTGGTTCAGTGTATATTTATAAATTGAAAAATGTTGATGGATGAATAAATACGTATGTTTGTAGGTAATTGCTCTTCACAAACATAGACAAATAAATGTTATGTGTGTGAGTTATTTTTAATGAGAAATTTAACCAAATATGAACTATCATTGTGTAAAAGCTATATTCATGGTCATTTTCAAAACTCCATTTATTTGTTTTTAATTTATTGTTTTCTTCGTTCTGCACGCACTTTTGCTCAACATGTTATGGACACAAAATAAATAGGAAAAAAGAAACACCGGGAGAAATATATAATGGAATTTCAAAAAGTTTATAGAAACATAGATTTAGATTTGGTTTTAAAAATGTCAATATTATTTTCTATAATTGTCACCATAACCTAAAAACTAATTATTTTTTTATTAAAACTCAAATTTCCTATTTTAACTAAATTTCACTTTAATTTCACTATATTTTCCTTTAAGTGTAATTATAGAAATTTATCAAGCTTCTCTGCATTCTACACAATTTGCCCATTTATCGCATGTGAATGTGTTCAATGAAAAATGAGGAATTTTTTTATAAAACAAAATCGCTTTAGATTATGTCATATATCGCTATATATAAGTAAATACGTACAAACTAAACACAATGGCGTAGAATTAAAAAGTTTCGAAAATATTAACAATGTGGATATACATATCTTAAATTTCTAGGCTAAGGACTGAGATCAAAAAATTCTTAACCCACATATATGTTAATAATAGGGAAACTACTAAACTTACAGTTTTAATTTTTATGGAAATTATTATTGCACTTTAAAAGGTGCTTTAAATCACTTTGCTCTAACAAGCAGTCCATCTCCATTTTAAATATAAAATAAATACGTTTTTTTGTGATCTTCAATTATGTTTAAACAAGAGCCTCTCCCCTGGTCTTAGTTTCGGCAGTTTAGAGTATTTGTCTCTCTTGGTACAAATACCACATTATTGTTCTTGTATCATTTGTTTACCATAGTGACGGGATGCCAAGTCAGAACAAAAATAAGTGGACCTATAATGAACTTTTAATATCGGTATTTATAGAACCCGTGGTAACAAATGATTGACTTCTTTTGCCACAATTTCATAAAGCTTGTCATGCCAAGAACTCTTTGAGAAATTTTGACTGTTTTTGGGATCTAAACTTTTTTACATTCCATAGAGCATCAGCAATATAAAATTTTTGGCCAAAAAATCTGTCAGAATATACGTTTTGTTATCCACTATGGAGAAAAATATTTTTTTAACTTGATTTCAATTTTCGTCCTCATTTTTGGCCTCTAGCTAGCACCACTTTAAGCATGTCCAACCGTCCGGCTGGCTGTCCATGTAAAATTGTGTTCGGAAAATACAGGTCGCAGTTTTGAAGTTATCTTAATAAAATTTGGCACGTAGTGCTATTTTAGCTAATGATGGGTTATGATCGCACCATTATTTTATATAGGGCCCTTATAAATGACCTCTTGGAATAGGGTTTTAAGACCATAAAATTCCTAAATATAAAACAACTTAACCCAAATTTTTCAACTTCCATATAACCCTCCAGAAAAATTCCGTTCAAAACGAATAAACTTCACGTAAATGTTAGAATCATAATAATCTCTAGCACAAATAAGGAAAAACAAATTATACGAGGGCCGATCAAAGGTATAAAATAGTCGGGCTTGACCGACTATAACATTTTTACTTGTTTAACCATTAGCTTCAACTTTTCGTACCAAACCGGGATGCTTTCCCACCGGATATGTTTGGAGGTCTTTTGAAAAAGCTTTCTATTTTTTGGCTTTTAAAACATTATATGGACCGTTTCTTCTACATTGAAAACTTTGACGGCAAATCATTGAATGCTTAGCTTAAGGTATAAAACTACTTCTATTATTAAACCGATCATCACTAATGTCAATATCTATAACATCGAGCTCTAGAGTGTTTACAATATTACATGGGCAAGCAGGCTGTAAGCCGAAGGGACCTATCAAATGAGTTCAGTAAGTAACTATGAATATGATTCCTGAAATGAAATGATTCCTACTTAAGTAAAAGAGGTGTAATGAAATAATGTTAAATTTTGCCCCACTGTGTATTATGCCATTAAATGTGTTACACCAAAACCACTTGCATATAAGAACAATTAAAAAAAAGTGAACATTTATATTCCACGTTATCGAATCTTATAGACCCTTCTCTAATTATAATCTCGAAATGTGAAACACGCAGAACATACAATAAGACTGGATGGAATGAGGGTTTTTGATGTCGCTTATAAAGATAATGGAATTCGCACTACGTGTTCCGAGTGATTGAAGGGTCACCGGTAGGTAGAATATTAATCCAGGAAATACAAAATTAGTACCTCCCCAAGTGCCATATAACTGAATACATTCCTTGACAATAAACTATTGTGGAGTGTTACAGTATGGATGAAAGCGGACAAAATCATTATGGTTAACTGTTCCCTTAAGAAGCCTATTGTAAACTCCTGGGTCTTAAAGTTTAAATGCATGAGATAGATCTTTGTGACAGTTGCTTAAACCATCATTACTTTATGGTATTCTAGAAGGCGATGATAATAATTTCCTTTAAATCATGGTCTATGTCCATCCTAAAAGCAGGAATATTGCGGTCAACTTCAATTTTCGCTTTACGAATTCCTGGAGCCAGACGAGGGGCGATACTTGGTAGTGAAAACATCGACCACCATAGATTGCCACTAGCATGCTTTAAGAGAAGCTTTAAGAATAATCTATATATTAGTGCCAATCTATGAACTTGTTGGCCATCGACCACAAGACCTTTGCGAAGATCATCGTAATGAAAGGTGTACTGCGATCGCCACCGATGAAGGCTCTTTTCACTATATCAGAGCAAGAAAAACTTAATTTGGATTTCTTGTCACAGCATCTGTCGAAAATTTCACATTAGATTAACTAGCAAGACTAGGACGATACTCGGTGAAAAAGCATCGACCATCTGGTTGGCAAACTTTAAGAGAAGTTTTAAGGAAAAGCTATAAAGCGCCGATAAGATGATTAATTGATTAAACATGTTTAACTTCACCAATTAACTATTTAATTTCAAAAGAAACAAATGGAACATCTGCTGTCGATTAAACTTAATTAGACCCAGTGGTTCGAAAGCCCATGCAAAAATTAAAGTTCTGACCTACAATGTCTTCTGCAACAATCATCATTACAAGCTACAGAAAGAAACAGTTCCTCACTTACTGTATCACTGTCCAGCACTTAGAGAACATATACTCTTAATCAAGTTAAAACTCAGATTTAAAAAAGCTTTCATGAACAACGCAAAATAACAGTCGAATCACTTGACCTTTCATTATGGATTTCTATAAATTGCTTAATGGACGCAAATGGGATATTTGTAGGACACGTCCTTTGAAACTAATTAACTCGATATTGCCCGAAAAATATATTTCTAACAAATGGTACCTTAAGAGGTTTTTCTTTAAGTTTACATACGCAATGAAAAACCGTAAGATAACTTCTTCATTCTTCATCTGATGGTAGTGGAGGTGGGAACAAAATGAAAATTATTTTGTTGGAATATTTGTATTTTATAAAAAATGTAAAAAGGAACAAAAAGTTGAAGTATTCCTTCGTTCATTCATTCTCTTTTAGTCCTGTTGTTATTTTCCTCTCATATGAATGACTGCATCAATGTTTGTTTGTATGTTCATATAATAAAATGGTTTGTATTTATGTGTGTTTTAATAGCAAATGTGCTTTAATCTAGCGTAGAGCACATTAATCAATTTTTTTGTTATTCGTTCCTGTTTATGTGCGTGTATGTGTGTGTTTTCGTTGTTTTATTTGTTTATATGAATTGCTTTAAGGCTGCTGCGACTAATGACAATGTTATGGAAGGTAGTTGTTACCATTTGTAATGGGGAAAATATATATTCATGTGTATGTATGTGTGGTAGTGGAAAAAGTAGTCATTGTTGACGTTGAGGTTGATGTGGAACTAAAACATACAAATAACAGTATTTACCACCTTACGGGAAAATTGGTACAGCACAACAGATGCGTTCTCTTCATTTATTTTACTTTTTGTTTCTTTTTATTTCTTGTTTTTCATTTCCTTTTTTGTTTGTTGGAGGAATTATTGTAAAATATAGTAACCCAACAAACAAAATTGTTACATTAATTTTGCTTTCCTTTTCTCATATGTATCGATCTCAAAGATATTTTTTATTTAGTTCAGTTCTAATTCCTTTCTAGTTCAGTTCTAGTTCGTTCTAGTTTACTAGTTCAGTTCTAGTTTAGTACTAGTTCAGTTCTAGTTCAGTTTTAGTTCAGTTTTAGTTCACTTTTAGTTCCTTTCTAGTTCGTTTCAAGTTCATTTCTAGTTCAGCTCTAGTTCAGTTCTAGTTCTGTTCCAGTTCTGTTCAATATCTTTCAATTCGATATGATTCAGATGATGTGAAACAAAACTGTTTGCTGGGTTATAATATACAATTTGGTATGCGAATAAGGATATAAAATTGTGCGTATATCTTTTGTTCGTAACTATAACATGAATGGTACGTGGGCATTACAAACATATTTTAATGTTTCTAGCAATTCACTGATTGTGCGAGCATATGAGTATTATGCTCACCCCAGTACGCACTAACGCTTCTAAAAGGTTTTACCTCAAAGCCAAAAAAAATATTAAAGTTAAAAATACAATATTAAAGTCTAAATTTGATCCGTATTATTAGAAAGTTAACAAATATAAAAATTAGAATTTTCGATATTTTGAAAGATTTTAATATGAAAAGAAAAATAAATGTTGTATTTCCGATGATGTACATTTTGTAAAATACTTTCTGTTTTCAATGTAATTTTACAAAACGACAAATACTAATTAGTTTAAATTACTGTTGCTTTGCCGCTTTAACGCCTTATTGTGTTTAAACTGTAAACGTGTAATTTTTGTTTTTATTAGTACAACAAAATTTATTATAAAAGTCACCCTTGCATTAAACATATTTCACTAACAGGCATGTAGTTCTACACGCAGCATCCGTTCTTCAATTTCACATCCCTATACCAACAAAGTGGTGAATGAATTTCGTCATTCCATGTGTAACACTAAGAAATATATTCGAAGATCAAATTGCAAATATATATTATTGGATCAAATTTAAATATGAATGGTAGTTTATATCGATCGAAAGAAACAATATAATTAGAGGTCAAGACGGGTGAGACAAAACCTTCTATTTAAAATATTTTTGATCTGGCTTGATATGCTGACATCAAACAGATCAGGTGTCATACAACCGATCGTCTGACAAAATTGCAACACATGAAAATACTTCCATCACAGCTTTGGGAAAATATCGATTTGTTGTTTAGGAAACTATTTATTCATATTCACCTTAAACAATTAAGAAGGAGTATTTCGAAAGGGTATTTAAAATTCATCATAGTCGATTACTACATTCCCACATTTAATCTACTTTCTTCCTGCATGTGTGTTCAATTTAATATCAAACGAACATCAACATCAGATGTATAAAATTTCACAATATATATTTTTGGTATTTTAATACAACTACACCCTCCCACTTTCACCATAGCACCCTCACCATCCTATTTCACCCCTGTATTATTAATTTTTTCTATTAACGTGTATTTATGTAACACATAAAAATGACATTTAATACTAAAATACAATGAATGAGTTGTAATTTTCATGTTTAAATATCTAAACAAAAAATTTTGGATGCTGCACATTTAAAATAAAAGATTTTTAAAAAATTTGAAACATAAATTCTATCGTTAATATAAATGATTCTTTTATTCGGGTTTCTTTCTTTTTTGTAATTAAATTAAATTTTCAACAAATAAAAAATATATTTTTTACTTAGTTGTCGTGGGTTACATAATGCCGAAAGCAAGAAAATAAGGTGAAACCTTCCCTTAACATCGAATCGTTTGTAATCTTGTTGCTTGAAACTCTTCAAATTCATTTTATAATTTTCAATGTTCTAAAGCGATAATTACCGTAACACGTTTAAGTATTATTTTATTTGTACAGTGGAAACTGGCTATGAGGATATGAAGAGGTTTCACAAGTAATTGAATTTGATAATATAGTAGAATCTAAAACTAGAACTGAAATGGAACTGAACTAGAACTAAACTAAAATTGAACTAGAACTGAACCAGAACGGAAATAAAATTGAACTAGAACTGAACTAAAACTGAACTAAAACTGAACTAGAACTGAAATAGAACATGAACTAGATCTGTACTAAAACTGAACTAGAACTAAATTAGAACTAAACTAATTCTGAACAAGAATTGAAATGAGACTAAACTAGAACTGAGGAAATTAAGTGTTGTAAATCGTAATACGCGTAGATTTTCATTTCACTGTAATTCCTTCAGAATTCTTTTAAACATAATATTTTTCCTAATTAAACTCTGACATTTTACATGAACCTCTTTCTCCAATATTAAGAAGTTTTAGAGGAAGTACCAAAAAGTATAAATACCCCACAAACAACAAGAACATTAAAAATAAGAGTAGAAGGAGTAAAATACATAACCCACATACATTGATGCGTTATAAACAAGAATTTTGAAGTTTCATGTTATTAAACAGAAGAAGCTTTATAATTAAAATATTTTGTAATGTAAATATAATTAAAATTAAATTCATTTAGCAAAATGAAAAAATAAAACGAAAACAAAAAAATGTTTTTACTGGAATAAAAGCCCCTTTGCTTTTAATTAACTAAATTACACCTCATTTAAGCAGCTTTTGTGTACAACTAATAGTTTCACATAAAATTACAAAAACATAATATCCTTGTAATCAAATGTGTTTTTTTTTTGTCATTTTAATTTAATTATTTTAAATAAACTCAAGTATGTAAATATGTGCACACTTAATGGTGGGCGTTGTTATGGAAAAAAAGAGAAGAAAAACTTAATACTCACTTCATCATTATGGCACTTTCAATAGAAAATGAGTCTGTGGGAAGACCACAAATATTCCAATTACGTATTTCCACAGGTTCACCCAAAACACTGACCAATTGAAAATCTTGACTGCAGACTATACCAAACGAGGCACATTTTTCTGCCCATTTGCGTATTTGTTCGACACGATAGTCGATGGTGAAGGGACCTAAATAAGCCACTACACCCGATGAGATTAAGACATCTCCTGTTAATGTGTTATAGATAAGACCTAATTGTTTGGCTGTTTCAGACCATCTGGTGCGTTCACCACCCAAACCGGAGATTAATTCTTGGGCTCTTTGCAATTTTTTAGTACAGGCTTCATGCTCAGATTGTAGGACTCTAAATGGGAGGAAATATTTCAGGATTAAAATGCCTTCAAAACATCCCGTCATTTCTTATTTACCCATATTCCTTTAACTGTTTATCCAACACTTTTTGTATAGCTGCTAAATTAGCCTCTACACGAGCCAGTTGAGCCAATTTTTCATCCAAAGTTTTCTTAGCAGCCTAAAGAAAGAAAATCAAAATTACAAGGACGTCTTCTTAAGCATAAAACCAACTTACCGTAAATGTAGCTTGTGCCTCAGCCAATGCAATTTTCTTAGGTGCTACCACCTTAGCCACCACATCATATTTAGTTAGTGCTATAACCCATCGACATAAACCCTCACAAGCTGTTGAAGCTGAGCGTATTTTATCCGGATCAAAAGCTTCATTACTTAAGACACGCTCTTGTAACTTTTTCATTACAGCTGGTGGTATGTTATCTTTATCAAAATTTAATAAACTGTCCAGAAATTTAATATCACTTAGTACTCTTTTAGAAGGACCCCAATAGTCTTCAATCATGCCCACACCACTAGGATTTGCTATACGTTCTGGTTTGATTTCTTTTAAAATACACACAGCTTCCATAACAATACGTACACCTATGGGTGGACTTTTCATGGTCTTGACCACCGCTATATCAGCTGTGGTGAGGGTATTTAAAGCTGCCAATGCATCATTTAATATTGGTAAAGCTTCTCCTAATTTTGCATCACATTCTTCTTTGATGGCTTGGGCAATGTTGGCTTGTTCGGTAGCTAAAGCTTCATCTTTTTTAACCATTTCACGTTGTTCTTCGGCCGCCTTACTATCCTCTGTTACTTTGGCTACTTGTATGGCTACTGTCTCAGATGCTGCTTTAAGTTTCGGTTCTAAGGCTACCAATTGTTCTTGCATAACACTGACTTGTTGTGCCGCAATATCCAATTGGGATATGCCAGTGAGATAGCGATTTTTGTTGGTCATAATGGAGCTAAAAGGGAAAAGGCAGGAATTTAGAAAATTTAGAATTAAGAATTTCTTTAATTAAATATTTAATAGAACTGAACTTGAAAAGAACTTCAACTGAACTAGAACTGAACTAGAAGTGAATTAGAACGGAACTATGTCTAAACTAAAACCGAGCTAGAGCTGAACTAAAAGTTAACTGGAACTGGCCTAAAGCTGAACTAGAACTGAACTACAACTGAACTAAAAGTTAACTGAACTGACCTCAAACTGAACTGGAAGTGAACAAGAAATGAACTAGAACTAAACAAAAACTGAACTGAACTAGAACTGAACTAGACCTGAACTAGAACTGTACTAAATCGAACTATAAATGACATAGAACTGAACATTCTCTCAGTCTCGCGTTAAATTCTGTTTACAATTTTTTTATTACTTACGTTCTCTTTTTATTCAACAAAGTTTTAAAGGTCTGAATCAGTTCCAAATATGAAGTAGGTGTAACATAGTTATGCCTTTTCAATCTCAAATAGAAAGCCTCCGACAATAATTGAGTAGAAGTGTGAAATTCCATACACATATCAATAGCAGCATTTCTCTCCAAATCGGTTAAATCTTCTTTAGCTAAAAATCGCGTTGAAACGGCTAAAAGTGCATCTTCAGGCCAAGCTTGAAACCAATCTATGGTACAGCAATTAACAATAGAAGGAAATTTACGTATGCGGACACGTAAAGCCTCACCAATGGGAGACATAGCCAAAACAATATGTAATTGATCTTTACAAGTCTAAAATGATCATATCGTCTTTTAAATTCAATAAAAATATTATCAATATTTCAATTAACTTACTGTGACAAAGAAATTAAATAAAGCCACAGGACTGCCATCAGTTTGTACCGCCTTATCACGTTGTTTATCAATCTGAGCCATTTTCTCTACCACTTCCACTTTTTCCTCATTAGTGAATAGATTGGGAACTTCACCAGAATTTAGTAAATTATTTATATCTTCCAAAAATGATTCATCTTTAATCTAAAATTAAACTCATTTTTAAAAACAAAATTATCAAAAATTATTAAAATGTTAAAATATTCCTTTGAGTTAATAAAGTCATTGCCACAATACTTTACCTGCACATCAGTAAATAAGAATACTCCATGCATTTCGGAAGAGCTTATTTTACGTAATATAACCTTGATATCTTCATGCCATTCATTTGGTCCATATAATCGAGATATTTCCACTTGAAACAATTCATAATCACATATATGCGAAGCCAAACGTGTTAAGCTCTGACGTCCGGAGCCACCAACTCCTATCAGTAGAGCATGACTACGTGGCTGCTTTATAATGCGACATATTCTCGATAAATGTTCCACGGCAAAACGAAAGAGTACCAAGTTCATGGGTTTCTTAGACATATTATTATACTCCACCAAATACGCCTCCACTACATTACGCAACTCTTCCAAATCCTGTACCTCTATATAATTCTTGGTATCCGCTTTTGGATTAGTAAAATCACAATATATTAAACGTCTAAAATCTGCTTCTGTCAACTTATGACCTTTTTGTACCAAACGTTCAAATAGCTGTTCCGGTGGGGTATTAAAACTTTCTTGCATTTGTTCACATAAAGCTTGGAATAACCAAGAACGATCACCATCTTCTACTAAACGATCACCATAGACTCTTTGAACTTCATGGACCCAGAGACGACGCATTGAATTCATATCTTCTGTTGCTTCGGGGACGGAGAGTAAAACACCTTGAATAACACGAGCAAAATCTCTTAAATTAAAGAGATAATGAGATTTAGCTGGTGTAGGTAAGAGATTAAGTTTGGCTTTATTGTAGATTTTTAAAGTAGCATCAACTATTTCATCAATACAGGGATCGAATTCTTTTGAAAAGCCTCTATAAGAAGGTGGAAGGAAGATAATAGAAATTTGAATTAAAAAAGGCGATGTAATAGTTTTAGTTAGACTTAAATATTCTCTGTTTATTCTTAGATCTAAATAACAGTTCAGTCAAATCTTGAAACCTGCCTATAATTTCATCTACCCAAGCATATTCTACACTGAGCACCATTACAGTACTACTGTCAAACTTCTTGATACGATAATGAATGTAAATGAATGTTATTAACTGTAAAAATAAGGCTCAACTCCACAGTTGAAAGCATACATATTAGTGCGCTTCCAAACTAGAGGATCCAAGGAGTCGAGTGAAACTCAACGAAAGACTGTCGACCACTTTGTAAGAGATCTTTGTGGCCATTAGTATTGTCAATTCACAATGCCTCTGGTGGTTTAAGCCATGAACGTTTTGATTAGCTAATTTTGGTGACGAGCTTAAAAGGTAGGTAGGTTGGTAGATAGCTTGAACATAAGAGACTATATGGTCGCTTGACCGTTAGCCACTTTCGGCTTGTTTTGCGCTCACCGACTTTGAAAAAGGAATTAAATACAAATACCAACAATAAGTAACGACAAGAATACTGTATCGTATACAAATTTCCTTCATTTACTCCAAATAACGTCCCTGAGAAAGAATCTGCTTGGTAAAGTGTCGCTTATGAGTTTTGGATTTCTCTTTCAGTGCAATAGATAATATTCCACCGTTTCGACGTCTTCCGTCCATTCGATGTCTTCGGTGACATGTATCCGATTAAGACGCTATCGTAGAGTGAAATCTCCAGTAAGGACGCCCATTATCCAACTAAGATTACTTTTAATCAGATTTAGAACATCCATAGTCTTCTTTTCCTCTGGGTCGTCCCATAGTATTCTTTCCATTTTGCGAGTAATCCTTCTAATCCAGCACAGTACGTGAAGTCGTATCCTTGGATTTCAATACTCGAATTGCCCGACTGTTGGTGAATATATAAAGTTGACCAAGTTTTCTTGTTTATTCCCTGATCGCACGTATCACCACCAATAGTACCGTATTACTATAGTCTGGTAATTGGAGACATAATCTACACTCTGATTCATCTACAAAGAGTCCAGACCTATTTTGATAGTTCCCACATACATCTATAACATATTTATGTTATAATATGTGACCCGCATTAACCGCATTTTGCTATGCAACAGGCATAGTTAAGAGCCGATCGGAGTAGTCGTCCCAATAGGCCAACCCATTTAAACTTAATTACCCGACTAATCATGTCAGATGACTTCCGAAAAAGACGTAACTATTTCAACAACAACTACTGCCAAACTCAATAAAGAGTTTGTGAAGTACTATTGAATAAAAACCAGTTTAGTTAGTTCAGCAAACAGAACATGATGCTGACACTTTTCTGTCTTAGGAAACAGTTCCGATGTAGATGAACTGTAAGTAGTACAAAAGATTTGCTTATATTTGAGTTGCTGAACCTTTTTTTACCATTTACCAAGCTATAATGAAAGCCTCCCCAATTTCTGTAAGCTTTTTTCTCTAATCGAGAGGAAACAACATTTTCTCTTAAATAAAAGCATTTCAAATACGATTAAATCCACAGAATTTCATTTTTCATATTTGAATCCTTTTGATGGCAAATCTCTAAAAAAACACTATGAACAATAGGAAAATTAAAAGTAACGGTTTCCAACACATCAAGCAAATTACCTTCCTAAAATGGAAGAACAAATTCTCCATATTCCATAACAACTAAAATGTTAAAATTTCAATATTTCCTTATTACGCAACAAAACCAAGACACCATAACTAAAGTAATTTCCCTTAAAAAAACATCATCTCTAATATCCATAACAAACATGTTTTAGCAATAATATTTTCATCTGAACAATTCTAGTCACATCTAATAAATACTCCCCAATGATTTTGTATTTCTTCTATTTCTTCTACTCATATTGCGTATTAAACAAATACGTGACGTAACTTTACATGATTAACTAGTAGAGTCAACTCGACATTTCCCTACCAAAAAAAAAAATATATATATAGCACTTATGTATAAATATTATTAGATTTAATAAAGACTTGTACGTGAGCTCCAAGTCAATAACCAAATTTTGTTCACACCTTTTTAATGCTTCCGAACTTACCTTGTGTCCAAATGCCATAAAACAATTTTACTAAATATTGTCTTTAAGATGTCATCATTGAATTCATCTATGGATAAAACATTAAAATGTCTTTGGAAACGAGGGGTGACAGTGTTGCCAGTTGATGGCGGGCCCATGGCACAAATCATTTGTAGATCTATTAATTTCATTGGCAAAATAGTTTTGCGATCATACCACATCCAATGGTCTAACATCATGCGTAATAGTTCTATGGGTGGTTGGGCACCATAGTTCTCTTTCAAAGGCATAGAAATATCATCCACAAATATAACAAATTTCTTATTTAAAGGAGGGCCAAAAACTCCTTTACGCCTTTTATCCAATTTGGACATGACAATGTCCTGCGTTTGATTGGCTGAAGTCTGAGCAGAGAAATTGATGAGTAAAGGTTTGTAAACACTTAAATCCATTTTCTTGAGCATATAATCTATTATATAGCAACTTTTGCCGGTTCCTGTAGGACCCACAAACATTACCGGTTTGGAATGTTTAACCAAAATATCCAAAAGCATGGTCATGCGTACATTTTCATTAGTGGTGATAATAATTTGATTTACTGGTATATCTCTGGGTATAGGTGGAGCTGCTGCCACATCATCTTGCCACGGCCTCCATTTACCCTTGCCTTCTTTAATAAAACGGTAATCAAACACCGAACCCTGTTTGGGTATTGGAAATATAAAAGGCTTAGATAAAACCGGAACATATAACTCCTGGGGAATGCCATAAGTTTCATAAAGATTCTCAGGGAAATTCTTTTCCATTAAAGCCCGAAAAACTATATTAAATTTCTCTCTACTATTCGCATCCAAAGAACCACCAATGGACCATATACAGGAGAATAAGAAAACACCCTCTATCTGAGCTCTCATATCTAAATCTGAGAGATTTTGTACATATTTTTCATCTTTAAAATCATCTAGAAAACAATCGAATATATTCATTAACGAGGTCATCAAATTAGCATCTGAAGTGGGAGCTATTTCAAATAGATTGGCCTTCCTGACAATGAATAATAATATTGGACAAAAGCGATTTATTAAAGTTGATATTAATTGTTTGGCTACGGCATGAAAACTGGCTGGTAATTTATTTTTCCAAGAAGTCACTAAGGGATCCCAACCCAAAGAGGAGGGTTCTAAATAAATCATGCCACAACGAGATACTGTAGCTGGAGAGGCAACCTCTAGATCCATGGGTTCAAATATAAGATTTGTAGTTGGTGAGAGTTGTATAATTTCACCAGACATTAAACATAATTTTTTGTTATCATCCAATACCGTATTCATATTCTCAATCCATATTGCATCAACGGGACCATCAAATATTAACCATTTACGATCGGGGGTATCGGAAACTGCAAATTGTCGATAGCTTACAGCTAAAACGCCATCACTCCATTCATGTGAGACCAAATCGAATTGTCCGTATAACTGACCCATAGTAATGGCTTTGGGATTTATAACGGTGTATATAGCACGATTTTCACCAGCGTTCTAAGAGAAATTAGAACATATAAGCTATTAAAATGATGTTTCAAATTGTAAATCTAAAAATTCCTAGATTTGTTTTGGTGTCAGACTTACTCTCTTTTCCATGCACTCCAATGTTTCGGCCAAAATTCTATAGCATGTTGTTTTGCCGCCAAAGGGTAAACCCACCAACATTAGGCCATGCCTCACCACAATCATTTCATAAAGCTAAAAGAAATCAAATAAAAATGTATATTTGAAGATGCATTCCAAGATATTCAAATAAAGAACATTGATGTGGAAACCTTAAAACCTTAAAAATAGCATCAACCCTATACGCATCGATGTCCCATAAGTCGTAAATTTTCCCTTAAAACATTTCTATTAGATTAAGGTCCTAAAGACGAAATCAACAAACATTTAAATTATATGATTTGAACACAATAAAATTTCTTGTTGCTTTGCTAAACTAGATCTCTGTGGAGCTTCAATACTTTTAGATTCTTAAGCATAGTGTAGTCCCGGATCTGTTGGACCTAACTGTATAAGGTACTTTCAGTACATTCCAGCGGAGGAATTGACTTCCAAGGGAAATCGGTGTTGGAGTAAGTGTGGATATACACGAGTTCCACATTCGGCTTTTATTTAACGGCAAATGTGTGAATTATTTTGTAGGCAGAAATTTTGGTTATTAAAAAAAGTAGAATATTCATAAAGTTGATGCCTCAATTTGGGGAACATTGATACGGATTAACTAGAGAAACATCCCGATCTGTTGTGAAGCATGAATTTTGAATCATCCAAGAAATGCGTGTATGGCGAGCATTATTATCTGCTAAATTTACGGATCTCTTTTGCAGTATGAATTTGGAATCAAGCGTGGGTGTCAAAATCTTTCAGCTGGCTTAGTTGAAATGGATGATCTGCCGTGGAAAAGACTATATCGCTTTTTTCAACAACAGAGTGTACATTCAGTAATATCTGTCCGAATTGGAGGAATGAGGAAAAGGAGGGAGCTACTTCACACCATTTTTTGCAATTGTCCTGTCTTTCGCAATCTGCGTGTTCAAGAATTTGGTAGGGTTTATATGCCTAACTTGACAAATATGACTTCCATAGATGTAGCCGGTATGGAAGGATACAACAGGAACTGTGGATGAATCTCGGAAGATTCATCTTCCGACAAATAGATTGAAGTAAGTAATAACTCATACCGTTCTCCACTCTTTTCTCTCGTTCTATACTCTCTTCATCCTCGTTTGGTAGCTTCAACTATTCAGGAGCTATCCAACTTTCTAACTTTTGTCAACATCAAGTTCTTTAAATCATAAACACTATTTAAAAAAAGTAAATCTCACCTGTTGCACCTTTTCCAAAAAGAAGTCAGTACACTGTTTATTATTCTTTTCACAAGCCTGCCGGCAACAATCATTCAACACCTCATAATCAGATTCTGGTAACACAGTTCCAGGAAATAAATCTGAAGTAATACCATGGAAGAGGGGAACATCTTGACTTAAAAATTTTGGTAAATTTACATCTTTTATTGAACGCAAAACTAAAATATCTTCATTTTCATCACGATAACGTAATTTCAAAGCTCCAGCAGCCTTAAGAA
Organism: Cochliomyia hominivorax; assembly: GCA_004302925.2. Lineage (NCBI taxonomy): Eukaryota > Metazoa > Arthropoda > Insecta > Diptera > Calliphoridae > Cochliomyia > Cochliomyia hominivorax. The sequence continues at coordinate 38,321,560 of PYHX02000158.1, forward strand.
CAGATTTAACTGCCCTCATGCCATAATCATAATGACATTGGGTACTTAACTGTTCAGAGCATAAACGATAAGTGGCCACAATTTTTACTGATAAAGGTTTAGCGCTTAAGAAACCACAAGAATATAATTCTATTTCCGAGATAAGAGCATAATCTGGAACCATCATGGCTACAGAACGGAATAAGGCCTGAAGAAAGAGAGATCATTAATAAATTCCAATTAACAAAATTTACAAATAAACAAACCTTTAAATTATCTGGTAATTCAGATCTACCTGCATAACCCGGATTCATGGTTATAAATACAGCACAAGTTGGATCCAATGTTAAGGTAGTGCCTTCAAATACTAAAGTCGGACTGCCGGAATTGATGCCTCTTTGTATGGTTAAAATTTGTTGGGCTACAACTGATAGCACCTCCAAATCTATGCGATTAAATTCATCGAAACAGGACCAAGCACCACATGAAGCTAAGCCTTTAAAGAATTTACCCAAAGCTAAATAATCTAAACCATCTGAGCAATTAAAGACTACACATTGTTTGGCCACCGCCTTGGCCAAATCTTTAGTGGTTTCCGTTTTACCAGTGCCAGCAGGTCCTTCAGGCGCTCCACCCAAATGTAAATGTAAAGCACTAAACAAAGTGCGATAACAGCGATCGGTTAAAGGAGTAACCACTAAACGAGTGGTGTTTCCCAAATATTCGTAACCATATTTCAAGGAACAGTTAATCATACGAGTGTCCAAGTTATTTTCCTCCCAATAATAACGCAGCTAGAATCATGGTGTTGACTGTGACTGGATAAATTATCAATTATTTTTAAACTTACCTGACACAACCATTGAAAATCATTTAACTCTGATACTTCTTTTTCCACAATTTCTGCCAAAACATCTCGAGCATGCACATCCAACACTACCAGGGCTCCCAAAGTAATACGATTTTGTCCACTTAAATCTCCTCTCACTAAATCGACAATTTTTCCAATTTGTTCTATGTTTTTTTGTAAATAATTTTGTAAACTCTTTCTAGGATTTTCAGACAGAAAACTCTCTGTTATATATAAAGTCCAATAAGTCAGAGATACAGATTGCACACATTGTCCCGGCCACACCAATACCCATTCATGTCTTACACTTTGTGGATAACTATAAAATGCTTCGCTCATTTTCTTGTGTATACTTTTCTTCATATCAATTTCTAATTCCAATAACCATTTCTCCACCTGACCCCTGGCTTTAGCAGTAGAAATGATATCCACTAATTCTACCTCTTCACGTTCAGAAGAACGCATTATTGTTACCTCCAAATCCTCGGTGAATTTGAGAGTTGCTATACCCTCAAAACATTTTTTCAAATGAGGTTGTACCCTTGTAGGATCTTTAGTTTCGGATAATATTTCCAGTAACTCATCATTGGAGAGGAAAAAGAAACGTGGAAAATATAAACGTTTCTTTTCGAGATACTAAGAAGACATATCAAAAGGAATTAAAAAATTTTTGTTAGTTTTTATAGTCTGACATATTTACCGCATTTAATCCCTTTTGTATAATTTCCAGTAGGTTATAGGCCTTTTTCAAATTTTCAGACATTTTATTTATTTCCACCACTGTCATAACTCTTGGATCACTATTCACTTGTTTCATTAATTCTTTCCAAATCTTTTAAAATGGAGAAGTGTGTTATTTGTTACTTAAGAGAGTTTAGACATTTTATGATTTACCTTATCGACTGCACTGAAACGTCTGCCTTCTTCGGGCATTTGTTGTTGAATATCAGGACTTGAGAATATGGGTTCTAAATACATCCAAGTTGCCTGCACCTTTAACCAATCATCCAATATATCTTGTAGAAGTATTAATTTTGCTTCCCATTTCCTGTTAAGAGATAAAAAAACAGTTGAAATAATCTAAATATAAAATGAATTTATGTTTGCTATACTACCGGACCGATTCCGCTAAAATTTTCACAGATGATCCCTATATATCCGAAAGTAACATAGGCTATAAAAAATTTCGGTAGAACCAGGGAAAGAGGTACTGCACATACAAGGCAAATATTGATTATCGAATATCTTAAGAAATCTAACAGTGAGAATTTTCAAATTTAAGTTCAATCACTTTTGGGATCTGGTGGTGAGGTAAATCCCATACGAAGAAAATTTGATCATCGAATATCTAGAGAACTATATTAGCGAGAATTTTTAAATTTGGTCCGAATAATTTTTTCAAGGAATTTTTATAAAGCAAAATGTGTAACGGAAAGGTTTAGGGGAAAAGGTAGCCCCGATACAAAGATAATGTTGATAATTGAATATCTAAAGAACCACTAAATCAAGAATTTTCAATTTTGATCCCAATAAATTTTTTAAGTAACTGTTTTACTGGTTACTAGCGGGTAGGATGATGGTCAGAGGTGTCCCCCATACAAAGAAAATGTTGATTATTGAATACCTTAAGAACTGTAACAGCAAAAGTTCTCAAATTCTACCCCAATCACTTTCTCACGAATTTCTTTTACTGGTTAAAATATAGGACGGGTAGGACCAAGGGGAGAGGTACTCCCAAAGCAAATATTAAATATCGAATATTTACAGAACTAAAAAAGCGGGAGTATTCAAATTAGTACTTATGACTTTTTCAAAGATATTTTTACTGGCCAAAATGTAGGACGTATAGGAGGCGTAACATCCACGGCAAAGCGCGCTGTATCTTATCTAATTAATTATAAAATTAAGGAAAATTAAATTGATATACGAGAAGTTAAAAATTAGAATTACATTGTGGCATACATTTTACCCACTAAGACCATTTAACTACAATTAAAATTTTTTTAATTTGAAAAATTTTTAAATTCAAAACTTGAACAACTTTTGGTACTGAAAAGGTTTATGATTTAAAAAAAAAAATAAAAAGTACCAAAAGATCCAAATATTTAAAATGTAAAATTCAACAGGAACTATTAAAAGTTCATCTCTTTAAGAACCTAATTTAAATTAATTTTCTAAGTGTTTCCAATTTCTAGAAAAGTTTCCTGGGACATAGACTTCAAAGTTCATCCTTAAAGATCAATCATCACTGGGTAAGATTGTAGTGCACTCCGCTTAAACTAGTACCAAAACAAGGTTAACTATACAATCTCCATAATTTGTACATATTTCCTTCAATCAATCTCCTTTACATAAAACACAGTTTTCCTCATGAAAATGAGTCATCCTTGGGTTGCAAAATTGGGCAGTGACATATGTAATGTTTCAGAATTTCAGCGTCTTCCCTACTTGCAATGAAGTGCATAAGTGACACCAATTCGATAAAGAATTTGCTATAGAGTGAAGTATCCAGTGGGGACGCCTATCTACAGCTAAGCCCACTTTTTCTCAACTTCAGAATATCCATGGCATTCCTTTCATCTCGGTCGTCCCATAATATTCTTCACATTTTGAACCAGAAGTTTTGTGTATGATGCTAAAAACCAACAACTTCTCAGGTACTGGGGTGTATCATGCACTTGCAAGTCCTCTCTGTCCCTGATGGCATTATGATCAAGTAGTAGGAGAAATATTCTCGTTTCTGTATAGAGTCCAATCACTCATATTATCTTGCTCAGAGCAATTCATAGCAACGAGTCCTCAAGGGCATGTGTAGTACGTTTCCGTTGGACCGGAGTTGACGAATTTTTTAACATATTTTTTAGATGTTAATGAGATATAACTTGTTTATGCATTTTGATGAACACATTTCATTTCCACCGATGTTTACCATATTACTAAAGCGTAAGTAAGAAAGATCAAATTACGCTCTTGTAGAGCCAATGTATCATTTTTTTATTAAAGCCCCTCTAGGTCCATTAGCTCAATATAAGAAAAAACTACTTAGGTAAACTAAAAAGCTGTCGAGATCGTTTGAATCTTAATTTATTATTTAATGTATTTATATTATAGTTGTCCGTTTTCATGCCCCCCATCTTTTGACCCGGAAATTTTATTTTTGACAGACTGTGTCAAATTTCTGCTCAACTAAAGATATAAATTAATTTTATTCAAAATGCTATTTTAACTTTTACTCACAATATATCCTTCTCAAATGGCTTAATATATGGAGAGCTTTTCATAGTTTGTGTTTTGATTATTTGATCATCCAATAGAATTTGTATATCATCCACAGCAGCCAACTTGAAAGTACCAGAATCTCTAGAAGAAAAAACGTACAAATCAATAACAATTTTTTCCAACATATTTTCCTAAAACACTTACCTATATGGTGATACCGAAAATGATATATCCTCCCATTCTAAAACCATTTTTGACATGGCTCTTTCTAAATTATTTTCTTTGGTGGCACTTCAGAAATGGCTTCAAATTTCGGAACATAATCTTCTAAACCATATTCAATTATCTTAGCCAAAGTTAAATCAGGCGAAACTTTAATGGGGAAACCAATAATTTCCGATACCAATTCCCAATGACGTGCTTTCATGCCAGGATTACCCAGAGTGCTGATGATAGGCATATGCTCACGGAATGCCTCAATTTGATCTTTAATCTTTAAGAGAAAATAAATATTAAAGTATACTATTACGAATGTTTAAAAAACAACTTACATCCTTGATCAATATCATGGTGGTGGGATGATCACCCATTTGTTTTTCCAATTTCTGGATAATGCGATATATATTCGCTACATCATTATCTATTTCATCCGGATCAAAACTACCCACTTGAGAATTCATCCATAAATCATATTTGTCCATAAATTCCTGTCCTGCATCGAATAATGTCTTATAGGGTTTCAATTGATCGTGGGCCTTTTTTCGTATAATATATTGTGATAATTCCCAGCCATAAGAGGTCTCTTCCTCATTAATACGGTCAATAGTATCCATGGCGGTTACCAAACGATTATCAAGTATTTGAGCTTTTCTTTTATATTTCGATAATTGTTTTATGTCACCCCATTCATCATAGGTTTGTACTTGATCGTAATAAGTTTGTAATTCACGTCTAAAGGCTTCAATACGTTTCTTTAACAATTCCTGATATTCTATGGTTTTATCCGCTATTATAAGGCGATGCTCTTCAAAATAGAGGGTAACTTCAAGTACCACTGAAAGGTGTTGCTATTATTTTTAATTTGTAAAGGGGAATATAATGTGTGATCCATAAGCCATAATATATGACCCATATTGACCCGTAATCTTTGTTCCATTTCGGGTACTAAATTTTCCTCGGTATTAATGACATAGGCTTTCAAATTCATTAGCTCGGCAGTATCTTTGGGTATAGTTAAAGCTTTCTTTGCTATAGCTTCATATTCCTTTCCCAATTTTGATATTTTTGTCTGTTGATCATTAACCATACGTCCAAGCAATTGATCCTGCATATAACGGCCGAAAGTTTCTAAATTTGAAATGAATTTCTCACGATGAAATTCATAGAGACCCATGCGTATTACACCCCAAACATCTTTAGCTATTTGATCTTCCTTTTCACGATATTGATATACCATATCGCAAAATGCTTGAAATGGTGGATCACCTTGCATAAATTTTGAAATTCTTTCCGAGTCCCTGCCATTCATTAAGTCTATATATTTATCAAAATCTTGTAATCTCAATTCGGGACCAATTCTTTGTTCTTCCAATAAAGCACAAATACGATTTTTTGTATCGCCTATTATAGATTGAGGTATAGCTGGCGTTAAACAGGTTTTATCACTTATACGCAAATCGGTATATAGTTTTCCCTCAATACGGGGTAATTTTTGCACAGCCAAGACTATGGATTCAATAATGCGTGTCATTTCACTTTGTATTTTAGCAAAATTTGGATTAAATACTATAACATCTTCATCCTCTAGCATTAAAGAGATTTTGAAACCGGGATTGGATTTCTTGAAACAAAAAAAATGATTATTATTTTAAGAATCAGTCTAAATTAATAGATGACATTTACCCCATAATCGCATATAAAATCGGCAAAAGTTTTTAAACTCCTTATACACATGTCCTCCAACTGTTGGGTCATTAAGGCCGCCACACAATTATAAAAACGCTGTATTAATCTTAATTTTCTAATATCTGGTAAGAGACCTTTCAAACTCGCCTTTAATAATATACTGTGGATTTCTCCATACCATTGATTTTCCAAAAGGGTTTTGGTATTTTCTATCTGACTTCCCACAAGTTGCTGTTAAGGATTTGAATAGATTTTTCAGTCGAATTTTTAAGAACGATAAATATTTCCTTACCGCAAATTCGTATATCTCAAAGGGTGTGTCTACTTGTGATAAAGCTTTAGCATCTACCAAAGTTAATGCTTTATATTTCGTATTCCATAGTTCCAAAATACTGGCCACTGAACGGTGTATACAAAATAGAGTTCTCTTAAGACGGCAGCGATTTTCATCGTACCTGAAAGTTAAATTTTAAGTTTTTTTTTCAGTTCGTTGTTATAAGTGGAACGATTTTTTCTACAAAAAAATTGGATTAAAGAATTAATTCACGATTAAAAAAAAGATTTCAGTCAAGGAATCATCATTCTATGGCGTCATATTGATCGAATATACCAGTAGCTAAGATTATGCTATACATATACTAAGACCAAGTCTTTGTTATTTACTTGAAGCTATAAAAATTAGTTCATAAAACGTATTTAAATATTATACATCGTTAAATGAAAGAACTTGTTCTTTATTACGATGTATTTTTCCTTCTCCCTCCTCTCCTTTCTCCTCATGCTCTATCTGCCACATAAGTTGACTACGCTCTTCAGTTAGCCGCCTTATGAATAATAATAACCAAAGTTTAATGTCTCCACAAGGAGAAAAGGTATATATTTCGTTATCTAAAATATTCGTATGTAACGGTACCCCATATATATTGATGCTGTGCTGTTAACTAAAAGCTATTTTGACAGCTGTTTTGACAGCTGTTGACTACCTTAGACTAGAAATTTTATAGTAATTTCACTTTATGAAGAAACAAATATATTTGCACCAGTGAGATCTATCTTGCCGCCATAATAACATAAACTTCAGATTGAAAATACTGCTACCGATACAATTTCAATCTCATATACACCAACCAGTTCCAAACGATATTTTAGACCCAAAGACTCGGAAAAAAAGTATTAAGTTGCATTTTTATTACATTATATGGCAACAAATAGTCTGGAATAGAATCATATACGATGTGTGCAATTATTTCGAAATGATGAACTTTTCACGCTTCCAGCGAATTTTTTTCTGCCCCAGTCTGCTAAGAGTGGTCTTTTAATAACTGTTTAATATGAATATTCAAGGGAGCAACATTAACTATGATTTCAAAAATACTGCTGCCTTACCACTGCCACGAAATCTATATGGTACTTTCTAGTCTTCTACATCATGAAATAAATGGTCAAAAATTCTATTACCGTTTCCATATTTTCCAAATAATTTTTAATCAGCCTTAAAAGGAGTGTACCTTCGGGAATTTTTATGATTAAAGATTATGACCTCATGTCTAGTCGAATATTTTGGACTTTTTTTTATCAATTGTTGTATGTAACAAATCATTTGGCTCCGGTTAAGTCAATTTTGGTCGCTCGATCAAACTTTAATAATTCGTTTAACAAATGAACCCCCCGATCTCACCTAAAGTTGGTGTTGTAGATATTCGGCTACAGAGTTTATTTGAATGATCCTTTTTTTGCTTCAGTTTTCCACTTTTGGTTATGGTATTTGAATGGTCCTTTTGTCTGACTTTTCCACTTTTGGTTATGGTAATGTATCTTCTTTTTATCGCAGTACCAATACGATACATAATGAATTCCTTTTGTAGCGTTCAGTCATCTTTTCCAATTTGCAAACGTTAGAAAATAGCCTGTGATTCCCAATGATAATGCAAGTGCAATTTCCAACTTATAATGCTTCCTATTCTCCATTTTAAATACTTTTTGTCACATTAGATCTCTTATAAGATTCCTCTGGAAACATTCAAAATCACATAATTTAAATATTTCGTGGAGAAGTCCTACACAGATAATTTAGGGTTTCGTTCAAGAACATATGATTTGAACCACTTACTTTACCGATAACAATTTAAAGATTCCGCTAAAGTAATGGGAAAAAGTTTTAGCTTTAATTTGAATAATTTTCTTCTTGACCATTTTTCCATACCAAAATTCCTCATTTATTATCTTGAGTCATAAATCTTTCAGTTATATAAGAGATTATGCGACAACATTATAAAACTTTTAATCTTTCCAATAAATTTTCCAAAAAAAAAAACAAACTTTTAACCATAATTTTTATAATTAAGTACTTAATTCCTTTTTAACTCTAAGACGACATATTTTTATAAATGATACACATTTACACATGTCTTAAACAATGACTAACTACCAAATGGCAACCTAAAATGAACCTTAAATCAACTTTCATCATCCTTTAAACATTTAAATGTTTTAAGTTAAATTTACTTTTCAGTTTTATACCCTCCACCACCACAAGTGGTAATGAGGGCATATGAGCTTTGTCATTCCTTATGTAACGACAAGAGGAATCATCTTACACCCCCACAAAGTATATATCCATTCTTGCATCATATAATGCCCTTCCTTAAAAATCTTAGTCTGATTTAGCTATGTCAGTCTGTTCGTTTGTCTGTTGGAAATATTCTCACGCCTAGATTATTGTTCTTATCAGTTTCCTATATAAAACCAGTTATATTGGCTCAACAAACAAGTTATAGTCCGATATCTGAAAAAACCTCTAAATTTTGAAAAAGAACTTTTCTAATTTTTTTCAGATAACTGGATTAAACAAGATTAAACTATTATATAGTGTTATATATTTATCTTCATCGTACCTATAACTTATCATATGAAAGAATTTATAGGCAGAAATATGCAAAATTTTGATACACCCCAAAACCTGTGCGCTGTATGAGTCGCAATTTTTAAAATCATTTTCTGAAATTATTGAAATATGTAATTGGTTTGATACAATAATAAATCCAAAGAAACTAGATTGTGCTTGGGTCATTATTTGACCTAGCTCCCATATAATGTCCCTTCCCGGAATATGGTTTGTAGTTTATGAAACTCTTAAATATGAACGGATTCTATTGAAATTTAACACAAATAATTTCCTAACTGTCTTGAATATATGTTATTAATTTTATTAATATCGGTCCATATTTTGCTATAGCTCCCATATAAGACCCCTTCCCGACCTTTCTGGGAAACAGGTTTGAGCTTATAAAACTTTAAAACCAGAACAAATTGTGCTGAAATTCGACACAATTAATTTTCTGGCTCTACTGAATATACGTAATTAATAAAAATAATATCGGTCCATTACTTGCTATAGCTCCCATATAACGCCCTTCCCGGAAAAAGTATTTGAGCTTAGAAAAAGTATTTGATCTTATTAGACCAATTCCATTGAAATTCTAAATGTCTTCAATATATATTGTTAGTTTGAACAATTTTAGTTCATATTTTGCTATATTTCCCATAAAAGACCCCTTCCCGAAAAACAGTTTTGAGCCCATAAAACTAGTAAATCAAACTCAATTCCAGTGAAATTCACAACACTTATTTTTCTAACTTTCTTTAATATACATTTTTAATTTGGTCAATCTCGGTCCAACTTTTTGCACAATATTCATGGTGGAGGGTATATAAGATTCGGCACAGCCGTATATAACATTATTTTATAAATTTTATTTATTTATTCAGATTTTTTCTACTTTTAAATTTGTTTCGGTATGTGAAACTTTATTATATATTTTTTCCTTTTTTACACAAAGGACCTTTTCTTGTCATATGAGAAATAGAAAAAATAGAAATAATGTTAAGGACAAAAACGAATTTGGGATACCCAACACTTAGATAATTTTACATGTTAAAAAATTCTTAAAATCCTTAAAATATCGTCTTTAAAGGGAAATTTTTTAGGACCTATTTTACAGACAGAAAAATATGGGGTTGAAAGGACATACTCCAAAATTGCTTCAGAATTTTAAAATCTCTGAAATTATTAAAATTTATACTTCTCTAGGTAACATGTCCCATGATAGCCACACAATATTCTCTCATCTTAAGTTGATGTTTTCGAAACCCCCCGAAAAGAGAAATGAACATATAAAATCCTTAAGGAATGGTGGAAGATTTAAATTGCTTGTGTTAGTATGTGTGTAAATGTTAAATAGAAATACTTCTATATGTATACTCTAATACAATTACGAACATACACACAGCCATCTATACAAATACCCATATTTTTATTATAATTTTGAATGTGTATGTTGATTTGTTTAGGTAAGTGTCAAAAACAAGTCCTGCAAACAAATGACTTTTGTTCAAAAAGCGTACAGGATAAAAAAACGAAGTTGTTTTTTTCTATTTTCTCCATTCCTTTCTAAATTAACTCAAACTCAATTCACTTTTATTTTGTTCTTTTTATAAAATGTTTGCCCCGCAGCTGTATAAACATTAATGGAAAAGGCGAGAATTTCATAGTACTCTACAGACTTATGTTTAATTCTTCATAGAAATGAATGAAAGATCCTTTAACCGTATAATATTAAAACCCACAACATTTTCGGTAGGATCAAGGGAAGTGGTATCCCCCCCACAGAAAAGTAGTTTTAATTTCTAAATACCTAAAGAACAATCACTTTCTAAAAGAACAAGAATTTCGGTAGGATCAGGGGGAGTGGTACCCCCAAACAAAAAACATGAATTAGCAAATATCAAAATAAAAGTTGTTTACTCAAGGAACTGCTTTACTGGACAAAATGTACAGAACTATTGAAGTGAAAGTATTAAGATTTCATTCCAATTAATTTCTCAAAGAACAGTTTTACTTAATAAAGTCTAGAACGGATAAGATCAAACTGAAAGGTACCGGGACCTAACTGGTTTACTTTAAGATCAAATAGAAACATTATTCAAAACATTTTCCATCGCTAGTCACTACTCTCTACCATTTTAATTCTTAGTAAAAAATTTTGAAATGTTTATTGTCTGCTTTTCAATAAACCGATTACCTTCGTTACAAATAAAAAGGCATTAGTAAGTTCTTCAGATTACAACAACAATATGTTCAATCTGCTTTTATTATTAAAAATAACATTACTACACTGAGAGCACAGATTAATTTTTAGGTCAAGCTTACCAAGCTTCTTATAGGCTCAGTCGTTTGTAGAGGCTTGTAGATATTATTGCATTAGCATGCGATGTTTTTTAATCTTATGTTGTGTTCTATATTCTGTTTGTACGTTCTGTATCATGCACAGCCATTACAAACCGTGTTCAGTTCAAATTACACTTATAAAATTTTAATTTTGATACCCCGTTTGGATGTCAATCCAAAAAACGGATGATACAAAACTCTTAACTGACTTTTTATATCTTCCCATAGATAATATATATCTTTGAGACAAATCAAATTGTGAGTCAATCTAGCTATATCCATCGATTTATTAGCTTTCAGAGCCAGACTATTGAAAAAAATTAAGTCAGATTTTCTGCTTAAGTCTTCAGCAATTTTCAAAAAGTTATAGACCGATATTTAAAAACCTCTAACCTTTCAAAGTAACAGAATTCAAAAACTTGATCGTAAACCGATTTAGCATTTAAAAAAATGTTTATATAAAACATTTTTTCTAGAATCATTATTCGACCAAGCTCCCATATAAGCCTTTCCGGGAATAGGATAATAAAAAGCTTAAATATTGAGAAATTTCACTCAAATTTGGGTCTTTCTTAAGAATCATTAACATAAATGACTTATTTCATGAATATCGGTCCTCATTTTACTTTAGCTTCCATATAAGGCTCATTCCCGAAGTAAGGTTTTATGCTAATGAAAGTCCTAAATAATGTTATTTTGTTTTACTGTATTAGTTTTTGATGTAGCATTTTCGAATTTCAAGACCACTGACCCACATTTGACTATAACTTCCATGTAGGAACCTTTGCCGGAATAGAGTTTAAATCAGAAACAATACTAAATGCTTAAATTATTGAATAAAATCTGTAATTAATTACAATCGGTATTGATTTGTATGACAAATATCAGGAATTTAGGATTCGATACAATCGAATACATTCAAGTGCTTTCTTGACCAGTCTTGTAACATTCAACAGAATGCGTACATTATGAATGTGTCTGTTCAAATAGCTTTTGTTGATATTCGATAAATTACATTTACGATCATCTGCGCCGATTTCAAAAATTCGTAATACAAAACACACTTCTGATCTCACTAAACACAGTGTATTAGTTCGACATCATAAAATCACGACCTTGGCATTTTTTGGGGCCTAACACAGGACTTTTAGCGCTTGGTAAATTCATAAAGTATCTACTTCTTTCACCAGTAACAATACGATGGATTTTGTAGCCTTCAGTATTAATTCCGAAATCAAAAATCGCATCAACGTTTTTCGCCTTTATAAGGGACTCAATCTTCTAGCAATTAAATGTATTCTAATGTTCCTACATTAGATTGTTGATAATGCATGATATTTTGCTTCAATTAATGCTTCCAATTCCTTATATTTTAACACTTTAGGTTGATCAACCCAACCATCTTTTTAAGGTGACTGAGTTGGTTTATGTTGACAATAAGCGATAACTTTCAACATACATTTTCTTCAACTGAATAAGGTTATTAGTCTTATCCAGGCACAATTTGGCGACTATCGAATACTAAATTCTAATGACAAGTGATTACCCTCCAAAATACCATATTTGTTTTTATTGAAACAAACTTAAATATGCCTTCCGTAAAAGAAACTTAAAACACAAAATGTATGTTATGATTATTTTAGTCTCACTATTTATTAACAAATAGCATGTTCTTATTATTCTCTATAACCTCACATAATATTTCGTTTGAAAATCTTCTTTTTTAAATTAAGTTCTCTTGTGGTATTAAGTCAATGTGCGGTTAACTTTTTACGCTTAAATTTATATTCTACGCTTTATGCTTCCTTAGTCATTTTCAAAAGTTCTTTTCTGTATTTCACAATTTTTCCGTCTTTTTTTTTTTTTTTTTGCAATTTATGTTTCTTTCATATTTTTTCATAAATATTTATGTATTTTTTATAAAAAATATATTTTCCATTTTCCTCCTTTATTGTTATATTGTTGCTGTTGTCATATACCTCTACCTATTTATGTCTAGATTACTTTTTCTAACCTAAAAATTGAAGATTTCCTTTTTATGCAAAAAAAACCTACAAAAACGAAGAGATACAAATATAAATTTCTTTTTTACAATGTGCGGTGTACATTTTTGCGGTATCACAGGGGTTTTAAGTGAAAAGTGTAAATTTAATACAGTTCATTAGTTTTCCCCTCCTGTAAAGGACATTTCTCATCACATGGGATGAACATTGGCATTACTTAACTCTCATGGAGATGCCAAAATTGGTGATTAAGTTACTGGAGGTATTTTCATGATGTTTTCAATCAGATACTATTTAGAATCCCAGTTTGGACATATCAATATTACAGGTAGATATTGCAGTCATTAGAAAAGCGATTCGGCACCTTACAGGTGAGTATACTACATTGAATCTTATTCGGGCATGTCGCACATACTATCATGCCAAAACATTCGAACATAGCTCTAATATGGATGCATGGACATGAGAATAATCTGATACGGCCCCGCTTTCATCTATGCCCAGACGTAAAAAGAATCGAACGATATATCGTTAGACTTTGAGAAGCTATTTGGTTGCCAGAATGATATGATACATATCGAAAGCCATCTTAAGTGATACATTTGCAGTATCCAAATACTATTGTTTTGGAATACATACAGATACCTTTTGTCTTCTCAAATTATTTCAATAGGAGCTGTCGAAATGAGGAGGTTGAAATGATCGCTAACCTCTTTGGCCACTGCCCTGATTTCAGAAGATAAGTATACGTATATTTAACTACATTTCAATAAAGTTTTTGACAGATATAATGACCACTGATATGAGGGATATCTGTGGTTTCACAAACAACTATAGTTCCGTTCCACAAAGAAACGATGATATCTTTCCTAAGGATTCACAATCTCGTGACTACAAAATTCACCCTATTTTTCTTTATGTCATTATTTCTTTCTCAGACACATTGAGACCTTTCGGACCCAAACTTAAAACCTAACCAAACGTAAGTGATCTCGTGGAATCAGCAGACTCGCAAGTTTATCTGAAAAATTTCAAAAACTAATCTGGAGACTAAATACCTTGAAATAACCATCAGAATCCACACTAATGCATGGAATCCTGGTCAGAAAACTTTATTAAATTGGACGTACAGAGCTCCATCAAACCAATCTACACCTATGAGGTTACTGCATGATGAATGGTAAAGAAAAATATGCATTATATCATGATCTGGGGTAAATGTTATATATTTTCAATAAAAGTATCGCAACTAAGTCTTCGTTAAGACTTAGAAAGTCATGCGAACTTAAAGACGTTTGCGTATACGGTCGCTAGTACAGGTAACTGATTATCTAATACTAAGATCGAATTTTTAGAAAACGTTTGATATAGGAATATCATCCACTTGGACTCACCTTTGAACAATAACATTTTTTTGCGGAGAAAATCGAACATAACATAAACTTTTGACACACCCTTTTATTTAGCATTCAATGGATTTTCATCTTTTATTGTCATATGGGAAAACTCATACAAAATGTATACGATTATTCGAATAAAATCAAACTCGTAAAATAGTTCTGTAACCACAGATTTACAATACTTTTAAAGTTTTTAAGTTGGAAGAGATCAGACATGATCTCTATATGGAAACCCATTTTCTTTGTTCCATACTACAAATGAAAATTGATATAAAAATTTTTCCATATTTTAAATTCCCCTCAAACTTCTTCATCTCTCCCTAAACAATTTAGGAAAAAATGAACAAAATCGTTGATTCCTCATGAATGATTCATTTTACTTTTTAAGATGAGAAATTTTTATTGAGTCAAATTCGTTTCCTTTTTTCACTTGTTTTAATGCTTCAAGGATAAAAACAACAACAATAACAATATTTACAGTTTTTTCATAAAAAAATCTCATATTTTAGTCATAAATATCATATCGAAATATGCAGATATGTCTGTCCGTCCATCTGTCTGTCTGTAAAATCTCTAAAAAAATATTCAAATAAAATCGAAACGAAAAAAAACATAAAAGGAAACATTTTTTTATGATGGAATTTTGTTCCTTGATGTATTTATTATGAGAGAAGTAAGAAAAAATATTTTAATAATAAGGATTCTAACACATCCTTAAATCCCTATTGTTGTCTTTGTTGTTGTTGGTTTTGTTTATGGCACCGCAAACATATTTAACTTTTATGTAGCGGATTTTATGTGAAATTCCTTTGTTTATTTATAATTCAATGTAATGTAAATAATGTAAAGTAATGTAAAGTAATTTTATGTATATATGTAAGTATGTAATGAGTATTTGTATATAAATATAAAACAAGTAAGAATTTATAGTCCGGTCAAGGGCGACTATCTAAAGTACTACACAACATCTTCGGTGAAAAAATGATAGTTATGAAAAGTAAATGAACGACCCTCGTATAATTTGATTTTCTGATTTATTCTCAAGGGTATAACACATTGACATTTATATTTATGTTAAACTATCAGACCCGGCATACTTCGTTTTGCCCAAAAAAAATGTTGCTTTGTATGGGCGATACCCCTCCCTTTGGTCTTATCCGTCCTACGTTTTGTCTAGTAAAACAGTTCCTTGAGCAAGTTTAAGGGAACAAATTTGAGGATTCCATTGTTATAATAAAACTAGAATATAACTTTCACTGTGATAATTATTCGATAATCAATCCTTGCTTTGTATGGGAGGTACTTCTTCCCCCCTTCCTATTGGATTTTTTTATAGCTTTTATTACTTTTGGGTATTTTGGGATCATTCTGTGAAAACTTCATCATTTTAGAGTCTATACGTTACATACATACATACATACATACATACATACATACATACATACATACATACATACATACACACATACATACATACACACATACTTATATACATACATACATACATACATACATACATACATACATACATACATACATACATACATGCGTACATTCAAATATACATACAAATATACATACACACATACACACATACATACATACATACATACATACATACATACATGCGTACATTCAAATATACATACAAATATACATACACACATACATACATACATACATACATACATACATACATACATACATACATACATACATACATACATATATACATATATACATACATGCATACATACACACATACTTATATACATACATAAATACATACATACATACATACATACATACATACATACATACATACATACACACATACATACATACATATATACATTCATATTTACATACATACATACATACATACATACATACATACATACATACATACATACATACATACATACATACATACATACATGCATACATACATACACATATACATATACATACATATTTACATACATACATACATACATACATACATACATACATACATACAAACATACAAACATATATATACACACATACAAACACACTTACATATATACTCACTTCCTATTTTTTTATTTTAAATGTTAAATTTATATATGACATTTTTTCCCTTACAGATGATATTTGGAAGGGGTTTTTATGGGACCTTTAATAAATTATGGACCAACCCTCTCGTATTTTCTTACATCGTTTTAAAATATTATAAGACTTATTTGTGTCACATTTCGTTTAAATCGCTTTGTATTTTTATAATCTTAAAACCCCATTCCGGGAAGAACATTTATAAAGGAGGTATCTGAAATGTTGGTCCGAACATGGCCAATTTTAAAGAGCTTCGTACTTAAGCCAGAATAATATTATCTACCAAAGTTCATTGAGATATTTAAAAATTTGATACCTGTAGACTGTTCACAACGTGTACATGGACAATCAGCCGGACGTACAGACAGACAGACAGACGGACAACGTTAAATCAATTCAGAAAGTGATTCTTATTTAAACGGTATACTTAAAAGAAGTAACTGTATTTTTTCTGCATGCTACAAACATCAGCACAAGCCAACTTCGGTGGTGTAGGGTATTAATATATATTTTTTACGCATTAGAATTCTTCTAAGAAAATTATAAAGTTAATGTGTCACAGAAATAACCTAAAGGAGGGAACTTTTTTTAATCCTGCGTAGAACAAAGTGTAATATTTAATATTTAAAGGAAGATTTAAAAAAGTTAAATCTTTATAATAATTTTTTAATTTATTTGATGTAAAAAATCTAGATGTTACACCTCGTAAAATTAAAAAAAAAAACAAGTCGTTACCTTTATGAGCGATGCAAGAGACTACGCTATATCCAACTTGATATACGTTTCTTTCATATCGGGTCAGATTGTCCTATAAATCGAAAATTTTCTTTTGGGAATATTCGGGAAATTATTTAGGCGAAGAAGGTATATTGCCTTCACGTATTACTACAGAAGGAATCAATTAAAAATTCAATAAAATTTGTTGTAAACAGTTTCTTATTTAAAACCTGATACATCGCTCCAATTGCAAAATAATTTAGACTGAAATCTCAGACAGAACTCAAACAATATTAAATTCACGTAAATTGGATTAATTGAATATTAATGTGTCATATAGATCGCTATATGAAAGACGATTTTCTGAATTATCTACCATAGATTTTTTAAAGAACAGGAATATAATTCAAAAAATTTGGAATTGTTTGAACCTTGTTCGGAATGGAAAATTACTGGAAAAATTCTATCCAAAATTCAGCATGAGAAGCTTCGCTTCTCCACTCATGTGTAAGTGGAGAAGTTTTAAAGAAGTGGAAGTGAAAACTACATCATTGGAAAGCCTTCTCTCATAATGAAACGCATAAATATTCGAAGACAGAAAGTAGAGAAGCTCTTTAACAGATATCAGAAACAGACCTGGTTCTGCTCGTAAATTACTTACACTATACAGCGATATATAACCTCTCACGAAGGAAACATGGAGTATAGTGCAACCACCAAAAAATCTTGGAAAAATGATGACTCTTAGAATCTGGTTTAGAGAAAATGTAGTAGCGATAGAAAATGAAGTACAAACGTTAAAGAAAAGACATCATCTTACATCTTCGAAAAATGGTAACTGGACTGATTGTCATACAGAGAAGACTTCAAAACGAATTATAAAAAAATCAATAAGGTTTCCGCGGCCAAAAAGGAGTTAAAAGGGAATTAATATTGAATTCACAGCACCAACGAATTTTCTATTATGTAGAGATCTATTTTCTCTTGTGTAAATAGAAATGGGATACAAGTAAAATTAGAAGACTTTGAATGGGTTTGAGATAAATACCAAGAAAACCAAGCTCAATATGCTACAAGTCCAACTTTCGCAGAACGCTTTAATTATTGTTTAAGTGTGACTGAAAATTCTGAATCAGTTCTTTACCAAGGAACGTCCAAGTTTAACTTTTGAGTTTGAATTTTTTTTATCTAACGGGAGCTGCTTCATAAGGACCGAAATTTAGACATCTCGGATCAAAAAAATGTCTTGTAATTAAAAAATGTTTAGTTTAAAGAATTTTAAATTTTACTTTTTGATCGACTTTACCAAAATTTTTTTGCTATAGCGGATCTAAAATATATGTAACTCTTTTTATTTTATTAAGAAAATGTTAAGAGATGATCAAATAGCTCCCATAAAATTATCCATTCGGAATGGGGTTTTATGTTAATGAAGCTTACAATGACAGTAGCTCCCATACAAACCAACATCCGATATTGTCTTTTATATTAAAAAGGATTAGTGATGTGACAATATTATAGCTTCCGTAAATCACCTCTAATGGTGAATATTTTAAATAAGTATATTTAAAGGACACAAATTATTAATCCAATTTTACGAGGGTAGGTACATAATCAAGCTTATATTACAGGTTTGGTGTGTTAGACTCTTGTTATATAAATTAAGCCGAATAATAATATGGCACTTTAAAGCGATAAGTATTCGAAGGTGGGATTGGTATGGGAGCTATGAAAATTTATAGATCGATCCTTATAAAATTTGGCATAAAACTTATTTCTACCAATAACAAAATGCAAGTGTGCTCTTCTATATTAAGGACTTCTATGAGATTAAAACATTTATAGTGGAGATATGTGAAATATTAGACCCAACTTCAATAAACATCGTCTTAGGGCCAAAACAATTATACGTATCAAATTTCTTCCAGATACGAACAGATATTTAATAGTAGACGTAGTATTTATGAGTCGAACGAGGTATAGAATCAACGTTATTTAATAAAAATTGGATCTCTGATTCGGAATAATCTGAGTTATATGCTGCCAAAGATTGTCAACTTAGCGATTATTGTATCAACTTGAAGTTTTTTTCTTCAGGATAGAACTAGTCGATATAAACAAACTATTACAACAACAACCTTTAGGTGGTGAAAAGTCACCTAAATTAACCAAAAGAAAAAAACAAACATCTTAACCGATTCAGAAGGATTCTGTGGAAACATATTCGAAAAGAAAACTTCTGAAAAATTTCAAAATTATTGGAAGCTTATTGGAATGTGTAAAAATACATTTAGTGAAGAATCAGTCCAATAATTCTATGTCAGACTTTTTGGAGTCAAATGTTTGAGCAAATGAAGACATTAAACATGCTGAATATAAAAAGGTTACAAATATAAGAAAGTTACAAAGAAAAAACCAGTTAAAACTCTTGTGCCAATACCATAGAGATCCGTCTTGAAGGATAATGGACTCTTAAGAAGATTCAAAGTTCAAAACTTTTTACTGATTTGAATTCTAATCCAAAATCAATTATATATTTTATGAGATTCCGTGGAGGGAACAGTTAATAATCAACTAACCTTACACAACATTCACTTATCTCTTCTCAATCACTTACCGATATTTCCATCTATTAAACATTTGATTTGCCTCTTTTCTTTCTGGTGTCAATTCCAGTTTAGTATTCTTCTTGAGATTAGTTAAAGAATTTTGTAAAACAAAATCGATAACTGCTTTCTTCATGGCAAAAACATAATCAGATTTTATCTCTTCAATATTTTCATTAAGAGCAGTGGCCCATTTATTTAGAACAGCTGGTATTTGACTTTTAATTCTAGAATTAATGGAATTAAATGAAGAGTTCATTAAATAAATAAATAAACTTTTTATTCATTTTCTAAATAATCGGAAAAAGAGAAGAAAAACGAAAAAAAAGATTACAAGCCAAAGCATCATAAGAATCCATCCAACATACCTATTTAATACTTTTTTACTCATTGGAGATACGTGTATTGTATCGATGCCATGTTTAATGTAATAGTAATAACGTAAAAGTTCCTTTTCTGTTTTATTGGGAAATTCAGCATCCAAATCAATGGCATGAGCTCCATCAACATTTTTCTCATCGTCATCATCATCATCGTCTTTACGGGCAATTAATTCGACTAACTTTTTGCGAAAGTTTTCTCGTTCCAAACGCATTTGCATGTAAGAAGGTCGCTCTACATGATTATTAAGTACCAAAAAAACACAAGAACAAATGTTTTATGAGTTAAAGGAAATAAGTATGAAACAAAGAAGGAGTGGAAGTAAAGGAAGAGGAAAACAAAACAACAACAACAACAACAACAAAATGAATTGCCATTAATGTGTAATCATGTGCAACAAATTGTAATCATGTATAAGTAAGTTGAACAAAATTGGAACATCTAAACAATTTGCCACCCACTTCTTCCAATATACATTCACTCACAGTCACACACTCACACACCCACACTTACTTTCTTTCTTTTTGGTTCGTATCTTTCGCTTGGAACGCATTTCTTTGGTATGACATAGTAGACTATCAGGTATACTGGTTGATAACATTCTTCCATCCAATATTTCACTTGTACATTCTGGCATATTCAATTCATACCAGAGACGTCTTGAATTATACTCTGGATTTGCTTTTGAACGTAATATACTCTCTAGCATATCGGGTTTTGGACGATTGTAAACAAGTTTTTGTTTTGAACATGGCCTCTTGACAGAGCTAGCACCACTACTGGAACTGTGGTAGCTGGTTGTTTTGCGGTGGACTGAAAAGATAGAGAAAGGAATATTAAAAACATTTAAGTATGCTATATTCGTTTATGCTACATGGGCACATATTGACACCACTTCCCACTGCTCTATGCTTAAATTACGATTAGTCTAATATTTTGTTCAGAGATATATGATGTTAAAAATATCGTTTGTATAAAGGATACCACTCCCACATGCCCTATCTGAAAATTTTTAATATCAATTACAATGTTATAAAGATCTTATCCATGTTTTCACAGTTTAAGAGATAAATTTTATGCAAAATTCCGTTTGTAATAGCGGTATCACTCCTCCGTGTGCTATCAAAATGTTATCGGAATCTACATGGAATGTTTTCCCTTTCATTGAAATTGGGCACTTCGATGTGTAATGCTCTTTTTGATCCTGTATTTCAATGTACGTGGCCGTTCGAAACCACAAGCGTTTGCTCCCATTGTAAGCGGTATTATGACCGGCGTCTGTAAGACACCTGGCAGGTATAAAGTACATCAAACAAAAATATCCGAGGCCCGAGAAAAAACTCATTGTCCATGTATCCTGTCGGAAGCCTCATAATCTTTGAGGAACTTACTCCCACAGTAGCGATAACATGGAGTGGCGCGTAGAATGCTGCTGAAACATTAACTGGCTAGATAGCAACACCGGGCCTGACGATACAAAAGTTCCGAGCTAGGGAGATCGAAGATCTCGTAATAATCAAAAATCCTTAGAGTGTGCTAATATGTAGTCCCTCAAGGAATTTCCTTCTTCTGCTCCTGGTCGCGCGGTGTCTAAATGCTCCGACCGTTGCGTTGGAGTCTACAAACAATGGATATCAATTTGGGACCAAATAGTCCAAGAACACATCGTAAGGATAACAGGGCTGTATCTGATAGGAACAATTTTCAACCAAAACTAGAATTTGGTTAAACAACAGCTTTTTATAGATCTCTGCCATCGTTAGATAACGGGATCTTTTTTGACTGCAAACAGGTCATTAGATCGTATAGCTGATGATTATGTAACACCGATATAAACAGCTGATTACCGGGCATTTTCAGTCAGATAGCGAGAGATTACCTCATATGATATTGCAGATGTGCTAGCCAACACCCTGATGGTGACGAATGTATCGATCAACTAGTTGAAATGTGGGAAAATTTCAGGTATAACTCAAACGTTTCAAAAATTGCAAAATTATTCCGATAAAATCCTTTTCAAACCACAATAAAAAGATTCCATATAGACTCATTTCCGATAATATTCCATCTGTTTAAGATTTATATAACAAGAAAATACTGTACCAAATCCTCCATGCAAGCACAATTTATTAAATCCAATTTTAAGAGAGTTGGCTAATATTTTTTAATGCCTGCGGCATATGGTTGTTGTAACTCAAAGGAATAAGTACAATTGTTAAGAAAGAAACTAAGCAACCTGAATTTGATGAGTTCCTAGATCTTCAGGACTAAGTGAATTGAAATGGCAGTTGAGTAAATTTCGTGTATCATGTGTTCCTTGGCCACATGCAGGTCATAGGTTTGGAATGGCACGGTAAATATGAGACCAGTTTTCATTGAGATTGCTGTTCTATCCCAATCTCAGTTTTGCCATGAGTTGACTGAGGCAAATTCTATTCATTCTCTTCAAGCACGACAATCATCGGTCAATTTTAAACCGCGAAATTTGAGGCATCTCTGTGAATGTCGTTCAAAGCTGTCATATACAAATTCTGATCCAAAGGCTCCTACTCAAACCTAAGTATACTTTGTTCGCTAACTCCAATTATGCAATATTGAAACTACCTTATAAGCATTTCGTTGTGTTCCTTTACTGGAAGGATCTTCATTTCCTCGTGTAGATGGTGAATTGAGGATATTACGGGTCTTAAGACTGTATTTTGATATCTTCGGATATTTTTTCACAACGAAACACTTAGCGATGGTGTCTTGTTGCAGCATAATTCAATAAATAAATGAAATTAATATAATTAATCAATTAATTAAATTTAGTCCGTTATTTTATATTAAACTTTTAAATTTAACAGCTCTTTTTGTTCACAATACAACTCTGTATAACAATTCTATAATTAATGCACAAGTACTGTATAATACAAATCTATTTTGAACTTTAAGTAAAACCAAATACGAAGTAACGCCGTTATTTTTCTCATTTGAAGTAACTTTGATATGTCATTATTATTGTTTTCTCATTTTATATCTCCCAACTCCTCTCTCACTCTCTTATTCAACGTGTTTTATGTCAAATTAAGAACATTTCTTATTTTTTGACGTATTGTGCAACAAATTTTATTCTTTCATCGTGCAAAAAGTAAATTTTTCTTTATATTTTTCATAATTTTACAAAAATTATCAATTAAATTTTAATGAAACTTGTGTAAAAACTTTACCTTCATCTGAGCAGCGTTTCATTTTTTGTTATAAAATATTAAAAATATATTTAAATTATCAATTATTAAAAAATTCAATTAATAATTTCCGGCAATTGATTAATTTCTGTTTTTAACACAAATTCTATTAATTATATCCTTTTTGATTGAACGTTGTTAAGCAATTGATTATTTGAGTTGGAAAAGTTTTCTTTGAATTTTCCTTATTTTGAAATTCTTATTGTCAGTTGATAAACAATAATAATAAAATTTATTTTATGGTTTCCTAGGAGTCGGTGAAATATTGTTGACATACCATTAGAGCTGCATTTAAGGGAAACAATCAACAGGTTCCAAACCGATTAAAATAAATCAAAATGATTTTCCAACAATTCACCAGATTCTTGCACACCACCCGCATTGCTTTTGCCGGGGCTGAAAAAAGTGCTTTGGCCGCTTTGAGGAAAAAGACCGGTTACACCTTTGCCAACTGTAAAAAAGCCTTGGAAATGCACAACAATGATATTAATTTGGTAAATAGCAAATTTCCTAAATAAATTATAATAAATCAACAATATGTTTCATTTAAGGCTGAAAAATGGTTAAATGAACAAGCTCAAAGTCTTGGCTGGTCTAAGGCAACTAAATTGGCTGAAAGAGCCACTGCCCAAGGTTTAGTGGGTGTATTGATTAAAGGCAATATTGGTGCCATGGTAGAGGTTAATTGTGAAACCGATTTTGTAGCTCGTAATGATAATTTCAAAAGTTTTGTGGATCATGTTTCCAGAGTATGTGCTCAATATACAGAGCTGACCCACTTTGATGGCGATTTATGGAAGGTAATTTAAGCTCTACTATCCCCATAAACAGAAAATAATTATCCCCTTTCCTTTTATAACAGTCCGGTTTCGAGGCAGAAGCTTTAAAAAATCTTAAAGCAGCTGATGGCAAAACTTTGGCTGATCATTTAGCTCTTCTTATTGGTACTGTGGGAGAAAACGCCTCCATTAAACGTGCCATTTGTTTTAAAGTCAATAATGATTTAAAACTATCGGGATATGCCCATCCCCAAGCTACGAATCAAGAAAGTTTACAAAATATTACACAAGTTGGTAAATATGGTGCCATTGTCGCCTTCCGTGGCAACAATGTAGATGAAGAATTACAAAAGAATTTGTGTCAACATATCGTGGGTATGAATCCCAAAAAAGTTGGTGAAGCTAATAAAGATAAACCTAATGCCAATAAGGATGAAGAAACTTGTCTCATACACCAAGAATATTTGATTGATGATGATAAGACAGTGGGTGAAGTATTGCAGGAGAATAATCTTTCCATTATTGATTATCAACGTTTTGAATGTGGAGAAGCGGCTGCTAATGAAGATTTGGAAAAAGCCAAACTTAGTAATTGACAAATGCGTCAAAGTAGATATGGTCAAGGGCAGAAGGAGAAGAAGGATTAGAATTAGTTTCAGCAACTTAAATTAGTTTCCATTGTTATTGGTATAGATGGAGAAAAAAGGAGTAGAATGCATTTGATTCCTTTTTCTTGTGCAAAATTCAGAGTTAAATTTTGCTTAAAATAATTTAAAAAATATATTTTGCTTATATTGTTAATGTTAAATGTAAGTGAAGAAAATAAAACTAAATTAATAGAAAAATTGCATAAAATAATATCAATCCTAACTGAGATCACTGCTTTATGTCAACTTTCCTTTAAAAATTTTATAGTTGTTGCATCTTTTTAAAAGCTGAACACAATTGTGAAAAATAGATTTATATCAAAACTGAAATTGATATAAGATTGTCGTACATTTTGTAATTAGAGCTCTAGAAATTTCAGTTTATTTTTATTATTTCTAAGAAAGTTCTATAGTGCGTACTAAGATTTATTAAATATTTTCAACAAAACCCAACTTGATCCTACAAAAAGTTGGCCAAACACTCAAAGGTTTTCAGTGAAACTGTTTCCAATGTTATTAAACAGCAACGGGAGAACTTGTCAGTATACAGAAAGCCAGGTTCAGGTAGAAGGAATGATCCATATGATGTTTCAAAAGCAAAAAATTCGGTAGGAATACAGCCCACTAAGCTCAGCGCTAGGAATATTTAATATGATAAGTTGAAGCTAATGCAGGCTTAAAAACATTCAAGGCAAAAAAATTTTGATAGGAAGGCTGCTATAAATTTGGAAGCCAAAAACAGAGGAAGTAAATCGAAGTCGGATTTTCTAAAAAATATATATTCTTTCTCCATAATGAATGAAGAATCGAATGTTCTGGCAGAATTGGTACCAAAAAGACTACTGGTATTTTTTTGCCAGACTTGGCGTTCTGTCACTAAGGTACACAAGCCCCTGAGTGACACAAGAACAATAATGAGGTATTTGTACCAAGAGAGGTAAATCCTCCAAATTGCCCGGAGCTAAGACCAGTAGAGAGATAATGAACTTTTCTTAAGAGAGAATTTAAGAACACAAAAAGGTGCCGAAAAGTATGGTACATTTTAAAGCAAAGTGACAGAGAGCAATATAAAAACGTTAATCAGAGTGTTTCCGAAATAGTTAAAAACTTCATCACTCGTGATTAAAACTATAAAAATATTTTTTCCATAAATTTTCGAAGTCAACAGCAACACTTCTGCACCTGGACTAAAAAGGTAAACAAAAATTTAAGCATCATAGTCAATGGAAATCAAATTCCGAATGTTAGCCACTCAACGATCTTAGGGCTCAAATTTGATATCCAATTTACCTCTTTAGTTCATGCCACAACAATCACGCAAAAACTTCGAAGGGTGGGTAATGGACAATGTAACCTTATTGGCTATTTAAAAAACGGTTGGTCTATCAGCAATTAATATTGCTCCTACAGTGTGGTCTCCTCCGCTATGTGGAATGCAATTGGAAAATATTTAATTTTGTAAAAATGCAGCCTAAAGAACCGCAACAGACTGAAACGAGATCCAGAATTGGTATATGACAGCTTTAAAAGACATTCACAGAGATGCCTCAAATTCCGCGGTTTCAAGTTACTGAATGAAAGTTGTGCTTGAAGGCTCCCATTGCAGAGAGAATTGCTGCGGTCAAAAACAGGGCTAATGCCTAGTGGTCTCGTTTCAAAGACCACATACTGCACAATATTTATTCAAATGTCCAGTTCATTCCCACCACACTTAGTCCTGAAGATTTATGGAATTGAGGTTGCTCGATTTCTTGACCTGAAATTGAACTATAATATAAACCCAAATGGACATATGTACTTATTCCTTCAAGCTGTTACAAAAACAAGCCAGATTACTTTCCCATGTTGCTACGATAATCTTCGATCTTCGTTTCAGAACAAGCGGAGTAACATTCAGCCAAAGATTGTCAACTTGGTTGCAGCTATATCAATCGGAAGTTTTTTCCCGAAGGAAGAACAACCACATACAACCGAATTATTACAATAACAACCCACTTTAATATACATTTGTCATTGTGTGAGTACAAATTTATAGTCTAACTTCTTAAGTCAGAAAATCTGTATTTAGGGCACCGCTGATGTACAGTCAATATGAAATTTATTGGGTGTCTTAATGCAAAATATAATTTTTAAAAACATTTAAAAATGATTTTAGATTAAAATCAGTTTTTCGATTAGAATTTTATTTCAGGAACTAATTTGAAAATGAACATAGATTAAAGTTATTTTTTAGATTCGAATGAGTCATTCTTGAAAGTTCTTGAAATATAAAAATGTTTAAAAATTCTTTATTGCGTTTCAAAATCAAATTTTGTTTATTCAGGGAGAAAAGGTTATTCAAAAAGTCAAAACCTCCTAAAACAAATTCATTGAACTTTATGCTAAAGTTTCATAAAAGTATAATTTCAGAAGTAGAATTTCAAAAAAAAGGTCACCTGTTGCTACAGCCATTTTTACATAATTTTTAAAAAATTATATTGTTTGAATTTTATCTTTTTTTGAAATAAAGGGGATTTACGCATGAGCGACTAACAGCTGCATGTAACTAAAATTCAAAAACAAAAAAGAAAGAAAGAAAACTGTTCATCGTCATCACTCTGTATTTAAGCCAAATTCAATGGAAATTATTAGGGTTGCATTCCAAAAACAATTTAAGTTGCAAGAAACAAACTGAAAAAAGAATTTAATAAAAGTGGCTTTTAGCCAAATTCTGGGTTTCTGTTTGCATATAATACAGTGTAAAAAAGTAAGAATAATATATTCGACTGTGCCGAATCTTAAATACCCTCCTACACTTTATGCAGAAAGTAGTATGAGCTGAAGATATTGCAACAAAAAACCTTATTCTTCCTTCAGCTTAAAGCTGATTACAGAAAAAGGCCCATGGAAAAAGTACAGTGAAATATGGCAACATATTCTTCAAATTATCTCTTAGTATCGGTACCGCTCTATAGATTTCATGGCCCAATTTCTTAAAAGCAATTCATGTTAAAGAATAAGTTTCCTACATGAGAGGCAATATTCTAGAAATTAGATACCCATATTGAAGACAATTATCTAGTTGTCTGAATTTCGGTTAAATTGATTCATATTTAAGGACCTTATAAACCTAAAATACTATTCAGAGAAGTGAGATTTAAAGAAGAATTAACCAAATATTTCCCTATAAATGTCAAATTTGTTTCATATTTGAAAGACAGTTTAAATAATGAATAAAATTTGAAACAATTTGTTGTGAGGAGCAGTTATTATGGGAGCTATAGCAAAATATGAACCGATATTGGTCAGATTAAAGTTATATATTTGAGGTAGAAAAGTTATGGAGTCGAATTTCAATAAGCTCATATTTTTTTTCGAAAAGGGACCTCTCATAGCAAAATATTTACAAAGATTGTTCAAATTAAAAATATATGAAAGAGAGTTACGATTCTGTTGTGCCGAATTGTCCTTTTTTTCTTAATTTTCCGAGAAGTTATACGGGAGCTATAGCAATATGTGAAGCGATATATCAGGTCAAATAATTGCCAAAAATAAATATATATAGCAAAATTCAGAAAATGACTTCAAAAATTGCGACCCATACACAGATCTTGGGGTTTATCAACATTTTTCATATTTCTGCCTATAACTTTTTACTTTTGCTCCGATTTTAATGATTTATAAATAATATAATTTTTGTTTAAATCAACTTTCATTTTGTTGAAAAAAAAAATTCTGAATTTTGAGGTTAACTCAGAAATCAGTCTATAACTTGTTTGCCAATGAACCGAGAAAGCTGATTTTAAATAGGAAACTCCGTAGGCCAATAACAAACAATGTGGCCAAATTTCATTTCATTCGGACAATTATTCTAGGCATGAGAAAGTTTCCAACAGACAGACAGGCATAGCTAAATCGACTGAGATTTGCATATACTTTATGGGGTCTGAGATGATTATTTCTTTGCTTTTCACACGGATTGACTAAGTTAATATACTCTCATTATCACTTGTGATGGCGGAGTATATAAAAACTAACAAACGGAAGAGTAAAGTCATATGAGACAAGTATTAAATAGAAAAAATGCTTAAAAACACATACACAGTTTGATGGACTACTGATATTTGGATGATATACATACATACAGTATGGGAAATTTTAATAGGCGCATTACGACATTTTACATTTTTTGGTTTTTCCTCATTCCAATTTGCAACTACTTTTTAATATTTACTAATTGTCAACCAACTATGACGGAGGTACCGTAATGGTATGAGGAGGTTTTAGTTATTATGTGATTATCTAAATTGTGTTTTATTTCGACTAAAGTGAATTCTGAAACCTGCGTGGAAATGTTGGAAGATGATTTTGATTAATTATTTAGAAGATAATTTAGATAAAGACATGATATCTCAGCAAGGTAACGTCTCAAAAGTGTAAATAGCATTTTTTCATCGGATTCAATCACCATTCTAAACGGTCCAGCTGGAAGCCCGGACTTTAATTCTATAAAAAACATTTAGGAAACCATGTCAAGAGATGTTTATAGCAATGGGAAACAATAAAACACTGTAAAAGAACGGAGAACGGCAATTCTCCAGGCCAGGAAAATTATTGAGATCAAGACATTAAAAAACCTAGTGGAATCAATGCCCAGTCGTGTATTTGATATTATACAAAATAAAGAGGGGATGACTAAATATTAATTGATTAATTAAATTTTATATTTAATGCGTCTATTTAAATTTCGTGCACTGTATATAAACAATAATGAGACCAACACGCAATGTCAATGATTTTTAATTGTGTTTTTATGTTGTGCGTTAAGTTTTCTTTTCGATCGCTTTTTAAATCATGTACTTTAATGGCTAAAAAAAATGGCAAAACTAATATCCGCCCCTAAGCCCCTCTTTCTTTAAATTGAACCCCCTTCACTTTTACACTCACTTCTATTATTTCTATTCTTTGTTAAAGTTGTACGTGTTTTATTTTTAGTTAAAATTTATGAATTATTTAAAACAATTGAACAAAATTCAAAAAATTAAAAAAAAAAAAACTTATTAAAATGTTAAAATGGTAAAATAATTATTTTTCCGGAGAACGATTTAAATATGTTTACATGTATTTCGCTTAGAATATAAGTAAAAAAAAAATTGGCAATAAAATACGAAATAAAAAAAAGAATCAAAAGGGTCAAAAACAATATCGAATGATAGTGGATACATTCATGCACAGCTGCGGTCAAAATAATAGCACCACATGTCACAACTTTGTTGCTGATTTGTGTTTTTATATGAAAATGAGCGCATTTCATTTAAATTAACACGAGTATTCCAATAAATTTGATTGAAAAGACAAAATTATCAGATTGGTACCTCACAAAATAATAGCACCATTTCTAAAACACTTCGAAAAATATAAAAATAAACACAGTCCCAACAATTTTTAGAACATTTAGTGTAAACAAGTGTGAAGTTGTTTCTGAAATTTTTAATTAATAAAGTTTTCAAGAAACGTATTATTAGAATTTAAATAATGGGTCTTAACACTGTAACTCAGAAGAGCATGAACCCATTCGGATGAACAAACTTATCTCGAAATAAGAAATATTATCGGATAATTAAATAAAATGATTAGAAATACCAGAACCTACAAATTAAATATAGGGAGTCGTGGACAAAAAACTGTAGCGACAACTTTAATGTTTCATCGATTATTACGTTAAATAAAGAAGGCGACATTTATCTCAGCAGCGGAGATTAAAAATGTAAATCAATCAATAAATACTGAAACTGTATCAGAAGGTTTATAGAATACCAGCAGACCCGGCAAACTTTATTTTGTCAAAACAAATTTTTTAGGGCGTTGCTGTTCCTAAAAAAACATTCATGTTGTATTATCATACGATTTAAATAGATTGTTAACAATTTAAATATGCTTTGTATAAGCGATACCTCTTCTTCTGATCCCAAAAACCATATATATATTTTTTTCCAGTAGCATAATTGCACAAAATTTTAAGACTCTCGCTATTACAGTTCTTTAGATAATCGATAATTTTTTCTTTGTAAGGGGGTACCCCTCCCCTTGGTCCTACCCGTCCAACGTTTTGTCCAATAAATAGTTCCTTGAGGAAGTGCTTAGGACCAAATTTGAGAGCTCTCACTCTCTTCTTAAGATTTTCGAAAATCAATATTTGCTTTGTAAAAAGGGTTCCCCTTCCTCTAATCCTATCCATCCTACATTTTGTCCAGTAAAACAACTCCTTGAGGAAGTCGTTATACATAAAGATAAAAGATAATTTGCAAATCCATAAGCTATGCAAAGTCCCCCTCTTAACTGCTACACATGTCTCAAATAAAGTTTACTTACTTGGTTTACCATATTGAAAAGGGAGAGTAGGACGTTGTGAACTGAAGAGTCTAAAATATTTGTTTATGTAAGGAGGCCTCCTAACAAGAAATGTAATCAAAAATTTACAATAAAAACTTTCAAACACGATGGTTCTAGTGTTGTGGTATGAAGATCCTTTTCGTATTACGGTGTTGAACTGATTTTCCTATTAAATCTATAATGGAAGTGTCCGAATATTAAATATTAGACGAAGTAATGCTACCGTTAAATTGGGCCCGAAACACACCAGCAGAATAACTAAAAAGTTTGGATAGTGTTATTATTTTGACTCCAAGTGTAATCGATTCTTTTGGAAAAAATTAATTTAAAGTAAGAAATATTATTTTATATTTCATTTTATTTAATCATAAAATAAGAACAACTTTTTATTCAAACGACTTTTAGGGTTTATAAAAGAAGACTTATGTATGTGGTGCTATTATTTTGACCACAGCTGTATGTATATAGTTTCGGATATATGAGATCACATTACATACTTGTATAAATATAAAGTTCTTTTGATGGTTGAACAATGGTTAAATCAAAATCATTTAAACATAAAATTAATAATATATTGAGGTCAACTTTGTGTCATGCTACACGGGGGTTTTAAAACTATTTTTTTATATATTTCTGTAATTTTAAAACCATTCGAGATATTTTAATAAAATTTAATATGGTTTCAGCTGAGATATTTTTCAAGTTGATTTGGAGAATAACAGATCTCCAGTTGATCGGGTTATAAGCGGATGGCCTTCCAAGCTTGACTACCACTTGTAGCTCAATTAAACTAGACGAAGTCTAATTTAGCTTGGATTTCAGCTAATGGTATCCTTTTTACGCATGTATGGTCTCCAAGAAAACTTTGGAACATACAGATTAATCATTGATATCTGGTTTAATAAAATTAAAGTTTTAATCTCTAATTTTTTAATCATTTTCGGAAACCCTTTTGCTTTCTGTCACTTTGGTTCGAACAGGTAGTCCATTTCCATTTAAAATTTACCACACTTTTGGACACCTTTTTTGTGCTCTTTATTTCTCTCTTGACAAGAGCCCAATATCTCTCTACTGCCTTTTGTTTAGCAAATTGGAGAATTTGCCGTTCCTCGTACAAATACCACATGATTGTTTACCATAATGACAAGATGACATTATGTAAATCCATAATGTATTTTCGACATTAATTCGACATTTAAACAATTGTAAAAAAACGATTGTCTTCTCATTTGGCAACAGCAGGCTTTTTGGGAAATTTTAGGATCTTGTTTCACCTCATGAATAAGATGTGTTTTAAACTTCTGATGTTCTAGGGATACATTTTGCCAATTTCTAATATTTCTCAATTACGAATCACTCAGCGAAGAAGCAACATAATTCATCATTGATCGGACAATCGTTGTGTATGTTCCTAATTATCCATACCCCAAGCATTGACTGCTGTACTTTGGGAATATTAATGTCGTAATTGTCGTAATTTAAACCTGATTCCTGTAGCATGAGCAGAAGTGGTAAATATACTTTCAAGTGCATCGAATAGACTCTTTCGACTATAATGTCTGAACTTGTATTTGTCTCTTTTGCTCAGGTGGTGAAGAGTGCTACTGCTGACTTCTCAGATGAAAGTTTCAAGTTACGGGATTAAATAAATTTTCAATAATCGAATAGATCATTAACTTTATGTACAATCGTCCGCATAAATGAACGCCTAAAGTCTTTGTGGTGGACTTGTAAATTTCAAGAGGTAGAGATTAAACTAGATTGTTGACAGTATCGCTTGTTTTATTCGACAAGGTTTTAAGTCATCAACTTTATGTTTATCTATGTTAATGTTTATAAAAGTTATCGCTTCAACTGGTGGTGCAGAGAGTTATAAGTTAAAATTCAGTGATAATTGGTCCCAACAACAAGGACATTACAAAGTTGAAGGCAACCTTTCGCAGGCAAGTTTTTTTTCATATTCTAAGTTTTTGTCATCCTTTTTATACCATTCACCACCACAAGTGATGATTTAGATGTATTTAATTTATCATTCCGTGTGTAACGCCAAGAAGGAATCATCTAAGACACCATGTATTCTTGCATGAAATCAAAATCTGTGTTTATTTATTTATGGCCGTCTGTCTGTTGAACCATTCATATGCCTAGAAAAGTTCTTTCCTATTGTCCTAAGTAGTTACTCATTTAAAACCAACCATATTGCTAAATTATCGACATCTAACCTCAAAATTAGGAAAAAGATATTTTCTAAATTTTTCAGCGTAAAAAACATAATAAAACATATATTTATTTGTACTTCTTCATCCCAAAAAAATCATCAAAATCAGATCAAGAGAAAAAAGTTATAGGCTAAAATATGCAAAATTTTGATACTCCCCATATAGATCGCAATTTTTAAAGATAATTTTTCTTGAAATTTACCATATCTACTTGTTCACATACGAAAAGCAATGGTGGCTTGTGAATTTTAATATTTTTATGACTAAAGAAGGCGAAGTTTAAGACCATATGAACCGGGTCCATTCTTTCAAAATCAAAACTTAAACTTACACCAACCGTTGCAGATTTATTTCCACTTTATTTTTCATTCAAAACACTGTGTTGTTAGACATAACTTATAAATGCCTAGTGTAGGGTACAACAAATATGCAAAATTATATACGGATATACATAATTAAATATAATAACAAAGGAAAAGCAAAAACAATCTATCTAATTTTTGGTCATCCCCACACTGAATTACACTAAACGGACCAACAACAATGACAAAATTACCACAACAACAACAACAAAAACTAACCAACCAAACTAAAAACAACAACAACAACATGTATTAACAAAAAGCAAAGTGATTATTTAACATGAAGTTGGAAAAGCAAGAAGAAAAGAAAAATAAAAATTACAAAAACAAAAATAATAACAAATAAAAAAAATACCTTTGGACAAACCATCAACAACAAACTTTATTTTCGACAATTTAGTTTTAAATACAAAACGAACCGCAACGGTCATATTCTATAATAGAAACAAATAAAAAGAGTTGAATTAAATACGAATTAAATAAAAAGGAAATTTATTTAAATTTAAAACAAAAACAACAACAACAACTAAATCAACAGGTGGCTTTTAGAACACAAAAGTGCGATTGAAAATTAAAACAAATTTGAAGTCAATTGAAAACAAACAAAACAAAACGAAGAAAAAAAACACAAAAATTGCAATAAAGAAAATTTTTATTTTTAAAACGTTGACATTTTATTTGCAACAACACATTTTTGTTGTAATTGTAATCAATTACAAAAACAAACCCATTACAAACATAAATAAATAAAAATAATGTACTCTATTATGCTCTAATTTGCTCTACATTTAAAAGTGTCAAATAAAGAGAGTGAAATTAAAGAGAGTTTTATTTTGAGTGAAATGAATTTATTTGTATAAGAAAATATAACGGTTTTTTATGTTTTAAACACGATTAAAGAAAAAAAACAAGTAAGGAAGTTAAAGTCGGTCATGCTCGACTATTTAATACCCTACACCACATAGTTGATAATATGTGTAAGCTACCAAAAATTAATGAACCTCACTCGTATAAAGATAGTTTTTTTTTTAATTTATGCTTAAGGGTAGAGTATAAAATGGTACTGACATTTACATGGTATTAAAGCGATCTAAACGAATTTCTCTGTGGACGTTATATGGGAGCTAAAAGGAATTATGGACCGACTTTCGTAATATTTCTCACATCGATTTATGCTTGTATTTGTTTTGATTTGAAACAATTTTTATTACAATAACAACGTATATATAAGATTTATGCCCTTCAAAATGATATTTGAAAGAGGGATTGTATGGGACTTATGGAAAATAATAAACTGATCCTCGTATAATTTGGCACATCGTTTTAGATTAGCATAAGACTAATTTGTGAAAATTTTCATTAAAATTGCTTTATATTTAAAAACTTTTATGACCTCAAATCTCCAGTTTGGAAGGAACATTTGTATGAGGACTACGTGAAACAATGAACCCATTATAACCAATTTTAATAGGCATCGTTCTTGGCACATATCAAATTTTATTAAGATAATTTTTGAATATATACAGCCAACCGGCCAGACGGATCGACAATCGTCAAAGCGACTCAGAAAGCGTTCCTAAGTTGAACGGTATACTTAAAAGTGATAGACGCACAATACTTCTGTCCGTTAAAATTTTTGCACAAACCCATAATACTCCGAACAAATTACGGTGGTGTAGGGTATAAAAACAAACAAAACTATTTCTATCTCTTACTTTCTTTAATTGTTTATCTCTCTTCTTGTTGAAAAGGTGTTTAAAAATACCTTAAAGAAATTAAAAATAGATTGTTTATTAATTTATTAAATTTTAACATAATTTTATATGAAAAGAATATTTAATTAAATAACAATAATTCGCAAAAAACAAAATAGATCCAAATAAAAGAGACAAAAAAGAAAGAGAACAATGGCCACTAAAGCGCTACAATATAATTTCATACAACAGGTAAGAAATTGTCAAATAAATATAATTTAAATTCATTAACATTTAGAATTATTTAAATGGAAGCAACGTTAAGTAATTAATTTGCGAATATTTTTCATCAAATTCTGTACAAGTACCTAAAACAAATAAGGATTCTTTTATATGGGGTCATTATTCCTGATTAACTATTATGGAATTTAGAAATTTTTTAAGTATTTAATTTCCCGTAAAATAAATTCCATAATATTTTCATTAATTATGCAATAAATATAAAAATATTGATGTATTTTTTATAATTTTTTTGATATAATTCAAGAGCTATAAAATCTTAAAGATAGATTTTTCTGAAGTATAGTTCTGTACTTCGTGCTCAGTTTTGTGGTAGTTAAAAGCTCATGACGTGTCGAGAATACTCTTATCCATACAAAGTTCTACGTTCTTTTCTTTCTCTCTGAAGTATATAGGTAGATCGCTTAATGTGACCTGTGATGCTTCAAAAAAGTTAGTTGCTCTGAAAATATCTCCTTTATTTGCCAAGGCCGGGCAATTACCCTGAAAGTGAAACACTTTCCTCTTTCTCCAAATTATTACACTGCGACAATGTCTATCAAAGTCTATTTGGATGCCTTCCTAACACACAGTGGCCCGACTATAATTCAACAATTGCCTCGTACGTCCAAGTCTTTCAACCTGTACGAGAATTTATTTAAAATTACTGTTTCTAATATGACAAAGCGGAATTGCAACAGACTTTGCTTTGGATATATAAGATGCAGAACCTACTCTGGCTAGCTCATCGTTCTGTTCAGTTCCTAAATGGTCCCTATGCGCAGAGATCCGCAGATGTCCGACATAGCATTGCCAATTTTTCTATGCATTAACCTAAAAATAGGAATTTAGTTGTATAGACCTTCAGTCACAGAGGTGTCGTGAGACTAACGAAAAATATTCAATTATTTCAATTACTTTTTTTATTAGGCCTTAGAAGCCTTTTTGCCTAAAACTTCTTCATTAATCCAGCTTTGAAACGGGTCTGTTTTTGTAGCTTTTTAAAAAGAGTTTATTATATCGCTATTGCTCCCCAAATAACAAAGAATTACTTTTATTATTTAATATTAATTATGAATATTTAATATAAAATTTTGATAAATTATTTTACATTATTCGTATGTACATCGTGGAACTGTTTCGGGTTCCATCTTCAGGATCCATAATAATTAAGATTCTTTTATGAGAATAATGGCTTTGCTTTTCTTTGATGTATATTTTAATATTAAAAGAACCTTCCAGATTCTTTCTTTTTATAAAATGTTGTTTACTTTAGAACTCTGAGGGACCAAAGTCCAAAAATTCTAAGGATACCTTAATTGTTTTATTCAATTTTTGTTCTAAAATTCTAAAATAAAGATTTGAAAATGGAGAGCACTTTTTTTAATTTTTAATATGTTATAGATCATTCTATGGGACCATGGTCTGAAGGTAGCTAACCTTCAGACCATGGTCCCAAAAAATCTTTTCGACGATTTTTTAAAAAAATTCAGAAAAAATCCCACTAAGAGCTTGTGCTATTTCAAGTCAATTTAAAAGCAGATCAATAATGTTCATGTTAAAATATATTTAATGGGTCAAAAGTTATATCATTATTTCAAAAAAGAACAAATAAGAATTCTATTTTCGGCTATACCAAATCTTCAATACCCTCAATCACAAATTTGTCGATTTTTAACCGACAATTTTTTCTTCGCTTAACAACAACAGACGGACATAGCTAAATCGAGCCAGATTTTTTAGCGTTGCACGGTCTTATCACATTATTTCGATAAATATCTTTTTTTATAATTTACATATTAATTTTTAAGGTGGTTATTGTAATAAATTTCAAAATGGCTTCCGTTATTCGTTTAAATACGCCTCCGAATGCTTCCGAAAATATAAATCATAATAATTTTTTCTTTCAAATTTTTATTTTTTCTTCAATTTTATAGTTTAAAAATTATAATTTATATTTGGTGATTAAACAGTGGTAATTTCCATGATTCGCTCAATATAAAATATAATAAATTTAAATAATAAAAAAAATAAATTTAATAAAATTTTCATTCACCCTGCTGAATGTTGAGAAACTATAATTTATGTTCGCCATAAAACATCTTCATCTTCATCATCATCTATAACTTAATATTCCAAAAGATCTTTCCACTAACGGTAGTTTTAATATTTAAATTATACATTTATTTTGATTTGTTTTTGTAAATTTTGAAAATCACTTTCTTTATATATACGAATTTAAATTATGTACAAGTTTTCTTGCAACCACAACAAAAACAATAAAATAATTTTTCCCTTAAGTTAACATTTTCCGGCGACTGACAGTGTGGGATTTTGCCTTTTTCAGTGGTTCAAATTAAAACGTTTTTTACTTATTTTGAAATTTGTTTTAAGACAAAAATTTAAATTATATTTTCATACCCTTCACCGCCACAAGTGGTGAAGAGGGTATATTAAGTTTGTCATTCTGTGAGTAACATCAAGAAGAACTCAACTCAGGCACAATAATGTATATTATATATAAAATCTTAGTCGATTTAACTATGTTTGTCAGTGTGTCTCTTGTTGGTAATAGAGCTGAGCGATACCGTGATTTTTTAATAATGCCGTTTCTAGTGAAAGTGATTTTTAAATCACTGTTCTTCCAGACAGTGACAGTGATCGCAATATTTCAAAAGAGAGCAATAATGTTTTAACGTTTATTTGAACGGGTTCAGAAGGAACATTGTTTTTTATGAGAGTTTCGATTGGAGTTCACACTGTGCACCGTAGCAAATGGATAATTTTCATTTTAGATGAATCGCGTATTTATGATCAGCACCACATTTAAGTAATTTTGCTGGTTCAAAGTAAAAGCAAATACATTTCATTATACAACAAAATAAGAAAAAACAATATTTTTAATAACTGTTATTTCACAACTTCTATCACTACAGTTACCAGTGATTCACCAAACACAGTGATTAAATCACAGTCGTGAAAATATCGCTCATCTCTAGTGTGAAAGCTTACATAAAGCCTGTTGTTATAGTCATGAGAAGTTTCCTATTCAAAACTAGTAAAATCGGTTTAGTATATTAAAAGCTATATACCGATATCTGAGGGAAGCTCTAAGTTTAAACGAAAAACTTTTGTAAAATTTTCAATTGTAAATCGGCAAATAAGAATAAAAATAAAATATTAATTTATATGAACTTCAATACTTTTAAAGTATCAAAATCGGTTCAGTTGAAAAAGAGTTATAGCCAGAACTATAACTAATTCAGTTTTCCATGTTAAGAAAAAAGTTTATAAGTTTATAATGTGTGAGTGTGACTGTATGAAATAAAACATATTTACTTCCCACGCATTTGTGGTGGAGGGTACTAAAGGATTCGACATAACCGAATATAGCATTGTAACACAGAAAAACATTTAATTACTTTGTCGTAATAATATTTAAAAACAACAACTACAACAATTACTTACTATTCAAAATTTAATAGTGATCGTTTGAATACTTTTATGCGAGTCTTTGAAACTTCAGTTAAAAGGTTACATCATGATGTTAATTATGGCCAATTTTAGCACCTCAAGTTCATTTAACTTTAAAAAAAGCTTTAAAACATTTTTGTAATTTTCAAAAATACACAATTTAGTAAAAAAAACATTCACTCACTAACTTTTTCTATAATTCATGGATTTTTTCTTTCTCATGATCATCATGATCATCAACAGCATTTGCATGATCTACATTAAATTGTATGTGTGTGTGTGTGTTTATTTCAAATTTGTTTAATCTTAGTAATTTTCTTTCTTTTTGTTTAATTTTATGCAAATTTCGTTTAATAATTATCATTTCTATTACAAAAATTGCAAAAAAAAACAAACAAAAAATGCGGAAGATAATTAAATGAATTTTTAGATAAAAACTTTAGTATTTACTAATGTTGTATTTAACTAATGTTGCACGAAATTGATTAGGAAAATAATTTGGTAAAATACAATCAGAATTAAGGGGGTTCACTTTTATAAGAAAACGAAATTATATATATTATAGACTAGTCTATAATCTGTATTATAGACTACTCTATAATCTGTATTATAGACTCGTCTATAATCTGTATTTGCTCGTCTAATCTTATTATAGACTCGTCTATAATCTGTATTATAGACTCGTCTATAATCTGTATTATAGACTCGTCTATAATCTGTATTATAGACTCGTCTATAATCTGTATTATAGACTCGTCTATAATCTGTATTATAGACTCGTCTATAATCTGTATTATAGACTCGTCTATAATCTGTATTATAGACTCGTCTATAATCTGTATTATAGACTCGTCTATAATCTGTATTATAGACTCGTCTATAATCTGTATTATAGACTCGTCTATAATCTGTATTATAGACTCGTCTATAATCTGTATTATAGACTCGTCTAATTTATAATCTCGTAATTTATAGACTCGTCTATAATCTGTATTATAGACTCGTCTATAATCTGTATTATAGACTCGTTATCTTATATAGACTCGTTAATTATTATAGACTCGTCTATAATCTGTATTATAGACTCGTCTATAATCTGTATTATAGACTCGTCTATAATCTGTATTATAGACTCGTCTATAATCTGTATTATAGACTCGTCTATAATCTGTATTATAGACTCGTCTATAATCTGTATTATAGACTCGTCTATAATCTGTATTATAGACTCGTCTATAATCTGTATTATAGACTCGTCTATAATCTGTATTATAGACTCGTCTATAATCTGTATTATAGACTCGTCTATAATCTGTATTATAGACTCGTCTATAATCTGTATTATAGACTCGTCTATAATCTGTATTATAGACTCGTCTATAATCTGTATTATAGACTCGTCTATAATCTGTATTATAGACTCGTCTATAATCTGTATTATAGACTCGTCTATAATCTGTATTATAGACTCGTCTATAATCTGTATTATAGACTCGTCTATAATCTGTATTATAGACTCGTCTATAATCTGTATTATAGACTCGTCTATAATCTGTATTATAGACTCGTCTATAATCTGTATTATAGACTCGTCTATAATCTGTATTATAGACTCGTCTATAATCTGTATTATAGACTCGTCTATAATCTGTATTATAGACTCGTCTATAATCTGTATTATAGACTCGTCTATAATCTGTATTATAGACTCGTCTATAATCTGTATTATAGACTCGTCTATAATCTGTATTATAGACTCGTCTATAATCTGTATTATAGACTCGTCTATAATCTGTATTATAGACTCGTCTATAATCTGTATTATAGACTCGTCTATAATCTGTATTATAGACTCGTCTATAATCTGTATTATAGACTCGTCTATAATCTGTATTATAGACTCGTCTATAATCTGTATTATAGACTCGTCTATAATCTGTATTATAGACTCGTCTATAATCTGTATTATAGACTCGTC
Source organism: Cochliomyia hominivorax (assembly GCA_004302925.2). Classification (NCBI taxonomy): domain Eukaryota; kingdom Metazoa; phylum Arthropoda; class Insecta; order Diptera; family Calliphoridae; genus Cochliomyia; species Cochliomyia hominivorax. Next base: position 38,362,972 of record PYHX02000158.1, read on the forward strand.
TATAATCTGTATTTATAGACTTGTCTATAATCTGTATTATAGACTCGTCTATAATCTGTATTATAGACTCGTCTATAATTATTAGACTCGTCTATAATCTGTTATAGACTCGTCTATAATCTGTATTAACTCGTTAATTGTATAGACTCGTCTATAATCTGTATTATAGACTCGTCTATAATCTGTATTATAGACTCGTCTATAATCTGTATTATAGACTCGTCTATAATCTGTATTATAGACTCGTCTATAATCTGTATTATAGACTCGTCTATAATCTGTATTATAGACTCGTCTATAATCTGTATTATAGACTCGTCTATAATCTGTATTATAGACTCGTCTATAATCTGTATTATAGACTCGTCTATAATCTGTATTATAGACTCGTCTATAATCTGTATTATAGACTCGTCTATAATCTGTATTATAGACTCGTCTATAATCTGTATTATAGACTCGTCTATAATCTGTATTATAGACTCGTCTATAATCTGTATTATAGACTCGTCTATAATCTGTATTATAGACTCGTCTATAATCTGTATTATAGACTCGTCTATAATCTGTATTATAGACTCGTCTATAATCTGTATTATAGACTCGTCTATAATCTGTATTATAGACTCGTCTATAATCTGTATTATAGACTCGTCTATAATCTGTATTATAGACTCGTCTATAATCTGTATTATAGACTCGTCTATAATCTGTATTATAGACTCGTCTATAATCTGTATTATAGACTCGTCTATAATCTGTATTATAGACTCGTCTATAATCTGTATTATAGACTCGTCTATAATCTGTATTATAGACTCGTCTATAATCTGTATTATAGACTCGTCTATAATCTGTATTATAGACTCGTCTATAATCTGTATTATAGACTCGTCTATAACCTGTATTATAGACTAATCTATAATCTGTCTATAATACAGATTATAGACTAGTCTATAATCTGTATTTTAGACTAGTCTATAATCTGTATTATAGACTAGTCTATAATCTGTATTATAGACTAGTCTATAATCTGTATTATAGACTAGTCTATAATCTGTATTATGAACTATAATCTTTATTTTAGAGTAGTCTCTATGGATTGGTCTCTCTTTCCCGTGATCATGAACAATTAATTTTTCTCAAACACTTTTTTATTTGAGCATATTTTTATTTAATGAATTCCACTTTTAAAGTTAAATAGATTTTTGAAAATTAAGTTGTTGAACTTTAAACAAAAGAATTAAGAAATAAAAAAACTTCATCTTAATTAACGCCTTTTTCTAAGATTTCTGGTTGCAATAGTATGCAGTGAAGTAATGGTCATAAAATAAACATTAAACACAAACGAAAAAAAAAACTATTTTTTACTGGATCTAATGGGAAAAGCCCTTTCTAAATATTTATGCAGAGAAGAAAAAAACCCTCGAAAAAAAGTATATTAAAAATTAAACACACGCAAGCGGTAGAGAATAAAGAAATGATCAAAAGAGGGAGCGAACATTTTAAACTAGAAAAACATTAGATCGTTAAAAAAACACTCTGGTCAATGTTACTTCTTGCTGTTTTTTTTTTTTTTCTAATTTTTCTTGTAGTTTTTTTTATATGTGTTACTTACAAACCCATTGCCCTCATTTTAGTTAACAAAAAAAAACTCTAAAAGAAAAAAATGAATATTTACTGGAGTTAAAACACAAGAAGTTAAAGAGGAAAGTAACGAATCTATTTAACCACTTCCTACTCTAAGATTTCAAATAACTTTAACTTTTTATTTAAATAAATGAATCATTTCAGTTGTTTTTTCTTCTTTTTGGTTTCTAGAAAAAAAACTTAAAACGCAAATAAACAAATCATTCTTAATTATTATATTAATGACGGGAAATAAATCCATGAATAATCTAACAAACCAAAAAAAAAAAAAAACAGAAAACAAGAAATTGAACCTCATCATATTTCCCAATGAACTTTCTTTTACTACTTAAGTTCCTGACTTTCTTATGGGTGTAGAACTTAACAATATACAATTTCTAAAGAGGGTGTAGATTAAAAAAAAAAACAAAAAACAAAAAAACTGAGGTAAAATAAAAAATGATCACGTCTGACATTGAAATTAATCTATTTTAAATGTGTGATCTTCAAGCTTAATAAAAAAGAGTTATATTTATTTATTGTTCATTTCTTCTTTTCCTGAGATTTTTTCTAATATGATTTTAAATTTCTTCGGAACAAAATAATTAATTACTGAATTTTATAATGAAAGTTGATCATGGGAAGTTACCGTAATTTAAAATAATAAAAAACGGGATTTTTCTAAAATTCATGAATTACACAAGATCATTAAAATGTGTTTGTAAATATTCCATACCCAAAATGTTGACTATGGACAAATGGTTACTTTGGGCTATAGATTAGTCTATAATGTAAACTATAGACTAGTCTATAATGTAAACTATAGACTAGTCTATAATGTAAACTATAGACTAGTCTTTTTTTTTTTTTATATTGGAGGTGGAAACCTTCAAAAGGTACCATGTGGTTATGTCGGATTTTTACTGACTAAAACCACCTCCATCGTCAACACCATAAATGTCCCGCGGAACTGCCTTTAAGTATTACTTCGCGGGACTGGTTAGCATTTAAGCTACCTCAATTATCCTATTCTCTCTTTCTCCCTTTCGCCTCTTCTCCTCCAAACCCAACGCAAGGTTTATTTGGGTAATGAACCGGTTAACCGAATTCCAATTACCCTCAGAAGAAATCATTACTCTTATTATGTTATCCGCATCAACACTCGTCCCAGATTCACACTCCAGTGTACGTCTTAGGTTCTCAAATCTGGGGCATCGAAATGCCACATGTTCAGCATCCTCTACTTCCAAGCATATCGGACAGTTTGGAGATTCGTCATATCCTATCTTATACAGATAGCTTCTGTATCCTCCGTGTCCTGAAAGAAATTGAGTTAGGTGGTAGTTCACCTCCCCATGTCCACGTTCTATCCACGTTTTTATATCCGGTATTAATCTATGCGTCCATCGCCCTTTCAGAGTACTCTGCCATCTCCTTTGCCAGTTTGCTAATGTTCTGTCGCGTTGTTGTTGCTTCCTTTCTCTTTTATTGCCTTCAGGATGCTCTCTTTTGTTCTCATATATCCTAAGAACTTCGTCTGCAGCCAGGTCGAAAGGAATAATACTGGCTATTACACAGGTAGCTTCCAGTGAAATTGTTCTGTAACCACAGCATACCCGTAGGCAACTCTGTCTGAAAAGTGATAACACGTTTCTACGTGTTGTATCTCCTGTGGACCGCGCCCAAATAGGCGCTGCATATAACAATATTGACAATGTAACCCTAGAAATCAGTAGCCGTCTACTTTGTCGTGGTCCTCCAACATTGGGCATGATTCTACTAAGTGCACTATTCACTTTGGCAGCCCTATTAAAAGCATACTCCATATGGGCCCTGAAGTTAAGCCTATCGTCAATCATAATGCCCAAGTATTTTATCGCCATGCTTGACTTGATAATCTCCCTTCCAACCTAAATATTTAATATTTCCCTTTTCCTGCGGCTACTTACTAGTACTGCTTCCGTCTTATGGTCAGCTAGTTCTAGTCCTGCTTTTTTCAGCCATTCTTTAATGATCCTTATTGTATCGTTTGTATACATTTCAACCTCGTCAATATATCTTGCACGTACCACGACGGCAATATCGTCAGCAAATCCGACAATCGTAGATTCCTCAGGTATATCCAATTCCAAGATACCATTGTACATCACGTTCCACAACAACGGTCCAAGAACCGAGCCCTGAGGCACTCCGGCCGAGGTCCAGTAGCACCGTGTGCCCTCGTCGGTATCATACCACAGTGTCCTATCCCTAAAGTAGTCGCCGATTATACTCCTCAAATAATCTGGAACTTCTAGGTTTTCGAGAGCCATCATAATATGATTCCAACCTGCACTATTAAATGCATTTTTAATATCTAAAGTTACTATCGCACAGTATCTTCTGCGTGAACCTTTTGCCTCTATTGCCTCCCTGGCCATTCTAACAACACTGTCAATTGCATCAATCGTTGATCTATTCTTTCGGAATCCATACTGCCTCTCTGATAGACCATTTGCTCTCTCCACAGCTGGCAATAATCTATTATATATAATTCTCTCCAAAACTTTCCCTATTGTATCCAGTAAACAAATAGGTCTATAGGATGATGGCTTTCCAATTGTTTTCTATGTAAACTATAGACTAGTCTATAATGTAAACTATAGACTAGTCTATAATGTAAACTATAGACTAGTCTATAATGTAAACTATAGACTAGTCTATAATGTAAACTATAGACTAGTCTATAATGTAAACTATAGACTAGTCTATAATGTAAACTATAGACTAGTCTATAATGTAAACTATTGACTAGTCTATAATGTAAACTATAGACTAGTCTATAATGTAAACTATAGACTAGTCTATAATGTAAACTATAGACTAGTCTATAATGTAAACTATAGACTAGTCTATAATGTAAACTATAGACTAGTCTATAATGTAAACTATAGACTAGTCTATAATGTAAACTATAGACTAGTCTATAATGTAAACTATAGACTAGTCTATAATGTAAACTATAGACTAGTCTATAATGTAAACTATAGACTAGTCTATAATGTAAACTATAGACTAGTCTATAATGTAAACTATAGACTAGTCTATAATGTAAACTATAGACTAGTCTATAACGTAAGCTATAGACTAGCCTATAACGTAAACTGTAGACTAGCCTATAACGTAAACTGTAGACTAGTCTATAATGTAAACTGTAGACTAGTCTATAATGTAAACTATAGACTTGTCTATAATGTAAATTTTAGACTAGTCTATAATGTAAATTTTAGACTAGTCTATAATGTAAATTTTAAACTAGTCTGTAATCTAAATTTTAGACTAGTCTATAATGTAAACTATAGACTAGTCTAAGGAGTAGTCTATATCATAAACTATAGACTAGTCCAAAAGGAGTGAGATCGTAATATTCTTAACACACATGTTCGTTAAAACTTTTAATCCAATTATTATTATTTTTTGATCCTACAAAAAGTTGTCCAAACAAATGTCTGTCGTAGAACTGTTTCTCTTGTTATTAAGTAGCATCGGGAGCATTTGTCCGTTGATAGAAAATCTGGTTCAGGTAGAAAGAATGGTGCACGTAATTTACTGCCCAAAAAAATCTCAAAAAGTTCTTGGCATGGCAATCAATATGCAGTTGCGGCAAAAGAATCCAACCATTTGTTACAACGGGCTCTATAAACAATGAAGTGGTATTTGTAACAAGAGAGGCGAATGCTCCAAACTGCCTGGAGCTAAGGCCAGTGCACAGATATTAAAATAGAATTTAAGAGCACAAAAAAGGTGTCAAAAAGTGAAGTAGATTCTCAACAGACATGAATTACCTGTTCGAGCAAAATGACAGAAAGCACTTTAATGGAATGGTTTCCGAAAAGGTTTCGGTGTGAAACATTGACAAGTTTATACTTTTTATTCTTAAACATTTGAAATTAAAATTAAAAAAAAATCATTTAATATTTTTATCTTCTAATTGACAACATTTTCCTTCAGTTATAGATTTTGAATATTTATCTAGTGAAACTTCATTTTAATTAATTTCTGTTTATGATCATGTCATAAAGGTCTCATTCAGAGATAAGTTAATGAATAAATGTTTCAAATTGATTTTTATTATGAATATTGACATTTCGATAAAAATGTCAAAAATTTACGAATCTGTTTATGAATATTGATTTCCTCATAAGAACGAAACAAAATTATACAAATTATTTACAAAATTAATTATTTTAATGTAAAAAAGATTCAGAAGTATAAGAATGTTGTGTTCACATATTAGAATAGAAATATTTACTTTCGGGTGCTAAAAGTTCTTTAAGGTTATGTTTTTAATTTTTTCAATACGCCTTATAGTAGGAATTTATCTAAGACTTCTGAAAAAATAAGAAAATATTTAATCATACACGCAGAAAAAAATCAATGTAAATCAATTTAATTAAAAGTAATTTAACCTTTTTTTCAGTTATGATTTTACTTCATAAATAAAAAATGGATATTTAACATTGTTTCACAGCAAATACAACTTCTTGAGAATATTCTCAAGATCAATCTCAAATCAACTATGTTCAACGTAGATTTTGCTTTATGTTTTTTTTCTGTGTGTAATAGTTCGGTTTTTTACACCATCAGTTTAAGGATGACAGATGAGTTAAAATTAAATCGTTTTTATATTTCAACCCAAAAAGCTAAACTGCCTCCGATAGCCTGAGGCTATAAGGCAAAAAAAAACTTTATTTTATGAAACAATTATGAGCTTAAATTCTCCTCTGTTTTCTCTTTTAAACTGAATTTTGAGTTTTAGAATTATAAAAAGTTCATTTATTTTAAAAATCATTAAATTTTGATACTTTCCATTTCCATTAGTTTAATGGAGATGAAATTTGTTCCCAAACATCTACCGCCTGTAATGTAAACAATCACCATAAGTGGTGAAGAGGGTATATTGTTATTTCGTATGTGACGCTTAAAAGGAATCTTCTAAGATCAAAATCTGAGTCGATATAACTATGTCCGTATGTCTGTTGTTAGCACGCTCACATCCGCAATAATTGACAGAGCTCAATAAAATTTGGCCAGAGTATTTGATATAGTCCTGAAAAGTTTCCTATTTAAAACCAGCAAAATCGGTTCAGTATGTTTAAAGATATAGATCGAAATTTGTGACAACCCCTTAATTCAAGCGAATCATTTTCGTAAAATTATTTATTATAAATCGATAAACAAGAATAAAATTTTGTCCATAATATCAAGAAATATATATCTTTTTGCTGGTCCAAAAATACAAAGTGTAAGTCAAATCTCTAAAAACAGCTTAAGTAAAGTCGCCTTAAATTCAAACGAATGAACGGAGGAGTGAAAGTGCTATTTTCTATGACAAAAACAAAAATTCATTTAGATGGTCCTGACTCGCACTCGTATTATTGGCACGATTTGAGATCAAACGATGTTCGAATGTAAGAACGTAATTCCTGAGGTGGTAATATTATGGTTTGACCAGCATTTTCTGCAGTTGGCAAATCAAAGATAAAAGAAATTCTAAAAAAGTTTCAGGTTTACAATATTTTCAATAAAGACTTACTTGATGAAATAAAAATATTACCTGCCCACTAAAAATAGCATTTAAAGAACTATTTAAAAATTAGCCTAAATTAGATTAACTATGGAACTTTCTACTATAACTCTCACAGTCTAGAATTATAAACTCTAAAATGTTTCAAAATGTTTTTATTTGAAAAAGTTTATTTAAACAAGAATGCTATATTCGGCAATGCCGAATCTTCAGTACTCTCCACCACCTAAGAAATACAATACATGTACGTACAAATACATACAAACTCACTAACACATATAATATACAAATGTATTTCTTATATATAACAAAGAAACCTTTATGAGTCATTAAATTAGTTATATTTTTTACTATAAATTGTTTTCCACTGAACCGATTTTTGGAATAGAAATGAGGTATTTATGTTTTGAAATTATTTAATTGATTGTTTAAATTAATTTTATTCCAATTTGTCGATTTATAATTAATAATAATAAGAAAGTTATTCGCTTTAATTTAGAGGTTGTCTCAGATATCGTTTTATATATCTTAACATACTGAACCTATTTTGCTAGTTGTAAATAGAAAACTTCTCAGGATTATAATAAATACTTGGGACAAATTTCATTGAGCTCTGTCAATTGTTGCGGATGTGATCGTGCCAAAAACAGACAAACGAACAGACTGACAGGTGGAAAGACAGACGGACATATCTGAATCTACTCAGGTTTTGATTTGATGCAAAAAAATTTATGTATTATGGGGTCTTTGATGATTCCTTCTTATCGCTACACACAGAATGACAAAGTTAATATACCCACATCACCACCTGTGGTGGTGGAGGGTATAAAAAGAAAATAGTAAAAAATTTAATTTTCCATACACAACTTTCATTTTCCGAAATTAAAGTTATTAAAAAATAAAAAAAAACTGTTTTCTTCTTCCAACAAAATATAATTTTCAATTAACATTTTAAGAAGTTAATGAAGAAAAAACCTAAAACACTTTAATTAAAGGTAATAAAAAGTGAAGAAGACGATGAGCATATTTTAAAAGAAAACCTCATCAGATGAACATAATTTTCAACATCTTTAACTTAATTTGAATAAAATTTATGGAAAATATGCAAAAATTTTTCAATGTTGAAGAAACAAAAAAATTAAAAAAAACAAAGAAAAATTTCATAATAAAATATTTTTATGAAAAACTATTGCATGATTTATAAAGATGAATGGAAAACCATCATAATTTTCTCACTTTCAAAATTTACTACAAATCATAAAATTGTTAATACTTGTATGCCCTACACCACCATAAGTGGTGAAGAGGGTATATTAACTTTGTCATTGAGTGTGTAACGCTAAAAAGGAATTATCTCTAAACCCATAATGTGTATACATTCTTGCAACAAATGAAAATCTGAGTCGATTTCGTTGTGTCCATCTGCCCGTCTGTTTGTTGTTGGCACGTTCACATCCACAATAATTGACAGAGCTTAATGAGATTTGACCTCAGTATTTGTTATAGTTCTGAAAAAAAAGTTTCCTATTTAAAATCAGCAAAATCGATTCTGTATATTTAAAGATCTAAACCGATATCTGAAGAAACCTCTAAGGTCAAGTAAAAAAAGTTTTGTAAAATTATCAATTTTAAAATAAACCGATTTTAGAAATGTTATAACCACAAATAAAACTAATTTTATGTCTCATTAATATTTCTTGTGAAAAACTTTTATACACTAAAACCCCGATTTGCGTCATCCTGATTTGTGTCATCCTAATTTTTGTCACTTTTATAAAACTGAAGAAAAACGATTTGCATCCTTGTAATTTTAAGTTGCGTCGTTTAGATTTGCTTCGATAAAAGATGGAGACCCTGCATTTAATTTGGACACATGATCAAAACAAGCGAAGAATGCCACTTAGCCAGGACGTGATAAAAAATAAAGCTCCGATCTCAAGAAAAATTCCGCTTTAAAACTCGAGCAAATTTTACTTAATGTGGCGTTAAAAGGAGAGTCTGCCAATACAGATCCAGTAGCTGCAGAAAGTTGAATTAAAAACCATTGGGCGGAGACGTAGAGGAAGATTTTAAATTAAAACCAAAAATACAACATTTTTTTGCTTTTTTTGAATATTTTCCCCAATAAATTGAATTTCAGTGCATTTACATAGAAAAAGGGTCGAATCAAAAAATCTAATCGATTTCCGCTTTGTTTTTCCGCTCAACCTTAACGATTCAAGTTGGAGCTCTGTGTATATTGTACACGTCTTTGAGTGTATATGTATGAAATATAACGTATTTAATTCACACGCATTTGTGGTGGAGGGTATTGAAGATTCGGCACAGCCAATACAACATTCCTACTTGTTTCTTATTTGTTTTTTTTTTTTGCAATATTGAAATATTTAAGAGGCTTTTAGCCTTTTTTCCCATTATTTTGAAGATGTAGTTGAAATAATCTTTATTTAAAAATATATAAAGTTCAAAAGAAAGAAAACCACATTATAATTATTTTCATTATTTGTTATTATTAATATAAAAATAAGTATTTTAAAAAAACACCTTTCATATTTCAAAAAAAAAAAAAAAAACTCTGAAAAAAACGCTAATTAAAAAATGAAAATAATTAAATTGTTTAAATGTTGAAAGCTGTTTATTTTTTTTTTAAGTCTGATTTAAGGTGAAAAGATTCACATAAATTTAATAGCTGCCACTAACATATTAATCTTCATTTTAATGACTTTTTATTTGTTTTAGAGAAAAAAATCGTTAAATAAAAAAATGTTGTTAAAAAGTTTTCAAATGTAAGTCAAACAACATTTATAATCGTAGAATTCTTTCTTTTTTTCTAAAATCAACCATAATTGTAATGAAATATTTCTGTTTGCTTTGAAGTTATTTATTTGAAATTACTCTATTATTTTGTAGTTAAATGGAAAAAGAGGAAAATTATAGATATTGAATATTATGTGTAAATCATTTTGTCATCATTTAGAAGAGGATGTTTTAAGAACATTGAAAATTTTATATACGACACTTACGAATTTCAAATATCCTCCAGCTGTAGCACAACAGAAATTCCATTTCAGTTCTAATTCAATTTTAGTTCAGTTCTAATCCCAGTTTACTACTAGTCAAGACTATAGTCGAGATCTATTTCTGTTTTAGTTCAGTTCTAGTTCAGTTCAGTTCAGTTCAAGCTCAGTTAAACTTAAGTTCTAGTTCAGCTCTTGTTCAGTTTTAGTTTAGTTCTACTTAAGCTCTAGTTCAGTTCCCGCTCAGCTCTAGTTCAGTTCCCGCTCAGCTCTAGTTCAGTTTTAGTTCAGTTCTAGTTCATTTCTAGTTCAGTTCCAGTTAAGTACTAGTTAAAATTCTAGTTCATTTTCAGTTTACTAGTATTACTAGTACTAGTTTAGATTCTAGTTCAGGTTGTAGATCGGATTCTTGTTCCGATTCTAGTTTAGTTCTACTTCAGGATACCATTTTCTGTTTATTTAACACTTTTTTGGTCGTTAAACTTCTACGAAAAAATTTCTTCAATATAACCTACGACATTTGGTTCAGTATGGTTCAGATTCTATTTAGATTCCGCTAGTGCGGATTCTAGATTCCAAATTTTGATTCTAGTTCAAATTATAATTTGGATTCAAGTTTAAATTCTAGTTCTAATTATAGTTTAGATTCTAGTATAGATACCAGTTTATTTTCCAGTTCAGAGTCTGGATTCCGATTTGGATTCCACTTCAGATTCTAGTTCAGTTTCTTGTTTAGACTCTTGTTCAGATTCTTGTTCAGATTCTAGTCCAGATTCAAGTTAATATTATGATAGAGATTTCTGCTTATATTCCAGTTTAAATTCTTCTAATATTCTATATCAGATTCTAATGCAGGTTTTAGTTTAGATTTTAGTTCAGACTCTAGTACAAATTCTAGAGTTTAGATTCTGGTTCAAATTTTGCTTCAGATTATAGTCAGATTCTAGTTCAAATTATAATTCAGATTCAAGTTTAAATTATAGTCCTATTTATAGTTTAGATTCTAAAATAGTTTCCAGTTTATCTTCCAGTTCAGAGTCTGGATTCCTATTTGGATTCCACTTCAGATTCTAGTTCAGATTCTTGTTCAGACTCTAGTCCACATTTTGGTTAAGATTACGATAGAGATTCCTGCTCATATTCCAGTTTAAATTCTTCTAATATTCTATATCAGATTCTAACGCAGGTTTTAATTAAGATTTCAGTTCAGACTCTAGTACAAATTCTAGTATATATTCCACTTTAGATTCTGGTTCAAATTCTGCTTCAGATTATAGTTCAGATTTTAGTTCATATTTTGGGTCATACTAAATTTCCCTTATTTGTTCAGATTCTAGTTTTATTCATTTAATAATGGTTCTTCTCGAGAACTAATAATGATTCTTCAGTCACTTTACAGTCAGTTCTCCATTATAATTTGTGGTACAACTTGGTTCGCAAAGAATGCTTAAAACAAAACATATACGATAAGAAAAGATAAAGGTTCCAAATAAGTTTTATACAGGTCGGATTTAGAGAGGAATATTTACATTTTTACCAACAAGAATTTTGATATAAAGTAAATCTATTCTCTGTATTTAAAATAACAAAAACAAAATAATCTGATGAAATTTTGTTAAATTCCAAATGTTATGTGCACTATATACTTTACAATACACTAGTAATTACCAGAGTGAACATTGATGAAAATATGTGTTTTCTTTCACAAAGTAATAAATTCATTATTTTTTCTACAACAATTTTACTATCAAATTGTAATTTATGAAACATAATTTATTTGAAAACTTAATAACGCCCCTCCTATTTTTAAAAACACTTTCAAAGATTTAGTTAAATTTTCAAAAAAAAAAAAAAACAATGGACTCAGTCTAACAATGTCAATGCGTTACCAAAAATGGTGTTTTGTAATTTTTCAAATAATTTCAAATGCGAACAGAAAATTCACACTTCCAACAAAGAAATTATTTGAGAAAATTACACAAACACATACACACACGAAAATCGGTTGTAATGAAAGAAATTTATTCATTAATTTCTTTCAAATTAACGATTAAATATTTTAAGAAAACTGAAGCAACTGAATTCAAAAAGAAGACGTAAAAAAGTCAAATAACAATCAATTATTATCACCCCGGGTAAATGCCACAATAATGTCATGTTAAATTGTGTTGAAAACACAATTTTGTTGCATTTACAACTTGTGTTTTAAAAAGCACAATACAAATCGGTTCCACACACACAACACACAACTTCAAACATTTAAGTTTGAAGCGATTTTCCCAGATTTAATGGAAACAATGAAAATTTGTTTGAAAAACTTGTTGTGTAAATGTCAAATTTATTTGTTTTTCTTTTGTTTTCCATTGAAATTTTTCTTCTTTTGTTTAATATTTAAGTATTTTTTCGACAAAAAAATGGAATTATTTAATGCAGATTTATTTAATATAGAAATTACACTCACTTCTGATTCGATGCAATGGAAAATATTTACTTTCCATTTATTAACACCAAAAAGATGTTGAGATAAGATACGATCTGTCAGTTTAAAGTGTCTGAAATTATTTAATAACTTTTAATGGTGGATTAAAGATGAAAATATTTTATTATTGCAAGAAAAGTTAAATAATAAAAAAAACAAGAAATTTCTTTTGATCATTAACATTTTTCGGTCTCCCTAATACCATCATGATTTTCTTCTCGACCTGAACGACGACTTAATTTCTCTCTGATTCGTTGTAGGACCAATTTGAACCACATGAAAGTTATTAATTCATTACACTTAAACTCATTTGAATCAAAGAAGTTGTTTGACAATAACTAAGGAGTGAGATCGAAAAATTTTGAACATACATATCTAAATAAATAAAATAGAAAGTGTGTATATATGTATGAGACGTTAAGACTCTAAAACAACTGGACCAAATAAAATTTTATCGAATTAACAGTGAGAGTTCTAATTTTTTTCCCGACAACTTTTTCAAGGAACTATTTTACTGGCTAAAACGTAGAACAGATAAGACCAGTGGGAGGGTATCGTCCGTACAAAAATTTCTGACAAAACAAAGTTTGCCGAATTTACAAAAAAGTATTTTTTTATAGTTTAAATCACTAGTGATGAAATTCGGGATATTTTTTCGGAAACCGTTTCATTAACGTTTCTATAGTGCTTTCTGATACTTTGCTCGAAGAGGTAGAACATTTCCATTTAAGATCTGACCACATTGTTGGACACATTTTTGTGCTCTTCACTTTTCTTTTAACAAGGGTTCAATATCTTTTCATTGGAAGTTCTTTTATCGTTCTTTTACCACTCAAGATCTTGTTTAGATATTTCGGTATTTATAGAGCCCGTTGTAACTGCGTATTGCCTCCCATACCAAGAACTTTTTGGGAAATTTAAATTTTCTCTCGAGCATCAGCAATTTAAAATTTCTGAGCAGGAAATTGCCAAAAAATCTACCAGAACACACGTTTCGTCATCTATTATGATACAAGAATTTATTTCAATTTCCTTGCTCTGTATTGACCTCTAAATGTTTAGCATACTTACAGTCAGTAACTTTTTGAGCCTTGTTTGCTTTGAAAACTGCATTAGCTATAAGCTTTTGTACCAAATTGTCCAATCACTGAGCTAACCGAGCTGCTTTCCTAACGGATGTGTTGGGAGCTCTTTTGAAAATGCTTTCCATTCTTGTTGGCTTTAGAAACATCGTGTGGACTATTCTTTCTACCTGAACCTAATTTTCTTTCGACGGACAAGTTCTAACGGTACTGTTTTAAATATCGGAAACAGTTTGAGGGCAGATCTTTGAAAAGTTTTAATGAAAAAATGTGTTAAGGATTTTTTGATCTCACTCCTAAAAAATGTTGTAAGGAGAGTTAAATAAATCGGCAAGGAATTTCTTTTAATTGTAACTATTTAAGGATCCGCAATATCACCATGTTTTTCTTCTCAACCATGAACTGTTTGATGACTGAACTATTGTTTTTCCATGATTCTTGGATTTATGACTTTTATACACTTGAACTCAACCAAGTTATTCAACAATAACAAGACATAACATAGGATCCTAACAACTAAACGACCACTAGACTTTCCACGATAATTGGATCTCCGTTTCGAAACGACCCGAGTTACACTCGGCTAAAGATTGTCAACCAGCGACAGCCGAAATTTTTTCGCCAAGAAAGAACTATCGAATGCAGTCGAACAGTTACAGCAACAACGATAACAAGATCACAAAATTTCACTATAAAATCATTGTTACACTAAATGAAAGCTTATTTAGTTAACTTTCCACAGAAATTTTCCAATATCGATTAATTCATTACTTTAGTCCAATTTCACTTTCCATCAGCATTTAAAGAAATATTTTTATTACAACTAATTAATTAAAAATATTTTCAAATTCACATTCATAAATCAATTAATCAAAAACAAAACTGTCAATCACTGTCAGATCATCAGGTATTTAGACGTTTTTACATGTTTTCTTCTTCTTTTTCTATTATTTTTTCTATTACTTTTTTACATAAAAAACAATAAATGTCAGATAAAAGAAGATCGTAACAATCGTAAAACATAAAATAATTGAGATCTAAAGAAAAGTTAATAATAATTACAAAATTGTTAACAAAAAACACAAAACAAAAATTAATCGAAGGTTGTTTTTTCTTTTAATAAATTTACAAAATTATTTCATATTTGTTTATCGAAGTAAAATGTTTGGAACACTGTTGGCAATTTCTAATTACAGTGCAATAAAGGAAATAAATCATTAACCATGAACTGAGTTAGAATTGAAAATGATCTAAAACTAAAACGAAACTAAAAAAAAAATTTTAAATTCTGAAGAATCTGATCAAGAATCTGAACTAAATTCAGAACTAGAATTTGACTAGAATCTGTACTAATTTCAAAACTAGAAACTAAACTTGAATTTGAACTAGAATCTGTACTTATTTCAGAACTAGAAACTAAACTTGAATTTGAACTAGAATCTGACTGGAATCTAAACTAGAATTTGGACTAAAATCTCAACTACAAAACGATCTTGAATCTGACTGGAATCTGAACTATAATCTCAACTAGAAACTGAATCAAAATTTAACTAGAGTACAAGAAAAACTTAACTATAATGAATTTGAAACTAGAATCTAATCCAGAACTACAAACTGAACATGAATCTAAAGATGGACTGAACTTCAACTGAACCAATATTGAACTATAACAAAACTATAACTGAATTCGAATTTGAACTAGAATCTGACTGGAATCTAAACTAGAATTTGGACTAAAATCTCAACTATAAAACGATCTTGAATCTGACTGGAATCTGAACGACAATCTCAACTAGAAACTGAATCAAAATTTAACTAGACTACAAGAGGAACTGAACTATAATGAATTTGAAACGAGAATTTAATCCAGAACTTAACTGAAATATAAACTAAAGCTAAAGCAGAACTGAACTACAATCTGAACCAGAATCTGAAGATGGACTGAACTTGAACTGAACCAAAATTGAAATATAACAAAATTATAACTGAATTAGAATATGAACTAGAATCTAAACAAGAATTTGTTATAGAATCTAAACTAGAATTCAAATAGAGCTAAATTTGAACTTTAATAAAATGGTTTTAGAAAAAGAATCTGATCTAGAACTTTAGAAGAATCTAAACTAGAGTAAAACAGAATCTGATTTAGGATGTAAACTAGAATGGGAACTAAAACTGAACTAGAATTTGAACTAGAGCTAAAGTAGAACTGAACTTGAACTAGAACTGACGTGGAAATGACATAGAACTAAACTAGAACTGACTTGAACTGAACTAGAATTGAAGTTGAACTCAACTAGAACTCAACTAGAACTGAATTGTTACTGCACTATAATTTGATCTAAAACTAAGACATTAATTAAACAGATTTCTGTTCACCAGACTTTAAAGTAGCTAAAGCATAGACGATTTTTAACAGATATTAGGCATATAATTTAGCAATGAATTCAGGGTTTTAGATAATAACAACATGAGTTGAAACTTTATTCAAAATATTATTAATACAATAACAAATAAATTTTTCGTGAAGAAAACTACTCAGGTTTTAATAACGAATTAAGCCAATTTCGGATCCGATCAGTTCAGTGGTAATTATTATTCAAAAAATTTTAAATGAATTGAATTATAATGAGAATGAAGGATACAGATTGATAAAACTTAATCAACTCAGAATTTTACACGATCAGAAAAATATTTATAACGTATGAAAATTTATATTTGGATCTAATAATTTCAATTGATATCGGTTCAGAGGAAATCTCTCTCTCTCTCTTGTTTTTTATTGTTTTTATAAAAAAATTTAAATTTAATTAAATTTCTTTTACAAAATGTTTGTGTAATTTTCGCAATTAAAAAAACTTTTCTAAAATTTTAACAAATTATTACGTTTTTGTTGTTTTTAACATTAAATTCAAAAATAATGAATTCATACCTTTCAAAACTTTAAATTATGATAAAAACTGCAAACAAAAAATGAAGATAAAAATACCCGTCCATGGAATGAACGAATGAAACAACAATAAACAGCAGCCACAATTATACATGAATGATTTGATAATTTTATTCATGTTGCAACCAACATTTTATACTCCAACTCAGCATACAAACACTCACACACACACACATACCAAACAAACGGGGAGATGTAGACAATAATACTGGAAAAAAAGAAAGATAAAACAATTACAATTTAAGGAAAAAAAAACAAACAGCAACATGATTAAAACAAAATAATAATATGTTGTTGGTGTTGCTGATGTTGTTGTTGCTATTATTGTGGTGGTAGTAGCAGCAATGAAGAAAAGTTGTTGTTAACAATTGCTGCTGTAATTTTAAATCTAACTAAACGACTTTTTTTCGTGGTTAAAACAGTTTGAGACGAGAGTTGAAACATGCATGACGTGCAACGGTTTTAAATGGTGTTTGATATTTAAAAAAAAGTTTTTTTAAAAGTAAACGTTTTTCTTTTAAAATTATATTGTTAACAACATTTAAAAATATACAAAAATTAAATTATTTTCTAAAAAAGAACAAAATTTTCTGTGTTAAAAAGAAAAAAATTTTGTCCTATAAAAAATTACAATAAAAACGTCTTTAAAAATCATTTAATTACCGGCCTTTTAATGTAAAAAAAGCGAAAGAAAAATACAACTTTTACTGGAAATAAATATAAAAAAAAATTAAAAAAAAGTTTCTCTCATCTATAATTAAAAGTAAAATAGAAAATCACAACAACTCTCAGTTTGTCTGCTGCTACATCAAACGCCTGTTGCAATTAATAATTGTTGTAGTTGCTGTTGCCAACACCATTAGAAAATTAACCGCCAAACTTCGTGACAAATTAAAGATTTTTCAACACCCACTGTGTTTCATTCGAAAGGAAATTGTGCAAGTTATCAAAAAAATATCATCTCAATAACTTAAAATCGTCAGATAATAAAATATAAAATAAAAAAACACACGATCATGGAGATCAGTTCAGTGGTAATTATTATTTATTATAAAAAAATCTTGTTATTGTTGATTTTTTTAAATTTAATTGTTGTAACTGTTTGTTTTTTTGTTGCCTTTTCAAATCCTTTAGAAAGTCGTTTGAGTTTTTGTGATTTTGATGGCTTCTTTGTTTTTTGTCGTCTTTATTAAGTGATTAATCAAATAGAGATCGGCTGAACAATATTAAATAAATTGCACTTGTTAGACAAGTGATCTAATTCTTCATTTTTCTTTCTTTCTTTGTTTGTTTCTAATGTAATACCCTACAAATCTCTGGGAGAAGTGTTCGGAATACAATGATCTTCAATTGCAGTGAAGATCGTTGAAGTCCAAAAAATATTTTCAAATTTATAAAATAAAGATCGATTTCAATATTAGATGCGATAATTATTTTATATATCTGCAATCTTCACTGTAATTAAGTTATGAAATCGAAGAATTCCACGTAAATGATATGTACAGAAGTTGCCAAATGTTAAGTGGTAAATTATTTATTACATAAGAAAATTGATCGCTCTCATAGATGATCATTTAATATAGATATTGATACTATTTAGATGAGAACAAATACAGAAGCTGTCACATGACAGGCTCTTGAATAAAAAACGTATTTATTTATTACAGAAGAACATTAATCATTCTCATATCTGATAATTCACCTCGCGACTCACAAGCTGCCACGATGGTGGCAGGTTCTTGAATACAATCGACTGCTAAATTATTTATTTTAGGAAGACATTGATCGGTCTTTTAGATGATCATTTAATATAGATATCGATTCTATTCAGATCAGCACAGGTAAAGAACCTGTTACATGACAGGATCTTGAATATAACGAACTGATATAATATTTTATAGAAGAACGTTGATCTTAGCTGATCCTATAATATATTTTATAACAACTTTATAGAGATATGTAAAAGGGAACATATACAGAACCTATAACGTGAAATTTTGAACGGCTTATGTTTCTTATTACTTTAAAAGGACATATTCTGTCCCGATTTCGTAAGCTTATAGAAAAGTATCGCATCATTATTGGTTATATTTTATATTATTGGTAGAACAAAATCATTGTTTAACTTTAGAACTGTGTACGTTCCTACGAAATATTGGACCCTAACGATCAATCGCCCAACAATTGAAACATACCAACTGATGTATTAATCCTCCCCGCGGCGCACAAGCTGTCACTTGACAAAATTGTGAACAGCTTACGTTATTTATTACTCTAAAATGACATGATCTGTGACGCTTCTGTGGACTTAAAGTACTTCTTCATTACTGATTATATTCTGTTTGTAAAAAAACATTCAATGTTTAATTTCGATCCCATTTAGTAAGTTCATGTGAAATATGGGCCTCCGTTACGAAAGGATTTAGCGATTTCAACACAAAATCTGTTTTCATCTGAAATTTCTCCGCGGAGAAATAAATTTACCTTTATTTTTTGCATGAACTCAGATTTAATCTTTCTATTAGTCTCAGACACCCATGGAAAGTTTCACAACACCTTAAATTGATTAAAGATTGACAAGGAGCTCAGATGAAAGTCTACTGTGAGGTCCCATCGGATTTAACAGAAATGAGAAACACAGCGAAAAATAAAGATGCTGTGCCCACAAGTACGATAAAATGGTTATATTCAAGATTCATTCAAACACAATGAATCTCAAAGCCACAGCAACTAGAGATTGTTACTTTACTTTCAACAGTCGTTATCTACAGGATGATCTTGATGGATCAAATTTAGCCAAATCAATCACGTTAAAAGGCACTTTGTTTCATTTTCCGACTTGAGAGAACATCACTGTCAAAATAATCATGAATATCAAGCTTTTTGAGCAATTCCATTTTCAAACAGATTTTCGAAATCAATACGATTTGAAAATTCGTTGTTGATGGTTTCAACTTGAAACTTTGGTCGCGATAAATATAGTCAACTGCTTCGTCAAATGAGTTTTTATGTTTTTGAATTTTGATGACAATGGCAATAAGCCAAAAAGCCAGGGTATATCACGATGATTCCGGTAATTACAGATCACGACCTATATCTTCGTATAGAAAGGAGGGGTCCTTGAATTCTTAGATAAAATTAATTTTTTATGGTCTTCACCAATAGTATTCCAATTAAAAATTAATGCATGTGGTAAATATGTGAAACCCCAGATAACGGTAAACGAATACCGCTATGCGACGCTTCAGCATTAACCAATGCGTAAAAGCGAGACGCCAAACAAATGAAGTACAGCTTGACGGCCTTTAAGAGATAACTAAGATGTCGTGATAGGTGTTTACTCACCCAGAGATGCTTTACAACTGCAAATAGGTTTTTCGACTCTGACTCTATATTCACTTTATTGATTTGACGATTATTAGTAGGTGATATTTTGAAGGTTACTAGATCAGATCTTGCTTCCAAAAAACCTACAAAGAATCTTAAATGAAAGTTCTCTTACAATTTCTTCGCCCTCACTTCTTGAAAACACCTGCAATTCTCATAAAACGATCACCAAGAGATCATTATTAAACAACGTAATATTATCTCCATTTAATAAACTATAAAATGTAGAAAATAGAATTAAATAAATAATAAATTATTATTTTTTATTTTTATTACAAACCAAACTGTCTTCATAATTTTAGTTTTTTTTATTAAACATTAAATTGATCTTCTAAAAACGCTGTACCGTATTTTTTTATAATCACTCTTGACCGTATCTAACTTTCTTACTCGTTTCAATTTTATTTAAGTTTTTTATTTTAAGATTTTTTTCTTTTGCAAATAATTATTTTTTTTTCTGACATTAAAAGTTTGTTAAACAAACTAAAGTTGTCTCAAATCAAGATGATCGTTGTTTTTGTCTCTTTAATATTATTTGTTTTTTGTTGTTTTTGTTTGTTTGCAAACGTAAATGTGATCTACATGCAATTTTTCCAAAATGGTTTTGTGACACATTTACACTCTTGACAGAAGGCAGACAAACAGAAACCGTTAAACAGTCTGTCAAACATATAAAGGCAGACAGACAGACATTTTGTTTTACTTTTCAAAATAATTAGCAAGTTACCGTAGAGTATCGGATGTTTGATGGAGAAAAGAAGTTGAATTGAAGCAAATATGAATTATATGTCGGGATGGGAAGAATATTGATTGCCCTACAGCAGTAAATTTTTTGTAATGATGCTAAATAAGTACAATTTTTACAGTTACTTCATACACACAGAAAGAAAATTCAACGTTAAACATTGTTGAATTGAAACTGAAATATTTCCTTTTTTCATTTAGTTAAAATTAAACTTCGTTACGTTTTTGGTGAAATAATATTATACACATTAGAACAATAAATTTTTTAATTGACTTTAAAGCACTAAAAGCTCAAGTAGTAGAAAATCAAGAATATTCCCAAGAAAACTGTATTTACTGTGAAACAATGTTAAATTAACATTTTTTATCTATGAAGCAAAATCATAACTGAAAAAAATTATTTAAATTTTAAATTTTACATAGATTTTTTCTGTGTGTATAATTTATACAAAATATAGAAATTTTCACTAGAACAGTTCTACAAAATACTCATTAAATATTTAATGAGAGAAAAATCCTCCACATAATTTATAACCTGTATGGTCTTAATCACTTGCGATTATGTTTTCTGTAAATTTTTTTCGTTTAAAATCCACCACATTTTGGACACATTTTTTCTTTTAACAAGAGTCCAATATTTCTCCAATGACCTTTGTTCTGGGGAATTTGGAGAATTTGCCTCTCTTGGTACAAATATCACATTAATGTTCATGTGCCACTCAACGATTTGTTTACCATAACAGAATGTCAAGTCAGGCCAAAAATAAGTGGACACATTATCAGCCTTCTTTTTTGTAAACAAACCTTTAAGTAAATTCTGGTATTTATAGAGGCCCTTTCAACAAATGATTGGCTTCATTTGAAGAAGCTTCTGGGAAATTATAACTGCTATCTAAAAGCTAGACCTTAAAAGCCTTTGTGTCACGGTTCTCTATTATTTAAAATATATATTAATAATAATATTTTTATCTGGAATTTGAAAAATTCGGCCGACTGTTTCATTGTTACGCAGCGATCCATATAAAGTTATCTAGAATTTCACCATCTTTACTTGATATATTATTCGCTATTAATTTCCGATTTTACTAAAATCTCGAGGTTCTTATAAACATGACATAAATAACGGTCTAATCTATACCTGACAGTTTGTCTCGGCCCAGACTATGGCATCTCTAAAAACGCGTACCTTAACTTTTAACACCATATTACATTTCGACAGCTAAAAGTATGTTCTGGTTTCTAATTCTCTATAATCAACATCATCCTATTGCCATGGTTAGCCCATAGGCTTTTGTGGCACGGTTCCGCTTAACCAAAAGTTGCGATTTCGTATGAGTGAGTCACAATTGAGTATTGGGTACTTCCTATACTTTGTGAGCCTATTAGAAACACATGCTTTCAACTCTTTAGCTTGAGAGTTGCATTGCTTTTCAACAGATGATATAATATTATAGAATCCTGTCGCTTCAGAATTTAAAGGGGTTTGTAAGATTCAAAACAATTCTGAACAACTGCTCGACGGAAAAGTATATGATGTTCTAATGAAAAAATTAAAATCAATTTCTACAGTTGTCCGATTCAATTAAATGTCTATTAACTATGGATTTCTTCTACTGACGCTAAAAAGTACTTTAAAACGTCGTTAAAATTCATCTCCACTTCAAAGATATGTAAAAACATCCCTTTATAATATTTTAACCTTGTTGGTTCCTTAGTTTAAATAATTTTAAATTTTAAATTTAGAGTGAAATCATGATGGGATTCCGAAAAAGTATTTTTAGTGAAAAATTAAATTTTCAATTTCATTAAAATTTTCATTCGGATTGCAAAATGTTTTTAATGTTCCAATGATGAATTTTTCCATTCTATTAATCCGACGTAATGATAATTTTTTCCAAACACTTATGGAAATTCTGTAATTGTTTCACATTCTGATTTATTCATTTAAAAACACAGCAACAGTGTTGCATTTACACTTAATATGACACTTAATCACTGTTGACACCATTATGTTCTTTCCATTTTCTCCACTTCTCCTTTAGGAGATTTAATTTGAAATTATCTTTTTATACATCTTACACAATAACATCCAACTACTAGCAGATTTATCCAACAGCTATTTCCACCAAATCGGTTATATTTCCATTACCAATTCTGGGAATTAATTAAAAAAATTCCATCCGGCAACACAACTTTTATGCTACAAAGTTGTAATCTTGCAATTATAGCAAATGTTGTCTCATTTATTATAACATACATGTTTGATTTCATCTCATTATGTATTACAAACAAGTTGCAACTCTCCATCCATTCATCCATCCATCCATTCATTCAAACATCTAATAAATCCAAGACAAAAAAACCTTTTAATTCCACATATTTATTATGATTTCAATTCAACGTCATTGAAAATTTTCAAACGATAGTGAAAACGTTTTAATATTTTTGCAAACGTTTTCTTTAAGTTTTTTCTTTATAAATTTCACTACCTTTAACCCGGTGCGCTTTGCTACACAAATATTCTTTTTAGTCAGAGATCTCGAAAGAAACTTCACAAATCACAACGTGTATTAAAGAAATCAAATCCTTCTGACCCTGTCCGTTCTAAATTATTATTTACCCCTTCTTTTGATCCCATATTTTGTCCAGTAAAACTAATTCGAGTACTTTTGCTGTTATAGTTCTTTAGATTTTCGATAATATTTATTTGTTTTGTATGGGAGGTACTTCCTCCCCCAGGTCCCATGCGTCCTACATTTTTGTACAGTGAAACAGTTCCTTGAGAATGTAGTTAGAACTCAATTGCTATTCTATAGATATTCAATCACCTTTATTTGACTTGTATGAAAGGGACCCCTCCCTCTAGTCCTAACCGCCCTACATTTTGTCTAATAACATCTCGCTGTTACATTTCTTTAGATAATCGGAGTTTTTTTATAGCCTCCGTAACTTTCGGGTTTATTGGGATCATTCTTTGAAAATTTCAGCAAAATCGTTTCAGTACTTTAGCTGTCTATAAGACCCAAAACAAACAAACAAACATTCATTTATATGTATAGATTTAATGCCTCCATCTAGAAAGTCGTGTAGCATGTTTGCTATATAATGTTGCATGTACACAGTTTAAATTTAATGTTTTATTTATTTAGTTCGTGTATTTTATTTATTTAGATTAAAAAAAAACATTTTGAAATTTATTATCTTGTTGATTGTTTTCAAATTAAAATTATTTCTTTCCAGTTTAAAGTGTTTTAATTCAATAATTATAAAATTTTTAAGTGCATTAATCCTGAAGTATTTAAAAAACATTTTGTAATTCACATAACAATAACAATAATAATATTGAATCAATTAAATTGAAATATATGAAATAGAAACGATATTTTTGAATTCAAAATTATGTTTTTATGTATTTGAAATGTTATTTTACTTTCTTTAAACCAAAATATCGAATTTTAAAAATCTTTTAATGGAAAAGTGATTTAAGAGTTTTCGGTTCAAATTACGGAAGAAGTTCCAAAAATATTAAACGAAAGGAATTATACAGTGAAAAGTATATGTAACGTTTTATTAGTGGATTCCGTTTAAAATCGACCACACTATTGAACACCTTCCCTGTGCTGTTTAATTCATTTCACAAATGATCAATATCTCTTCACTTTCTCTATTGTTGTTCTTGCACCACTCAAGGGCTTCTTTACCATAGTGACATGATTCCAATTCAGGCCAAATATAAGTGGACATATTATGAAGTCTTATGAATTAAAGCAGTTTTTTAGAGTCCGTTGTAGCAAATGATTGGCTTCTCTTGCCGCACCTGTATATTGCTTGTCATACCAAAAGTTTTTTAGGACATTTTTACTGCTTGTAGGTCCTTAACTTTTGTATAACATTCTCTCCAGTATCAGCAACATAAAATATTTGATCAGAAAGTTGCCCAAAAACCGTTCATCCATTAAGCAGCACGAATATTTTTTAGAGGGTTCGCTTAAATTTTCGAGATCTGTTTTAGTCCTCAAAATTTTTGCAGCGTTCTTGTCAGGAACTTTTTGTGCTCTGTATGCTTTTAAAACTGCATTATTTTTAAATTTTCGTACCCGTAGTAGGGCTATACGGCCTACTTTCCTACTGGATATATTTGGAGCAACTTTGAAAATGTTTTTTTTTTTTTTTATTTTTTGCCGAAGAAACATCATGAAAAACATTCCTTTTACTACGTTTTCTTCTCCCTCATTGTTTAATAAGATTGGAAACAGTTTGATTGCAGATCTTTGAACGCTAAAGTGCCTACTTTTTTCAAGATCAAGTTAGATTTTTTTTAAATATTGAAACATTTTAATAAGCATTTTCAAAAAATAGAATAAAAATAAGAAAAACTATCTGGCAACTCTATATTATTTTTGCACTGCAAAAGTGTAGGTACCGTATAAAAAGACATTCTCTAGGAACAGTTAAAGCCTCGGAACATTTGGAGACACAAAATCAGTACAACTTTAAGAGTTGCCTGAAGCAGAAGATATCAGCCGTTTGCTCTTAGGATTATAATATTAAGTAGTTCTATCCTGGGGAAAAACTTACGGTATAATATTTGTCGTAGGAACAGGTCAACAAATATTTGCAGTGTACAAATCTTTATAAATTCTTTATCATTTCGTAAATGTATTATCGCCCAAATTAAGGGAAATAATGAGTCAGATAACAGACCATCGACAGAATTACCAGAATTATCATGGATGGTAAATCTTAAGGGAATTTAATATATTTTCATTTGAAGAAACTGATGCAGATAATTGTCGATTGTTATTGTTCAAGCTTACAGTCAATATGCACTATTTCAGAAGGCCTTTGGAAAGCAATTCAAAATGGTTCATTGCGATACAGGAATGAAGAAGAGTTTTGATCAAGCGAAAAATTTTGATGACGAAAAGTTAAAAACATTACACGACGATCATTTCAGAAAAACTTATATTTTAATAGAGAGTCCACAACAAGCCAATGCCTTATGCTCAAAAGCATAGAAATTGAAATGAAAGAAAAGTGATAATAGTAGAGTGACATTTTCGAATGATGGAATTGATTGATGAGAGTCTCTACCAAAGATTATTGATTCGTTAAGGAAATAAATTAACCGGCCTTAAAGCCGTTGTCTGTTCTCTTAATTATTTCTCGATTGCGATTGCCCTAATTGGAGTACGTTTCCTTTAGTACAGGGCATTTGGACTTGGTTGGTTGCATATTATATATCAAAATAGGATTAAATGTTAAGCTGTCGCTAAAATAGATCTGTAGATATTTGACAATTTATGTTAACGTTACATTGGAGGTTTAATTGTCTTCCAGCCAGTTTTACATTTTTTTATTTTTTATAAAATTAAAACTTTAATTGTTTATTTAATTAAAAAAGTGTTTGAAAATTAGTAATTTCTTCAAATTAACGAATTTTACAAATTAAATATTTGAATTACAATTTTATGACTTAATTGACACATAAAACAAAATGCAGTAATTAATCGCAATCACAAAAGTGATTGTTAAATTAGATTAATTTTTAAGAAACAACTGGATTTCGTTAAATAACAACAAATTTATTATAAAAACTCTTAATTAGCTTAATTATTTTCATGCAACTTAAATCGAAAATGGTAATTAAATACAAAAAAAATATAAAAGTTAAAAAAACTCTTGTTATTTAAATTAAACATTTAGTAAACAAATACTTTTGTCGGATTTGGATTTATTGAAATATTTTAAATCACATTTTTTATGCCATAAATCATAAAAGGAATATACAATGTGAATTACCTGTTATATAAATCATTATGCAGCCATTTATTTCGTACCATTCGCCCTAAACATATTTCCTAGGAAATGATTTAATGTAAGATTAAAAACAAGTAAGAATGTATGGTCGGTCGATCCCGACTATCTAATACCCTACACCACATCGTCGACCAAAAATGGTGGTTACGAAAAAATAATTAACGTCTCTCGTATAATTTGATATTCTGATTTATTCTTAAGTGTGAAGTACACTATTGTGAGACTACGATTTTAGTTATATTTAGGCGTTTTAAAAAGAATTTTTCTGAGGGGGTTTTATGGGGGCTACAAGAAATTGTGAACCAATCCGTATTCGTATAATTTTACATATCGATTTTAGCTTACATTTGTCTTAATTTGACCAATTTATTTTACAATACCAACGTATATGTGAGATTTTTGCCCTTAAAAGTAGTAAATGCGTTTAGGGTTTGTATGGGAGCAATGAGAAATATTTAACCGACCCTTGCATATTTTAGCACATCATTTTAGAATATTACAATACTTACTTTTTTAAATCGCTTTGAATTTAGGAATTTTATGACCTTAAAATCTCATTCCGAGGAGAACATTTGTATGGGAGGTACCTAAAATATTAGTCCGAACATGGTCAATTTAAATAGGCTTCGTCTTAGGACAAAATAGTAATATGAACCAAATTTCAAAAATTGCGACCTGTAGACTGTTCACAACGTTTACATGGACATCTAGCCGGACAGACAGACGGACGGACGGATGAACGGACAGACGAATAGACGGACATCGTTAAATCGACTCAGAAAGTCATTATGAGTCGCTCGGTATACTTTTTTCTGCATGTTACAAACGTCAACTCTAACCCATTTACCTAAACACGCTCGGTGGTGTAGGTTATAAAAATGTACTGGGTGCATGAACAAGAGGAAATATTTTACAGTTTTCTTTTTTTTTATTTCTATACAATGATTTAATCTAAATATCTCTAAAACTATAAGAGATATTCTTCAGAATTTTTTTCAATCAAATAAAGGTAGGACAATGACTTGTTGTGAGATTCCCAACAATAATGATAGGTCCTCTTGCGTTTGACAACAAACTTCATTGAATAATTTCCATTGTTAAACTTTTCGAGTGTTTGCTGTGGCAAAATCACCACTTTAGAATTGCGGAAACCTTCGTTCGCAATTGATTTGAGTTGGAGCTTGTTGACTGAAGGCTGCTTCTCATAATCGATAACAATAACTTTCCGTTTTCTTAAAGTGTAAGTGTTATGGCAAAGAAATCAGCACAATATTTGCGATTGAAAAAAGGCGAATATCGAAAACTAAATTGTAATAACCGAAATACGATATTTGTTGTAACATTATTTATAAAATCAAATACTAGATAGCGATTTAAACGGGGCCAACTGAAATGTAGCACTAATCTTTTGCTTCCAGAGCAGGGATTTTGCTAAAACAATTATCAAATCATATATTGAAATGCCATAGAAGTTTATACCTTGTATCAGTTTAGTTTAATTGGGTGAAAATGTATTCGAACAAAAGCGTTTCAATCTGGCTCATAATTTAGAAGAGGTGGTCACTTATTTTGGTAATATAGCCACTGTATATCGGGAAACACAAAATAATGAAAATGCTAGATTTTTTAGGCACAGCGTGAATTTAAAGTTGCCAAATTCCCTATAAATCTTATTTATTTCTCTTCCCTTAGCATTAAATTTGTAGCCCTTTTAAATTTCAAGGAATTAAAATGGTTGCAGTATATGGATATATTTGGAACTCGGCCTGCCTTTTATTTTTTATAAAAATTATCATTTGACATTATTGTGACACAAACAAAATGTCACTTGAAGAAGCAGATATATTAGAAAATAGATTGATCGTACCCTTCGAAAGGATAAAATCAAACATGTAAATATGTGTAGCAAAAGGGAAAAAAAAATCAATGTAAAATTAACTAATAAATAATTCAACTTTTTTTCTGTTTCTGATTTTGTTTCATAGATAAAAAATTTTAATTTAACATTGTTTCACAGTAAATACAGTTTCTTGGGAAAAATGCTAAAAATTTATCGTTATATAATTTTATATATTAATATAGAAAGATTCTAATAATTATAAAAATTATTTCACCATAAATGTAAAAACGTTCAATTTAAACTAAATGAAAGAAAATTATACATTTTAAATCAACTATGTTCAATGTTGATTTTGCTTCATGTTTTTTTCTCTGTGTATATACAAGACAGTAAACGGACAACCGAAGAGTTAGCGGGACAAATTGAACTGATCTAAGCCATAGCTTTAACACCTGCCAAATTACACATTCTCGTGAAACTCCCTTTGAAATTAAAAAAACAGAACTTAATAACATCATGTATACAGTGTTACATATTAGGAAGTTCTTAACGTGTTTTAAACGTAACCATTAACGATTTTTGTTGAAAACCAATTAAAATCATTTTATAGATTTACAAAACCGTGTTGCCTTTGTCTATCGATATCATGATCTACATATAAATGTGCTACACATTATGTAGCAATTTTATTGTTTTTTTTTCTTTTTGTAATTTTTATTAAACATTTTCTCTCCATTTACACTCTTCTAGCACTCGTGATTCAACGTAATATCAAAAAATGCGATGTAAATACAACAAAAATTCACGCTTCAAGTGACAAACAATTAATTCCGCCGTCTTTCATTTCATTTCGTCGGTTATCTATTTATACACTACACCACCGAAGGTTGTTGGAGTATTATACCACTTTAAGTATTCCGTTAGATTTAGAAAACTTTCTGAGTCGATTTAACGATGTCCTTCCGTCCGTCTGTCTGTCCGGCTGAATGTGCATGTAAACGTTGTCGCAATTTTTAAAATAAAAACATATAATTTTGACCAAAAAGGACAAAGCCTATTGAAATTGGCCATGTTAGGTGTATTATTTCAGGTACCTCCCATACAAATTTTCTTCCCGGAATAGGGATTTAAGATCATAAAAGTCCTAAATACAAAAAGATTTAAACGAAATTTGGCACATGTAAGTTTTGTAATATTCTAAAACGATGTGCCAAAATATGCGGGGGTCGGTTCAATATTTCTCATAGGTCCCACATAAACCCCTTTCCAATATCGCTTTTAAGGGCAAAAATCTCAGGTATACGTTCGCGTTGTAAAATTAATTGGTCAAATCAAAATTAATGTAAACAAAAATCAATGTGCAAAATTATACGAGGGTTGGTTCATAATTTATTGTAGCACCCCTCAGAAAAATTCTTTTTAAAATGCCTAAATATAACTAAAATCTTAGTGTCACAATTATGTACTACATACTTAAGAATAAATTAGAATATCAAATTATACGATGGTCGTTTATTAATTTTTCGTAAACATCATTTTAAACGACGTTGTGGTGTAGGGTATTAGATAGTCGCACTTGACCAACTTTACATTCTTATTTGTTTTAATTTTAAAACTATAATTTTGTCATTATTTTTGGAACATGAAGAACATATTTTGATACAAACACCATGATAATGGTGATCATTATGGTGTAGTGTTAAATAAATGACATTTGTAATTAAACATTAATCAAAGTTAAAAAAAAAAACTCTTTAAAGATATACAATAACAACAAATAAAACATGATCACGATCACAATCATGATCATTTCAATACATTTCTATCAAAATGATGTGATTAATTGTGGAAAAGAGACAACAACATTTATGACAAGTGGGAATTGTGTTATAAATGCAGTCGTTGCATGTACAATTTCCACAGAACCATAATTAATTTAAAGTGAAATTAATGAAAAATATTAACTTATAAAATTTCAAATTAGTATAAAAGATTTCAAGATTCTTTTGCTTTTTTATTTCAGGAGGTTCGTCCCAACTCTATAGCCGATGTTAAAGTAGACGCATCTTTTCGTCGAATACCAAAAAATGCCATCTGCTTTCATGTTTGGAAAATTGAAGAAGATCGTCTAGAAGCCGAACCTAAAACACAATATGGTACATTTTTAGATGATTGCGCCTATATAATATATGCTTGTGGTCCAACGGGAACATTTGTCAATCAGGATACAATTGTAAGTATTTTAGAATAGACATTTCTAAAAAAATAGTATTCTCCTATTCCAGTTGATAAATGTTTAAATTTTTCTTTGCGCAGTTTGAAGTAAGAAGGAGGTTTTTAGAGTCGTATCTAAAGGCGTTTAAGTGCAATTTTTACTTGCATATTCCATTAGCACATTTTACATTTCTATTCTTTATTCAGCATGTCTGAAATCACTTCTCTCATCCTGCCATAAAAAACAAGAATGCAAGAGCTTTTCAGAAACATCAATTCACTCAAAACCATTCAAATTTGATTTGTCTGAAAAGCTCTTATTCCACAAATAGTAGTCATTATGGAATAATATGTCCTCATCTCTGATCGATTTTCGTTAAATTCTTTTTTCATACAAAACAATTATCTTCGCTACAAAACCCACGCAATCGCCTAATCCAGTCTCAAAACTTTATAACAAAAAACCCGTTTTATTCCATCTAATATTCGACCTTATTCGACGTCTATATTAATATGGCAGATTATCCAGACTTTCAATATGACTTTTTGAGCTTAAGGCGATAATTAATGTATCCCATCTTGCCTTAATGAATATTCAACTCCTGTATTGAATTGTCAGGTTGGCCAAGGTGTTCGTATGACTTCTTTAAGTAGCCTCAGCAAGGCCAGCTTTCAACTACAATTCATATGGTAAACAATTTATTTTTAAACAAATCACTCTTTTCCGCTCAAACTATGGTTCATAATTTTTGGTGTTGGTGCATATTTACCATCAATAGATGTTTAATTTGAGAAGTTATGGGATTCTGAAAAACAGTTTTTCCCTTACTCCTCTTTGAAGTATATGGATTCCACAAAGCATCTCCATCTTCTTCGGTTTGATACAGTTGTTTTTGCATCTTAATCGGTTTGTTCATTTGCTTTGCTTTTCTTTTTTTTTTTTTTTTGATAGAGTTTATATTCCAACTAATCAAGTGACGGATTTGTGGTAGCAAATTCTAGGAATATGAGGCTGCAACTGCCATCGCCTAGAAACAATGTCTTCCTTGTTTGAGGTGGGGAACCTTGATTTGAAGATGCTAGTAGAGATTTCTACTTTTCCCTGCTTTGCGGGGACACTCTTTAATTTGTCGGTGATATTGTACTTGTTTTTTCTTTCCATGGGCAGGGCCACTTCCTAAGATCCCTGTGATGTTGTTGTTTTGTAAATGAGGAGGTTTCATGTATGATTTTTGGAGGGGGAAACCACTAAATATAGAGTTTAAGAACCTATGATGCATTTTTTGTCATTTTGTCTTCAACCAGGATTCGAAATCGGAATGATGGTCTTGTAAATAAGCCATTTTACGTCAAAACAGTTTTGGAATACCTTAATCCTTTGTTAAGTTAATTTTTGGCATGTAAGTAATTATGGATCCAAATCGTATTATTAGGGTGTATAAATATGATTTGCACATGTCCTATGGACTTATTGACCAACACAATATCCTTCAAACCAAATCCAGAACTACTCTGAAATTAATTGAATAAATTTTTTTTTTGTACAGAGTATGAATTTAAGACCTGTCTTTCCCCAAATTTAACGAAGTCTCTAGAAGTCTAGGAAGTTTAGCTTAGAGTGCTTAGCTTCTGTTTAACTTTAGGTTTAGGTACAATTCCCATCATGTAAAAAGCGTATTCTGCTGTCAGAAATCTAACCGATAAGAATCTCATCCTTCTCTACTCAATGATAAAAATAATTTCCCCCTTTTTCTTTCAGACCCGTGAAGTGAAACCTTCTACCAGTTTAGAGCGTTTCATACATTTCTGGTTGGGTGAAAACGTGTCCGAACAAAAACGTTCCAATGTGGCTCATAAAATACAAGAGCTGGACTCTTATTTCGGTAATGTAGCCACCGAATATCGTGAAACACAAAATAACGAAAGTGCTAGATTTTTATCGTATTTCAAAAAAGGCATAACGTAAGTTTATACCCACCAAATCCCCACAAAAACTTATTTAAATTATCAATCTCCTCTCATCTCTTAGCATTAAATCTGGTGCTCTTTTAAATTCCAATGATCCTAATCGTTTGTATCAAGTATATGGCCGCAAATGGTTGCATTGTGTGGAAATGAAAAATATTTCGTGGGAACATTTTGGTGCCGATTATATTATGTTTTTACATACCGTCAATCACTTATATATCTGGATAGGACGTTCCAGTAGTAATGTCGAAAGACGTAATGCCATCGAACTGGCTAGCAAATGGCAAATTAATGATGATAATATAACCATAGTCGATGATGGTTATGAGCAGTCTATGCCGGAAAATCGAAAAAATGAATGGAATACATTTTTACCCTTGAATCAAAGAGTTGTATCGCAAAATAGCCAGGTGCCGGAGAAACCAGTGTGCAATAAATTAAAAATTTATAAATGTTGTTATCGCAATAATCGTTTACATTTGGATCAGTTGGATGTGGTTATACCAACCAAAGAAGATTTGAGTGATTCCACCACGGCTTATGTTTTAGATGGATTTTCCCAGGGTGTGTGGCTATGGGTGGGTAGCCAAGCCTCTCAGCCGGATAAGACCAGTGCTATGGGTAATGGTAGAGCTTTTGTTAAAAAGAAAAAATATCCCTATAGCACACCTGTGATCAGAGTAATCGAGGGTCATGAACCCATTGAATTTAAAAGATTATTTCCCTCTTGGCTTGCGGATGGTAGTGATAACACTTCCACCGCTAAACCTGTTTCTACCATTTTGGGTAAATTTGATTCCTTGACTTTATGCCAAAGACCTAAAATGGCTGCTGAAACTCAACTAATCGATGATGGTTCAGGAGAACGTAAAATTTATCGCATTACCAAGGATCAAGTAATAGAAATGCCAGAAACCAAAGCTGTATACTTCACCACTCTTCAATCGTATGTTATACAATACACAGTAGCGGTAAGTTTAATTTTTAGGATGTAATACATAAATCGATATTGATACTTTTTGTTTTCCTCACAGAGCTGCTCTATGAATCCATTGGATAGTGAAAATGTGGGTATTCGACAAATTATATATCAATGGAATGGTTCAGAGGCCTCAGCGGATATTTCTGCCAAAGCAGAAAATTTTGCCAAAACTTTATTCGAAAAAGCCAACCAAAAATCCATGTTTATCCAAATGACCGAATTCGATGAAACTCCTCATTTCCTACAGATGTTTGGTGGTAAATTAATTATTTTATTGAATGATAAAAATATGCCTCATGTCCATAACAATAACAATCACAATCACAATGGTGGGGGCAGTGAAAATGATAATTTAATATTAAAGATTTATGGTGACGCCTCTTACAACTCCAAAGCTGTGGAAATTTATCCTTTATCCTCCATGTCATCCAAAGAATGTTATGTTGTTAAATCTCACCATGTTTGGGTTTGGTGTGGCCAATCATCTACCGGTGATGCTCGTGAAGTGGCCAAAAATATTGGCTGCCTTTTGGGAGAAAGTTCTTTGGTGTTGGAGGGCAAGGAACCCAAAGAGTTTTGGCGTTCTGTTACCAATTTTATGAGTCAAAATCTCATCACCAATGGCCTCAATAACTCACACAGTTCCTGCAGTAACAGTAATGGCAGTACCAATAGTACCAATGGCAGTATTTCCCCTTCAAATTCCAATGGCAGCAGTAATTCATCCCAATACACCAAAAATTCCCCTGATAAACCTCGTCTTCAAACACAACTCTTTTTGGTTTGGTCTTTACGCAATAAATTCTACAGCGAAGAAGTTTTGGGATATGAACAAACCGATCTATCACCCGAATGTACTTATATATTAGATGCTGGTATCATAACCTATGTTTGGTTGGGCAAACATGTCTCTTCCTACGAAAAAGACAAATATTTAAATATCGCCCAAAATTATTTAGAAACAATACCCATAGCCAGAAGACCTACATCAGCAATAGGTGTGGTAAGACAACAAGATGAACCAAATGTATTTAAGGGTTTCTTTGAGAATTGGAATCACCAGTTGTGGAATGTAAGTTTAAATTCAATACTCTTGGAATTATGGTAAATAAACCTTTTTTAAATTCCAGAATTATATTACTTATGAGAAGAAAAGACAACTGCTATCAAGTTCTGGAGGTTCCTCAATTAGTAATGGTAATGGTGTACACGCTAATGGTGAGGTTAATGGCAAAGTTCATCCTGCTTTGTTAAATAATCAAAAAGATTTTGATTGTCATCAAAAATATCCCATAGCAGTTCTACAACAGGAAATTGATTTACTACCAGCTGAAATTAATCCTTTGAAGAGAGAGGTAAGTTCCAGATTTAAGTGTTAATGACTGAAGGAGTCTTATGAAAAATTTCTTATAAATTTTGGGTTATTAGGGATTTTTTGGATTATTTAAAGAACCCCGACATTTTGCTCCTTATTTTCCAAAGTATCTCAACTTGTTAAAACTGTTGGAAGACTTCAAAGAATATTTGCGATAGGAAGGTATACAAATTTTTTATTTCTCTAAACATTTTTTTGATCTATAAAATAAATAAAGCCACTGTGTGACCTTATCTGAACCTTAAATTAGGCAGATTAAGTTTTGAATTAGTACTTTTTTGAACTTAACGGGGGCATATTAGTACCTCAAAGTTGGACACATGTCATGAAAATATTTAAAACGATCTAAATACTTTACATCTGAACCGATTTTAAAGATTTATATGAAAAAGTTAAGCTATTAAAGGCTTAAAGAAAACTCGTATGAGTTTAAGAGATATTTAGCTTCAAAACATGACCGATCTGGGTGCAGTTTTTATGTTATAGAATGTTTAAATTTTCTTTTACCGATCTGGGTGCAATTTTTATGCTATAGAGCGTCGAAATTTTATCCGATTTTTAAATTTCATTATGAACTAGTGGCAAAATCGTGTAAAGGAAAAAATCTTTAAAAATATCTCCATGGAATCAAAAGTTATATGCTTTTAGATTTGTGTTT
Source organism: Cochliomyia hominivorax (assembly GCA_004302925.2). Taxonomy (NCBI): domain Eukaryota; kingdom Metazoa; phylum Arthropoda; class Insecta; order Diptera; family Calliphoridae; genus Cochliomyia; species Cochliomyia hominivorax. Next base: position 38,398,683 of record PYHX02000158.1, read on the forward strand.
AAGATTTTTCGCTGATATCTAAGCTTTTTTGAGTTATGAAATTTGAGTTTCATAAGTGACCTATACCGAATTACCATTCTTCTGAAAGGCTACTTCATAGGGCAGAACCAGAGTTTCCTAAATACGTCATATTTTTGATTTTTTCTTAAATCGCAAAGCTGAAATTTTAAATAACTTATATCTATTGAATTTTTTACACCGATATCGGATGGAAAGATATAGTAAAAAAAGTTTAAAACATTATCACAATTTTTGTTTAAATACAAACCCATAGTCTTACATCATGACAAAGCTCTACTACATTTGGAATTTTGTAAACGAGAGGTCTAAACTCATCCGCTTCATATTTGTTATGATCAGAAAATAATTCTTAAATCGCCACGTGTATTAAGGATTTTCGACGTAACAGTCCTTCAAACATTCGATTAGTAATATTTGCTTTGGATAGAGGGTAAATCTCTATTCTGAGCCCGCCCGCTTTAAATTTTTCCAGAAAGCTGTCTCATAGAAAAATGACATTTTTTTCTTTACATGGCAGATACTCTTTCCCTGACCATTTTCTTAATTAAACCTGTTTCTCAGAAAAATATTGGATCTAAATTAAGGAATTCTAACTGTAAAGTTTTTTTTTAAATATTCGCCAATTACAGTTCTCTCTGACATTTATATTGGAACAAAAGTGTTGGCTATCTCTCCCCCTTATTTTATCCATTGCCATCTTAATACTCACAGTTCAATAGTTCTCTAGATATAAGATAATTGATATTTCCTAGATTGTGAGCAATAAAAATGGTCACTTGGAAGTATTAAATCTTAAATGCTCTTACTTTATATGTAGGGTACCTCTTGCCTTGATCCTTTTCATGTATTTTTGAACTCTCAATTCAATAGTTCTTTGGATACAAGATAATTAAAATTAGCTTTATATAGAGGGTACATCTCCCTTTGACTCTATCCGTCCTAGGTTTTGTCCAACAAACTGTTCCATGAGATAGTTATTGGGACCAAATTTTAAAGCTCTTAATTCATTCATTCATTTGTTCTATAGATATTTGGCAATTAATATCTGGTTTCTATGGGGCCAACCACTTTCTCTGGACCTATATGTCCTATATTTTTACCAGTGAAGTTACTTGTAGTTACGTTGTCGCATGATTGCTATACAATTTCAAAACTCTTGCAATAATAGTTAAAGAAACATTTGATAATTATAAATTGCTTTGTATGAGGGATGACTCTCCCGCTAACCCTCTGCGCCCTTTATTTTTTTCGGTGAAGCTTAATAAGAGTAACATGATTGCTGCATGATTTTAGAACTTCCGCTACATTTGAAAGAAAATCTGACCTGATATGAAAAAAATTTAAATGTTGTTTTAAATCTTTGAAGTCTTCAGTTTTACGTGAAATCATGAATAATTAATTAAATTTCAATATTTATCTTTTACAGGTCCATTTAACCCACGATGATTTTGTATCTCTTTTCAATATGTCATTTTGGGAATTTGATGAATTACCGGGTTGGAAGAAACAAGAATTAAAGAAGAAACATAAACTCTTTTAATTACAAACACACTTTTTTCTATATATTTAATTATCCATATCTATTTTAATTTTTATCCGAAATTATCCCAAAAGTAATAAGAAATGTATTCTGTTTTAAATTATCAACTTTTTGAAAAACAAAAAACTTTTTTTTAAAAACGAAAATTTTAAAGAAAAAAAAATACTGTAAATTATTATATATTATATAATTATATATTAAAACTATATACTTAAAATATAATAAATCATGAAATAATATAATAAACTTTACATATTGAATTTAACAATATCAAGTGAATATAACTTCAACTTCATCGGAATCGGGTTCATCGCCAGAAGCTAAAATAGAAAAAGTTATTCAAAATTATGAATTTTTGAAAATATGAAGTGAGATCGAAAAATTCTTAACACACGTTTACATAAAAACTTTTAATTTGATTTTTTGTGATCGAGTTATCTTTGATGTTGTAACTGGTAGTTCTATCTTGTGGAAGAAACATCCGATTGATACAGCTTTCACTAGTACTTCCGGAGAGGAGATCCAATTGGCATGGGAACTAGTTACCATCATAAAACATGTAAGTTTTTATGTTTAACGTCGAAACAAATTAAAATATTGTTAATCTGGTTAAAACGTGTGAACAGAAAAAATGCATATTAAATATCTAACAAAACCTTAGTTGGTCCTACAAAATGTCCAATGTTATAAAACTCTACCGGGAGAACTTGTCCGTTGATAGAATGCCTGGATCAGGTAGTGGGAGTGTTCCCATAATGTTTCTAACGTCAACAAATAGAAAACATTTTCGAAAGAGCTCCCTGACATCCGGTAGGAAAGCAAACCGGTAAGCTCAGTACTCGGACCAATTATTACGAAAAGTTAAAGCTAATACAGGTTTAAACACATACAAGGCTTTAAAAATTTCCTGACTTGAACGCTGCTCAAATACAGAGCAAGGAAATTAAAGTCAAGTTTTCTACAAAAATATTAATGCTGCATAATAAATGACGTAACGTTTGTTCCGGTAGATTTTTTACAACTTCATGCTCAAAAAGTTTCTGATGCTTAAGGAAATATTGAAGAAAAGCTTATGATCCAAAAGCAGTCAAAATTTCCAAAAAAAGTTATTGGTATGACAAGCAATATGCAGTTGCAGCAAAATAAGTCAATCATTTGTAACAACGGCCTCTAAACGTTTTTCGTTGTATTTTCGTTGAACAAAGCATTTGTAGGTACGTGCAAAATCCTTTGGATCAGAATTCGTAATGAAAGCTTTAAACGAAATTCACACAGACGCCTCAAATTCTGAGGATTCAAGTTATCGTATTAATGTAGTTCTTGAAAATTTGCCGCATAACTGAGATCGAGATGGAGCAACAGGCTTAATGCCAACTGGTCTCGTTTTAACCGTGCCGTCGAAAACCTTTTTCCTACATGTGACCAAGGACCAACTAATACACAGCATTTATTCAACTGCCAGTCAAATTCAAACTCACTCAGTCCTGAAGATCTATGGAATTATCCAATTGATATGGAAGCCAATTTCGGTATGGAAGCCAAAATGACTGCTTCCATTTATAAGACTTTAAAATGTGTCCATTTATTTTTTACCTGACTACGCATCTTCTCACTATGGTAAACAAGCCCTTGAGTGGTAAAACCAATAATATGGTATATGTGTCAATAGAGACAAATCCTCCAAACTACCTAGATCTGAGACCAGTGGAGAGATATTTTATAGAAATTTTATTGGGATCAAATTTGCAAATTCTCGATGTAGTGCATGTAAGTGTATGGAGATTACTTCTTCCCCTTTTTTGTCTAGTAAAACAATTCCTTAATAAAATGTTTTGTGCTTCCTTTTCCTCTGATCCTATCCGTTTCACATTTTGTCTTTTAAAAAAAGTTTATTGAAAAAGTATTGGAACCAAATTCGAAAATTTAAAATTTGCCTTGTTTGGGGGCTACTTCTTCCCCTGATTCTATCCGCCCACATTTTTTCATGTAAAATAAAGTGGTTCTTTTGATATTCGATTATTAATATTTTCTTTCCTACATTTTATCCAGTAAAACACTTCCTTCAAAAAGTGATTAAAGCCAAATTTGAAAATTCCCGCTGTTATATATCTTTATCAATAATCAATAATTGCTTTGTATGGGGGGCACCTCTCCCTCTTGGTCCTATCGAAATGTTTTATAGTCTTTGTTACTTTCGGGTATATGGGGATCATTCTGTGAAATTTTCAGAAAAAACGGACCAGTAGTTTAGCAGTCTATAAGTTCCAAAAAAACACAAACTCATCTTTATATATATAGATATGTTAAGAATTATCTTATCGCACTCCTTAACTGAATTATAAAGAACTTACTTGGAGGTTCTCCAATAGTTTTAACAATGCGGGTAAAATTTTGAAAAAATAAATACAACATTTCGAAAATATTTAACATTTTGCTGAAAACTTTTTTACAAACGAAATACTGAAAAACTAATAATAAAAAATATAATGAATAATAAAATATTTTCAGATATAAAAATACTCACTCGGCTATGAAAATATATAATTATAATTAGGATTCTTCAGAACCACCCTCATCATCATCACCTCCACCACCTTGAAAAGAAAATAGTTTTTGTTTAAATTTATTTTATTTTTAATCAGTTAATACAACAACAACTTACCAAATGGCAATAGACCCCAGATTATATCAAATAATCCTTGTAAAAGATCAAAAAACATTTTATTTTATTTTACTTTGTTTCTTAAAATTCTCTCTTTTTCAAAACCTTAACAAAATTTCAAAACACTTTTCGATTGTATTTCTTTTCACTTATCGAAAAATACTGTTTGCTTTCACTTTTTTTGAAAATCATAAAAACAAAACATTTAAATTTCAATTTTAATTATTGAATATTTATCTTGAAACGTTAATAACCGTGACATAGATTTTTAATCTAAAATAATTTAGGAAATAATTTAGAATATAATTTGTTGAATAATTTGGTGTTTGAATGATCTGAATGAAATTTTAATTATTTAACGTTTAGGATTTTAGTTCAATACTTTTAATTGTGATTAAAATTGTGCGATCATTTCCGGTTGGAGGTTTCGATAAATAAACAAATATAAAATCTCAAACTACATCGCCGTGAAGAAGTCCAATCGACAAGTGACAACCACAACAAACTTTTTGTTTGTGTTGACATACAGAATGTAAATATGAACAACAACTATTTAATACCCTACAGCACATTGTTGAATGTATATGTGTGCTACGAAAAATTTATGAATGACCCTCATATAATTTTCCTTCCTTCTTATTCTTATGTGAAATTTATGCGTTTTAAGGGGAATTTTTTTCTGTAGGGAATTATGGGAATTAGAAAAAACGTATGGACCGACTCTCGTTTAATTTCTTACAGCGGTTTTTTATCTCTTATTTTACTAAATATTTTTACCATAACCTCGTATATGTGCGGTTTATGAGTTTCAAGTGGAAGGGTATTTCTATAGGACCTATAAGAAATAATGGACCGATCCTCGCATAATTTGGCACATCCTTTCAGAATATAATAAGATCTAATTTTGCAAAATTTTGATAAGATTGTTTTATATTTAGATATTTTATGGGCCAAAATAATAATACGTATTAATTTTCATTTGGATATCTTTAAAATTGCGACCTGTACTTTGCGAACAAGCTTTATGTGGACAACAAGCCTTAGGAAGTTATTTTGAATCGAACGGTATATTAAAAAGTGGTGGAAGGACTATTATTTCTATTGTTTCTGCCCATTACAAACATCTGCACAAACGACAATACCACCACCACCTATGGTGGTGTGATGCCCACTCGTACAGATTCGAATTGTTTCTCCTCTCTCAAAAACCAATTTTGTTTACATTTTCAATTTACACTATTTTAGGAATTTTAAGCCCCAGTTTTTCGGAAGGTGACACCACTAATATGGGTTCATATGGTGCTCCTCTATCGTTACCCGTTTTTAGTTTTAACACTTTATGAAAAATTTAGATTTTATAAAAATGTTTTAATTTTCACTATTTTGGTCATTTTCAAAATAAATCTATAACTAAGGAATGAGTTCGAAAAATTCTTAACAAATATAACGAAACAGTATGTTTGCATGTTGTATGTTTCGAGGAAATATTGAAGAAGTGTTTAGAACCCAAAAACAGTCAAAATTCCTCAAAAAGTTTTTGATATGGTATGGAAGCCAATCATTCGTTCCTATGAGGTCTTCAAATACCGAAATTTACATCAAGGAATGTTTACAAAAAAGGCTGCTTCCTTTCTTAAGACTTCGTAATGTGTTCACTTATATTTGGCCTGATTTGGCTTCCTGTCACTTTGGTGAACAAGACCTTGATTGGTGAGGAATAATAATGTGGTATTTGCACCAAAGGGAAAATCCTAAAAACTACCCAGAGCTAAGAGAAGAGAAACACCTTTTTTGAGATGAGCTCAATAAAGGAGTTTAAAGGGACAGAACGCTATAAAAACGTAAAACTATATTCTTGGTCGGGACCTAGGAAAAATAATGATTATAGCCCAATCTAGTAATTGTGGGTTGATTTTTTATACCAAAATAAATATTTGTGACAAATATCAACGTCTACGTCAATGAGATGTATATAAAATTCCTTTTGACTCGATTCATAAATTATATTTTGCACGTATTTTTATAAAATCAATAAACCCTGGATGGACAACTTTGGAAGTTCAACGACTTCGCAACTGTCCAGAACTCAAAAACACCTTAGCGCTAAACATGTGAAATTTCGTTAAGATATTACTATCCGGACACATCTTTAAATTGACCCAGGAAACGATTCTGAGTCTGAGTATATACACTATAAAGATCTGCACAAACGCATAATACCCCAATCACATATGGCAGTGTATGGTATAAAATATAGTTTTGGAACAATAGTGCCATAAATGATATATCTTCTGTTTGTGTTGTTGCACCACCTGTTGTGGCGGAAATCGTACAAATACATTTCCTTGGTAAAACATAAATGATCATTAAATTAAATTATTTTCTTATCTTCTTATGATATAAATTAAGAAATTCTCAAACTTACCACCATGATCCTGTGCAATATTTTGCATTCTATTTCTAATTCCCCTTCTTCCACCTACAATGATGTTGCGAATTGAAATTGTCTTCTCTATGATGTGAGTGAGAAAGAGAAGGAAAATTGACAACTTGTTGCACAGCAAACATGACACCAAAGAACATATAAATGGATTTCTAAAAATGTCTATTTTCAAACGTTTTTCTGGGAAAATTCAATAAAATACGCGAAATTCAATACACTAATTCTTAATAAATTAACACGTTTCCTTAATTAAATCAATTTAAACTTCAGGAAAACACAAATTTATAATAATTTTGTAAAGAGCGCACTATTAATGCAAAACACAAAGAGGAACTGCAAAAAATAAACTGTATTGCCAAACGGAAGTAACAATACAAGTAAACAAAGTGATGCCAGATCTATAATTTTTTGTTAATTGCAAAAAATCAAGTAAATTTGGGAATTTTGAAAGAAATTAACTAAAAATTGAAAGATTAATAAAAAAGTCACATAGAAGTGAAATCGAATAATTCTTAACACACGTTAACACTCAAATCCTAGTGTTAATAATATTTTTTCTTTTGTAACAATTTGAGAGTGAGAAAAAAATTATCATTTGAAACAGCTGTAGCTGAGTTGACAATCATTGGCAGAGTGTAACACGGATCGTTCCAGAATGGAGATCCAACTGTCGTGGGAATGAGTTACCTTTGTAAAACATGTCAGTTTTAATGCTTAATATCAAACAAACAAATTTATTGTTTATCTGATTAAATTCCAAATTATTAAATACTTTCAAAAAATCCCAACTTGATTCTCCAAAAAGTGGCCAAGCCTTTAAACATCTGCTGTCAAACTCTTTCGAATGTTATTAAAAAGTACCAGGATAATATTTCCGTTAATAGAAAACCCGGTTCAGGTAAAAGGAATGGTTTCTAAAGCCAACAAAGTAGAAAGCATTTTCAAAAGAGAATCCAATACATCGGATAGGAAACCAGCGCAGTTAGCTCAGTGCTCAGACTATTTGGTACGAAAAGTGAAAACTAACGCAGGTTTTAAAGAAGTTCAAGGCTCAAAAAATTCTGACAGGAACGCTCTTGCAAATTTAAAGGCCAAAAACAGAATAGATTTAAGCTTAAAAAATATTCTCTCTACATAAAACGTATGTCCTGCAAATTTTTGCATATACCTGGTCAAAAATTCCCTCGAACACCAGGAAATGTTGAAGAAAAGTTTAGTACCCAAAAGCGGTTCCCAAAAGGTCTTTGGTATAACATTAGACTTCATAATGTGTTCATTTATTTTTAGCCTGATTTGACCAAATGGTAAAACATTATTAAACATATTTTTTGAAGAAGTTATAGTCCGTCCATCCCGAACATTTAATACCCTACACCACATTGTTGTTATAAGCGTTGACTACCAAAAAGTAAAAATCCACCCTCGTATAAAGGTATTCTTTAATTTATGCTTAAGAGTGCAGTTGTTCAAAATTGTACTGTATGTCTTAATTTGATCAATTCTGATTGCAATACCAAAGTATATGTGAGATTTGAGCACCTCAACGTGATATTTGGAAGAGGGGTTGTATTGGACCTATGAAAAATAATGGACTGATCTAGGTATAATTTGGCACATGTTTTAAAATATAATACAACAAATTTGTGACAAATTTCATTAAAACCTTTTTATATTAAAGACTTTTGTAAACTTAAATCCCCATTTTGGTAGAAACATTTATATGAGGCTAAGTGAAATGGTGGACCCATCATCACCACATTAAATAAGCATTGTCCTTGGGCCAAAATAATGACATATGCCATGTATTTTGTTCACAAGGTTTACATGGTCAGTCAAGCAGCCGTCCAGACGGACATACGGACGGACATCGTTAAACCGCTTCTGAGTCGAACGGTATATTTAAAAGTGGCGGTAGTACAAGTTCTCTGTCCATTTCAATTTTTTCACAAACGCATAATACCCCACAATAACCTTCGGTGGTGCGGGGGGTATAAAAATAAAAACACATTATTTTATTTTATTTTTTTATTTTTTATTAATAATTACTCCATCTGTTTAGATAAAGTAATTAAATACTTAAATCTACTGATTAAAAATTAACAAATTTAATGTGTGTCTCTTAAGGAACTAAACAAAATTATATCTTTTTTAGGGATACAATTTTGTCTATTCCAAATTGTAATTTATATCAATTTTGACAACAACGAACTACATTTATATATTTTTCTGTATGTTTGTTTGTTAGTGTAGTACTATATAGATAATTATATAATAAATATTGTAGTGTAATTTTTTTTCATAAACATCGAAAATTTATAAATTAAAAAGGTTTAAGTTTGTGTTTTACCAAAAATTCTCCCATTTGTGCTGTTGTGTAACAAAAACCACAAATTTCCTTAAAAATATATTTTTTTTTTATTAAAAAATAAAATTTATTGAAATTGAGTTTTAAGTTAATTTTGTTTTAAATTAACATTTGAGAGAAACTTAAGTAAAATTAAACCTAAACCTTGTTAAATCAAGAAAAAAAGTATGTATGTATGTATGTTTGTTTGTTTGTATTACATAAACCAAGCTCAACTTAGGTCAGCATATTTAGCATTTTTCTTTTTGTTTTTTTTTAGATGTTGGAATAGATGTGTAGTAACAATGAGTTATGCTTGTTGGAGGGTGTTAAATAATTTATTGGGGTTTTCTGAAAGATTTGCCAGCGAATTTAGCATTGGCGCCCAATTCTTCTTCGATGCGGAGAATTTGATTGTATTTAGCCAAACGTTCAGAGCGGCAAGGAGCACCAGTCTTAATTTGACCAGTGGACAAACCAACAACCAAATCAGCAATGAAGGAATCTTCAGTCTCACCAGAACGATGGGAAACCATGGTGCCCCAGCCGTTTTGTTTGGCCAACAAATGGGCCTTGATGGATTCGGTAACGGTACCGATTTGGTTGACCTTCAACAACAAACAGTTGCAAGCCTTCTTTTCAACGGCAGTTTGGATACGTTTGGGGTTGGTGACAGTCAAATCATCACCGACAATTTGAATGCTGGTGGCGGCAGTAAGTTTGGCCCAGGCATCCCAGTGATCTTGATCGAAGGGATCTTCAATGGAGACAATGGGGAAGTCTTTGATGAATTCTTGATACAAATCGGCCAATTTTTCTGGGGCAAGCCATTGGGCTTTGTCGCTGTTGGGGTTCTTGAAGTCCAAATCGTAAACACCATCCTTAAAGAATTCAGAAGCGGCAACATCCATACCGATTTCAACTTTGCCAGTGTAACCACCCAAAGCGATGGCATCACTGATAAGGCTCAAAGCTTCCTTGTTGGATTGAATGTTGGGAGCGAAACCACCCTCATCACCGACAGCGGTAGCATCCAAACCGAATTTATCCTTGATGACCTTCTTCAAGTGGTGGTAAACTTCAGAGCCAATCTTCATGGCTTCAGTGAAGCTAGAGGCACCAGTGGGCAAGATCATGAATTCTTGCATAGCCAATTTGTTACCAGCATGGCTGCCACCGTTGATGACGTTGAAAGCAGGGACGGGCAAAATGATGTCCTTGTTACCAGCCAAATCGGCAATGTGCTTGTACAATGGTACACCCTTCTTGGCGGCACCAGCCTTGCAGACAGCCAAGGAGATACCCAAAATGGCGTTGGCACCGAATTTGCTCTTGTTCTCAGTACCGTCCAATTTCAACATGAAGTTATCGATGGCTTCCTGATCGGTAACTTCCAAGTTGGCTTTAATGAGTTCGGGACCCAAAGTTTTGTTGACATGGCCAACAGCTTGCAATACACTCTTGCCGTGATAGCTCTTCTTGTCGTTATCACGCAATTCCAAAGCTTCGTGAACACCAGTAGAGGCACCAGATGGAACGGCAGCACGGAAAAGACCCAATTCAGTGGTAAGATCTACTTCAACGGTGGGGTTACCACGGGAGTCGAAGATTTGACGAGCGAAAATGGTCTTGATTGGCATGTTGCACCTAAAATGAAATGTTTGAAAAATAAAATGAAATTATTAATAAATTTGAAAAATTATTAGAATTTATGAAAAAAAGGCTAAACCCCCTCCAATGTTGTTGTTTTGGCTTTTTATTTGAAATATTTCCTGCACTGCGCAAAGGCATATTTTTTGTATATATTTGTTGTAACTATTTGTCCTTAAAATGTCTTACAAAATTTAAAAGGATGTACACAAAATTGTTTTTGTTTTTAATTTTCTTTTATGGGATATTGTGCTAAATAAAAAACTGAATTAATATCAGTATTTATTTTTTAATGTCCTTTTTGATCTACCACTAGGAGGCAATTCAATGTAATAAAATGAAATTTTACACTGAAAAGTATAAATGTGGCTTATATTTTACATATTGAGGAAGAAGAGGAATCAAACTTTCTATATATACAAAAATATTTATTCAAACTCTTTTTTAAATTTGGTCATATTGAACTACTCAGGATCTATGGTATTAATTCCCTATTCTATTTCTTTATTTTTTTTTTTAATTACTTTTTAATAATAATAATAATAATAATAATAATAATAATAATAATAATAATAATAATAATAATTATTATTATTATTATTATTATATTTGAAAATGATTGAAAAATAAAAAAAAATTAAAAAAAGTTTGTTTCACATTTTAAATAAATACAATTCACCTTTGATCTCACATTTTCACGTCACTTAACGTTATCATGTGTTTTATTTTTATAATTCAAAACTTTCGTTTTCAAAAACAAAACTTTGTTTATTAAAAATTTCATCAATCTTATAGACAACACAAATTTTTAATTAACCTTATGACCTTTACTTTCGTTGCTTCTTGATATATTATCTTAGCGAAATCTTTATTGTACGAAACTTCAAACTTTCACTTTCAACTCTAGCACCCTTCACCAAAGAAAAAAGAAGTAAATATAAATTTAGGCATCATTGTCGATAGAGTAAAAACTCCAACTATTTTACACCTCAAAAGATTTTGAAATTTACTTTGGACAGCCTATTAATTTCTTTAGCACATGCCACTTCAATCACGAACAATATGCCAAGTATAAATAAGGTCCTCAAAATATTAGCCAGTATTACATGGGGTATGGAAAAAGAAACCTTATTAGCTACATATAAAACAACTGGCGGGTTAGTGATAAATTATGCTGCTCCATTCTGGACACAATCGCTAAGTGAGAGACAAAGGAAAAATTTCCAAAGCTGTCAAAATCCATCTTTAGGAACCAGAACAGGCAGTATTCAAATGTCCTCAGTTCAATATTTACATGAGGACACAAAGAGTTACCACCGAGGCATGTCTGTAAGGATATTTCTATATATGAACAAAGTATTTAGGTAAATGCAAGATCCTTTGGATCAGAATTCGTATATGATAGCTTTGAACGACATTCACAGAGACGCCTCAAATTCCGCGGTTGAAGTTACCGTATGAATGTCATGCCTAGAGGTCGCCCACTATCCATTGCAGACAATACATAGAATTTGCAGCGGTCAACTAGAGTACTTCTTGCACAACTAAGATTGTTCAATGTCTACTGATCTCGCATTGATCGTGTCGTCCCAAACCTATACCCTGCATGTGGCTTGGGAACAAATGATACACGACATTTATTTAAATGCCTGTCCAAACCTTCCTCACTTAGTCCTGAAAATATATAGACTCATCCAATTATGTTTGCTCGGTCAGGAGTTGAACAATAACCAAAATTAAAAAATATATACTTATTCCTTCCATTCTTTCCTTTTCCGAAAGTTTCCCTTTTATTTTATAATTGCGTTTTCTAAAATGATTAAGATTTTTAAGTTTTTAATTACTCCTTAATTTTTTCTCCATATTAAAATTGTATTTGAATTAATTTTTGAAAAAATAAACCTACATATTTTCTTCTTACTTTCATTTAACCTATTGACCTTTAGGTTTTAATTTTAGCATTTAAATATAATATTGAAAATATTAAGGAAACCAAATATGCGCCTTAAGTTTCAAGTGAAAAAATATGTATAACATATAATTTGTATATAGAATATATACAAACATATATATATACATAAATGTTTTACTATATTTATAAACATCATCTACGTTGTGGTCTATAAAAAATCATATGTGTATATATAAATGGAAAATTTCTTTTAATTATCGGTCACTTTTGTTATCACTTTCACTAAAAACATAAAAATACAAAATTTTATCATTTATAAAATTACTTGACAACAAAAAAATGAATCAATAAATAAAGAGTTTTTACTTGTATTTTTTATGCTTTGAAAGTTATTTTTAATAAAAAAACAAAATTTTAAATTATTTACATTTAAAATAAACATTTAATTACTTTAAATAATGCATTTAATGTATTATTTCACATCTGGTAACACTTTTCTTGAGGTGTTTTTACTAAAATGTCAAATACAACAGTGATGCATTTTCTAATTGCACTCTACTCTCTCTCAGGCTTTTTGTCATTTAAAATGCAAAAAAAAAACAAAACAGGAAATAAAAATGTATCGATCATATAAGTAAAATACAACAACAAATTTTGTTCATAAAGTTGAAAGAACTAGAAGAGAGCAGCTTTTTTAAAGGGGGTATTGGAAAATAAAAGAAAAATAAATTTAAATTTCATTACAAAAAACACTAAGAAAAGCTGTTGATATAAAAATTATATTATTTTAATATACTTAATTTAAAAAACTTTCACTTAAAGAGGAAGAAATATTTAGTAATAAGAAACAAAGTAATTTTTAGACTCTCCACCTCTCTCACTTTTTTAAAGCCAATTAGTAATAAGCAAATGAAATCTAAAACAAACGACCTCTAAGGTTTAGTTAGAGGTCAAATGGATAAAACACATTTTTTACGCAAATTTGTTTTTTTTTTTTAAAGGAAATATAAATTACTTAATTAATTAAAAAAATTAATTATTTTCTTTAAAATAAAAACATTTATTATTTTCTATAAAACCGGCCGCAATTAATAAATTAAATGATAAAACACAATTCTAAAAAAAAATAATAATTCACTTATTTTTTTCCAACTTACTTGTATCTTTTTATTTGCAGTGAATTGACAGAACTAAATTTGAGTTGTTTTATTCCCAACAACGACTCTTTAGCGACTGATACTGAGTATTTACGTGTAATCGCATACAATACATTTGCCAACATTATTGTCGTACATTTTGCTATTCAATTTTCTATAGATGTTGTTGTTGCTTGTTGTTGAACGGCAAGCAGCAGCGACGGCAGCGGTGGCAACTGCTGACAATCCTCCTAACAATAATTTATTATTTGCCCCCATCATGTTTGTGGTATGGGAACAATTTCAAATTTTATTCTCTTTGGTTTTGCGCAAAATTACAAAATGAAAAAGAATTAACTCTCTTTATTGAACCTCCAGCAAATGTAAATGTTTGTATAGGGGTAAATTTCGGTATATAGGCCTATTTTTCTTTTGAAGCAAAAAAAATCAATCTTTAAAGATGTTTTTTTATGCGGGCGGGGGGTTTGTTTTATTAATGACCTTGAGCAAGGTGACAGGGGAGAACGCTACCGGTAATTTTTTTGTATTTTTCAATAATTTCCAGAGTGTATTTATTGTTGTTGTTTTTTTTTGTTATGGAATTTTTGTCATTTGTTTTTTCTGCTATGAACTGTCAAACAAATGGTGAGAGTTATTTAGTGTTGCCAACTTATAATTCTTAGATAAAAAAGTACAAACGAATGTTTTTATTTTAACTTAATTTTTATAATTTTACATTAAATAAATTTAATATTTTGTAAATTCACTAATTGTTTATTGTTGTTTGGTTAAACATATTTAAAGTCTAATGACCTACCGAATATTTAAACAATACCCTACACCACCATTGTGGTTGTGGTATTTTAACGGACAGAAATATTTGTGCAATCAACACTTCAAAGTATATTGCTCAACTCAGGATCACTTTTTGAACCGATTTAACAATGGTCGTCCCTTTATCAGTCTGTCCGGATGGCTGTCCATGTAAACTTTGTGAAGAAAATGCAGGCCACAGTTTTTAGAAAAAATCGGTATTTTTGGACTATACATGTTGAAATTAGTGATTACCTGTTCCCCCGAAATAGAGACTTAATGTCATAAAAGTCTTTATTATAAAGCGATTTTAATTTTTAATTTGGCATAAGTTAGTCTTATGATATTCTAAAACGATGTGCCAAATTATATGAGGATCCGTCCATTATTTCTCTTAGGTTCCATACAAACTTTTAAGACTTAAATCTCACATATACGTTGGTATTGTAATAAGAATTGGCTAAATCATGACATATATAAGCAAAAATCGATTCATAATTTTTTCTAGTTCCCATATAAAACACATAGAAAAAATATTTTTAGAACCCACTAATCGCACATGGATATTAGTATATAATAATGGTACTGCATTCTTAAATACAAATTAAAAAAATATTTTATACGAGGGTGGTTCATTAATTTTTGTCGCTACCAGTTATAACCAACAATGTAGTGTAGGATATAAAATCGCCGTTTTTGACCGACTACAGCCTCATATCATTTTATCACTACTTTTCCAAACATGTTGTCAACATAAATCTGTTATTTACATTTAATATCGTTAAACTTTATTAACATAAACTTTTATGTCAATTTCATCATTTATTTATAGATGAGTCATCTTAAAGGTAATTTCATCATTTGTTTGTAAACAATTGCAATCACAAGTGAAGGTCAACTTAATTTTGTATGATTTTGGATATTAAATTGATGAAATTATTTTGAATGGTATACCCTTCATATGAACATTAAGGGTAAATATATTTCGATATACGAAAACGCCAAATAATTTATTTACTAAATCTATATTTTTGTTGAAAATTTAAAACAAAGTTCTTGGTATGACAAGGAATATAAATATGGAAATTTACATGAGGAATGTTTAAAAAAGACTTCCATTTATTAAACTTCATAATGTGTCCACTTATTTTTTGTCTGACTTGACATCCTGTCAGTATGGTAAACAAGCCCCTGAATGGTACAAGAACAATAATGTGGTATTTATACTAAGGGAGGCAACTCCTCTAAACTGTCATGGGCTATGGCCAGTGGGGAGATATTGGGATCTCCAATAGAAATCGTTTTTAAGAGCATCAAAAATGTTCAAAAGTGTGTAAGATTTTAAACGGAGATGGATTACTTGTTGGATCAAATTGAAAGAAAGCATTATAAAAACATTAATGGATGGGTTTCCGAAAAAGGTTCAAAATTTCATCACTTGTGATTAAATCTATAAAAATATATATGTTTATTTTTTGTAAATTGTAATAATAATTTCAATGAAATAAAAAATTAAAACTGTTAAAGTGATTTCTTTTTTATTAACATATATTTATGTTAAGAATTTTAAGTCTCACTCCTTATGTATTCTTGCATTAAATCAAAATATAAGTCAATCTTTGTTTGTCTGTTGGCACCCTTCTCATCAAAAATAATTGGAAATTCTTAGCATAACTGTATGAATGACTTTGATATGTAGTGGTGTATCTAAATTTAAGAAATTCAGTTCTCTTGGAGTAAGTTAATTAAGAAGGACAAAGAAAAGCAACAATTTCCCAGGCCTACTAAGACAAGAGGGTAGCAGAGTTTTATTTTCAAGTACATTTTGGACCTCTAATATGTTGAGTGAGAAGTATCACTTCGATGGGTGTTTTCATGATAATGACTGGAATATTTCATCGGATAAATTAGAATTATAATCCTGTCGCGAACCTTTTCAACATCTAACCAATCTTAAACAAATTGTGTCAAAATATTATTCGAAATGATAAAAGTTGTGTATGTTTCGAACAAATAATTTTTTGTTTATCTTTTTTATTTTAATTCCCAAGGAAATTGAAATAAATCTTTGTTGTCATTTTTAAATAATTGAACATATAAAACAATATATTTATAGCTCCTCCCCTAATTTTTTTCAGTTAACATGTCTCACCGTAGCGTGATAGCCACAGAATTATAAGTTTATAGCTGGAATATTTCATTCTATAATCAATATTTGATTGACATGATATGGCAGGATATATGTTAATTAAATTTTTAAGGTCTGACTATAACAGTTTTCAGGAAAGGGATGTTTGCTCTCTCCCTGACGCTAATTTTTTAGAATATAGTTTGAAGCTCTAAACTTTAATAGAACAATTGAAGAAATGCGGGACAAATTATTAGAAACTAAATAAAGGTTTAACTTAATATCCCTATTGGATGATGGAATTTGTATATGTCTAATATACAAACAGATTTTGATCAATCATTGTTTATTCTTATGTACAAAAGGGTAGTAAAGACATAGTGCTGCTGGTATATTGTTTTGTAAATAGATAAGGGTCATTTATTAAAAGATTTATTCCACAACTTTTCTAACTTAAACCCTCAAAAGAGTGGAAATCGAAAATTGAATTTGTTAAAGTAAAGGAACACAAAGTGAAAACTTGTTGAATTAAACCTGCAGTTGCAGACCGTGAAAACATATTTTTCCCCATTAACTACATAATTGTGTATATGCCTGTAAAATCTTACTCGTTCAAGTGTGTCAGAAAGAATATTCAAATAAGATCCTTCCGTTCGAATTGCATCGTTGAACGGCATGTAAAGAGACCCCTGGAATATCGCAAGATCCACTTACCGTATTCGTCGATCTTCACCAATTTCAAACTATGAGCCAAATTACTGTAAGCTCAATGCCTACCGAACTAGTACTGACCGGGACGTCCCAAAACTTCATCCCGCATGTGGCCAAACCAAATCCACCATTCTCGGTGTAGAAGAACTGTGCACTCACCAAATAGAGGTTGCCCAATTCTTGTCCTGGAGTTAAACGAAAACAACTACCACACATGTTTCTTTTTACATCTGTTATAACCACAACAAAAACCAGATGGGTGATTTGTTCCGCCTTCATATTTATTGACTGCTGCACATATCAATCGCTGTTTATGGCTGTATTTTTCAAGTTAGTTTTAATCCTTTAAATATACATTTACATTTATATGCCTCTTGCTGGCCACTTTAATTGTTTCCATGATTCTGGCTATATTTTTTGCTTTTAATACTAAAAACTAAAATTGTACATATGGCATCACTGTAAATATTGTTTTGGTTTTGTTTATTGTGTATGTGTTTTTATATTCACGTGTATTTTGATAAATTTTATATTTTAACAGAAAATTATACCAAAAAATCAAACGAACATGACAGAAATAGTAATGCCTGGAGATCGTATTAATGCAGCCGAGGAAATGGCCAAAACAAAGAAAGTTGTCTTAGGACCCGGTCTACGCAGACAAGATGAACAAGTTGTTGCCTGTAAAGCGGGAATACTACATCACAAAGAACCCAACACATTTTGGGTGGATAGTTATCAACGAAGATACGTACCCGTAAGAGGTGAAGCTGTTATTGGTGTGGTGACCGCCAAAGCAGGAGACATATTTCGTGTTGATATAGGAGGCTGTGAGCAAGCTTCTCTTTCGTACTTGGCATTTGAACAGGCCACGAAAAAGAATAGACCTGACGTTAATACCGGTGATTTAGTATATGCCCGCCTTATAGTGGCCAGTAAAGATTTCGAACCTGAATTGGTTTGTGTAAATTCTGTGGGTAAAAAGGGCAAACTGGGAGTACTCTCAGATGGTTTTGTTTTCAACTGTAGTTTAAATTTGGCCCGTATGATTTTAAGAGAAGATTGTCCCCTGTTGGCAGCATTAACCAAAGAAATGCCTTTTGAAATTGCAGTAGGATTAAATGGACGAATTTGGATTAAAGCCAAAACGGTGAAGGAAACAATAGCTGTGGGTAATGCCATATTGGCAGCAGAACATGCATCCAATGAGCAAATTGCTAAAATATGTGAAAATATTGGAAATATATTATTTACTTGAATTGAGAATTATGAAAATGAGTTGGTTTTAATGGAAATAAGTATTAAGAGAAGATCTGAATATATTAAAATCAAAATTATCAAAAAATATTTGGAAGCAAATTTAAATATATTTGAAATGCTTTCATAGCCCTAAAAGTTATACATTTTACATATTAAGAATAATGAATTAATCAATTGGGGTTCAGTGTTAATTCATTAATTCATCATATGACGGTATAGGAAGAGAATGGAAAGTTTAGGAATCATTCAAAGGAACGTTGTTGTTAAAAATATTATATCGATGGGCAAACGTTGATATCTTTAATCGTGTTGTTGTAACATTTTGTACATATCTGGTTATTCTTTTTGAGTAAAAAACTTCTGATAAAGTTTTTGCTGGGTTGACAATATTTGGCCTAGTGTGGAGCGTTTTAGCAGTGTGAGAAGTGATGATCGGAGACCCTTACGCCAATCGGAGACCCTTACGGTCCATTGATCCGTTGTCTTCAAGATAAAAAGAAATTAATAGAAAATAGTTCAGGAAGTATTTAAAGAGAGAAAGCAGATCAGAATGTTTGGATTGTTGCAGGGATATAAGCTACACATAATGTCTCTTGGAAATCATTCGATACTCTTCACAAACCCTGTTAGATAGCCAGTGAAATCCACTAGATACTTAACTTGTACCTAACCAAACTTGGATAGTAACACAGAGCATGTTCTACTCTCTATTCTGTCTTTCCACACAATTTGCAAAAGTTAATTCTAATAATATCCTATCGATCTTCTCTCACCCCTTCTGCCCATGCCGACAATGATGAATCTATGCACGTAAGGCCCTTGACAACGTTAACCTCGCAGCCTTCTACAAATCTCCTTAAAAAGAAACCTATAGGTTTCTTCCCTCTGCCTCAGTTGCCACGCCCTTGCAAATCCACAACTTCATTAGCATGAACAATGCAGTGACCGTACGCCCAGCAGAACCTACTTAACAGTCTCTTACACTACCAGACATGTGTCCTTTCGAAGACTTGAGAGTTAAGGACTATCAACATAGATTGCAACGCAATAAATTGTCAGATGTATCCTATGACCAGTTCGGCCGCCCTAAAGACTCTAATGATCTTCGCCTAGAAGACGCTACACTCTACTGGTAGACATTCTTATATAACCAACCTTAGCATACGAATCCGCCCAAGTGTCCTCGACTGTTTTGGAACCATTAGTAAAAGCAATCCAGCCAGTAAGATACCTGTCAATGCTCATCAAAGGCCACCAGGGTTGTAATTCACCTAACGCAGTGTCACGACAGTTGAATCTACGCTCCGTAAAGGAAAACGTTACTTTTCCGTTACAATTCTCTCCCAGGTAAATGTTGCCACTTGTTTAATTCGTTTCCTTTGTTTATCAGAATTTGACAACTCTGTTTTTGTTTTCATTTTATTTGTTGATTTTTCTTATATTTTTTATTTTATATAAAAGTTCAATATTTTTTTCATTATATATCCCCATAAAAGCAGTTGACATCTCCGTCTGCTGCAATTTACTGGTGTGTTATGAACTTGTTTGAGATTGTGGGTCTTGCAGTGTTAATTTACTGCGTAGTTTACTTTCTTTTATGGATCTTTTTGGATTGCAATGTGGCTCTTTGGTTAAAAATACGTTTTGGTGTTAATATTTCCACTTTGCGGGGTCAGGTGGTTTGGATTACGGGTGCCTCAAGTGGTATAGGTAAAGGATTGGCTTTAAACCTAGCCAGACATGGGGTAAGACTAGTTTTGTCAGCCAGACGTGAAGCTTTACTGGAAGAAGTGAAAGAACAATGTTTAGCTGAAGCTAGAGGTCTTTTGGCAGCTAAAGATGTAATGGTTTTACCCATGGATATGCTAAAGTTGGAACAGCATAGCAAATGTTTACTAGAGGTGTTAAATCATTTTGGCAAATTGGACATTTTGGTAAATAACGCAGGACGTTCTCAACGTGCCAATTGGGAGGATATTGATATCCAGGTGGATAGAGAACTCTTCGAATTGGATGTATTTTCTGTTTTACATCTTAGTCGTCTGGTGGTACATTACTTTGTGGAACAAGCTGGTGGTAGAGGTCATATTGCAGCAACTTCTAGTGTAGCCGGCTTAACGACTGTTCCTTTTTCGGCCAGCTATTGTGGTGCTAAACATGCCCTCAATGCATATCTACAATGTTTGGCAATGGAACATCCTACTTTGGATATAACCATCTTCAATCCTGGTCCCGTGGCTACAGACTTTTTGCAAGAAGCTTTTACCAGTAAACCTAATGAAAAAGTTGGACAAAGTACCATAAATCAAAAACGTTTAAGCATAGAAAGATGTGGTTTCCTATTTGCCACAGCTTTGGCTAATAAAATGGAATTAGTATGGTGCGGCCTGTTCCCGGTAAACATGTTGGCTTATGTCTCACGTTATACCTTATTGACTGTAATTCTCAAACAATTTATGACCCAAAATACTTTGAATAAAATAAGGGAAGGTAAACTTTAGTGGGATTTAAAAGTAAGTTGAAAGCAAAGAAAATCAAGTGTTCCAATATTGATCTTGTAATTAATTCTATAAGATAAATTAAGCATTTAAAATTAAGCAAAATTGTTATAAACTAAAACTTAAATTGTACAACAATCTCATCCATTAAAAATTTGTTTAGGCGCTCGATATTTTTATAATTTCTTACTTTTTGTTGTGGAATATTATAAACATGATTTATATGTAAAATTTATGTAAATAATGGACTATAATAAAATTAATTTGTTTAAATAAACCAATATTTAGTTAAAATTTGTTTTAAAAAATTATGCTGAAAAATTGATTACTAAGGATCGAAAAAGGCATCTACAAGAGTACTTAGTTAGTTCTAACAGATATCTCATTTGTGTCCCTTTATTGCTGATCCCATCGTGTTGCTCTAAGGAGGAAAAGAGAGAAGCGGCTTAATTTTATACATTAAAAAGATCACCCTTTTCAAGAATAAGTTCTTGACAGTACAACAATAGGTAAAATACTGCCTCTTCTTCTACCTCGTAATGGCAAGTGCTGAAGAAGTCGTTGTAAGCAAGACCCAAGGCATTAAGCTCATAAAACACACTGTCCACTTATAATCGTCACCAGAAACCTGAATGGTTTCTTTTGAATGCAGATATCTTGCGAATATTGGGTCATATGGTTCATCATCAAAACTTATTCTATAGGTTGCCGGTGGAGCCATCCTGGGTTATTTCATTGACCTCGGGACTCATTGGAACTATCAGTATACAACCTATGGAATTTCAGGCTTAATGCCTACCAGTAAGTTTTTTCGTTGAGGTAATAAAAAAGTTGATGAACTTTCTGAGGACTTGGCAGATAGGTATTATCAAGCTAACCACCTCTGGAGTTTAAAAAACGTAAAGTACAGTGATTTTCTTTTCTTGATGAAGAGAAATCAACATAATTACTGATCCAAATACCTTTGGTAATCATATGGCAAGATTGCGTATTTTGTATGTAGGTGGTGCGAAGAGGCTGTTCAGGAAAGTTTTCATTTTTTGTGTGAATGCCCTGTCCTGTCATATAGAAGATTTTAAATATTTAGGTCTTATTTCTTACTGGCTTCATTAAAATAAAGGAATTATAATGGACCACAAGATCCCTATGGATGCCGTTAAAATTTTATCGGTATCCTTACAACCTTTCCTAACCTATTGGCCCATGGCCACATGATACATGACATTTATTCAAATGCCAATTCAATTCCACCTCAAAGGGACAGATCGCGTTTCTGTGTCGTTGCGATGCTAGTGGAATGATAATATCGTTTGGGTGAAGGGTAATATTCCAGAGAAGCTGCAAGAGGACCCTCTCTGTAAGAGTGATATACTGTTTACAAATATTAACGATTTAAATAAATTTTTGCTTTGAAATTTTTTAATAAAAATTTATCATCGAATTTTTTCTTTTTAGTTCTTTCTGCTGATTTTCTATTAATTTATTTATTTCTTTAAGTTATATTTATCACCTTCTACGCTTTATTCTTTAATACCTCTTTAACATGAGCTGGCAATTTTATGCGTTTTCTTTTTGGTTTCATATCAACTTTACTCTTATCCGCCACTTTACTTAGATCTTTCGATTTCTGTTGTTGCTGCTGTTCAAATTGTTTTAGCTTTTTACTTTTCTTACAAGACAAAGGATTCGGATTTTTGGGACCTTTGGGCTTACGTTTAGGCTGTTGATCATCATTTTTCATTAAACCCTCTTTTTGTTTAAGGAATTCAATTTTCTTTTCGGCTTCTTGAGGTAAAAGGTTATTTGCTTTTTTATGTACCCATTTTTTGGAAGCATCAGAGGGAGCTTCTAAAACAGGAGCAGCTTTGTGTAAATATAATAAACAACGTCCGGGTACTTTGCGAAGACTAGCTTGCAGATTACGATCTTGGCTAGCAACTATATAGCGGGAATCTTTGGTCTAGAAAATAATAAGGATTAGTAAATGAGATTAATTGAAAATTATGTTTATTTCGCAATTTACCATTTGTTTTATACATTCTGCTGCCGTCACAGGTTTACCCTCATGACCACATTTGTGCACATAAAACTGTTTGACAATTTGGGTTGCCCCTGTTAAAGGTGGACCTAAGGATTCTGCTTCTAATATAATACACTGTGTGGTTAAGAGTTTTACTTGTGTTTGGAAGTATTTCTTTAACTGTTCCTCAATGATCACTTTATTCTAGAACAAGAAGATTCTTCACTTAGTAAAGCTTTTTGGTGTAAGAAAAATTTCTTACCTTTAAGGCTGCCTGGCAAAATGTAGCATCTATTAACACTTGATACGGTTCATGATAATTAAAATGTGTTGCAAAAAACATTAAAGTTCTGTGAGACTTTTTGTTGCGAGTAATTTTCATTTTGTTGTAGTAAAATTATAAAAAATATTTTCTCAGGAAAAGAAAACAAAACAAATAAATCAACACGTTTGTAATAATTCACAAGCACGTGGTAACTAGAAGAAGAATTTTGTAATGAATCACAATATTTATAGAGTTGCCAGAGGTAAGTGGTTTTAGGAAACCGTTAACATCTTTAAATATGAATTTGTATATGAAAAATGTGTTGAAAATTTTAAAAGAATATCGAGAGTAGAATATATTTTTTTAAATCTGTGACTTTTAACCGGATAGTTTTACTTAAATAAAATTAAACTTAACGGAGGCTATAGAATCTTGCGGACTCCATAGGGACTCTATAAACGGAGCTATGGAGTCTCAAAGTAAAAGATCGCGGGCATTTCAATATATATAATCTATTTTCCAAGTAAAATAAATATTTATTCTTTAAAGATTGTACCCTACGTCAACGTAGATGGTTAAGGTAATATGAGTTTGTGCAGATGTTTGTAACGGGCAGAATAGTGTTACGCCGACATTTAAGTATGCCCTTCGACTCAGAATTACTTACTACTTACTTAAGAATACATGTAGTACAATGGCTATTGAAATTGGTTATGATTGGTGCATTATTTCACATAGGCCCCATACAAATGTCGTTCTTATTCGGTAATATATAGTCAAGAATCCTACTACTCTCCTTAAGAAGACTCTGTCGGAGCACGGGAGGAGGGTGAAAGGATCTGGTGAAAAGGATCGACTCCGTCTTCAATGATATTACACTCAATCCCTTATCATTAAGTTATAACGTCAGATCATCAAGCGCCGACTGCATGACGTAAACGATTAGTTTGACAACGTCATACGCTTTAATCACGATTTTTCGTCCTCCTGAAATGTCGCCCTGAAACGTCTCGAAATGACATCGAATATCGGGGAGATATTTTTGCACCCTAAGGTGTTCCCCTCGTCCTGTGATGAGAATTTTCTAAACTTGATTCAATAATCCTGCCTTAGCATTGTGACTATCCAACAACTAAATCTTTACACTCAGACCCTTAAGCGCATCGCTGATTCCTCGCTTTTAATATCACTGAAAGAAACTCAATATCCAAGAACACCGCTAGTTTATACTCTCTATACTGTAGACCACGTTCATTGCATGAAGACACGTCTAAGCTGATTACCTTTCAAGTAGGTATCTTTAGACTTGCTCAAAACACTATTGACTATCAAATCACTAAAATAATGATCAGACTAAATATAAATGGATTTTAACTATATTTTGCAAAAATAAATCCTAAGATATGTGAAGGCTATATGAAAAAAATAAACGAGGGTCGGTCCATAATTTTTTCTTCCATATAACTATCCAGAAAACAAATTTCACATAAACGTTAATAGTATAAAAAACTTTTGCATACGTAAACACATATAGAGAATGCTTTTTATACGAGGGCCGTTCAAAATGTTTTTCTTTTATATCTTCTAATATAATGATTTATATTTTTATATAATGAACCGATTTTGCTAGTCTTAAATAGGTAACTTTTCAGGACTATAACAAATACTCAGGATGAATTTCATTGAGGTCTATCAATATTGTGGATGTGAGCGTACCAACAGAAAGACGGACATAGCTATATCGACACAGATTTTGATTTGATGGAAAAATATATAAGAACTGAAATGATTACTTTATGGCATTACACATAGAATGACTAATGGTAGTGGAGGGCATCTAGAAGATTTATTATGCTCCCCCTTTTTATAACAGGACTCTCCATTATTTATAAACAAAATCAGCCTAAAATTATTTATATGGCAACTTTGTTACATCTTTTATTTGACAGCTGTTAAAATCATCCTTCTCATTTTGCTCTTTTGAGCAATTTATTTGTGTTTGTGTGTCTGTTGTCTTTTGTTTACATTGTATAGTGCAAAAAAGGAAAAACATTTAATTAATTAAATTAACAATTAAATTAAATAAATTATAAATCTAAAGAAGATGAAATAAAAAGTGTTATAATATAATTAAAAAAGTGACAATTTAATTTAATTTTACATAAAAATAAAACTAAAACGTAACATGTTAATATGAATTTGTGTACTTGTGTGTAGAGGTAAGTAACAATAAGATTATTCAAATTTATAATTATTAATTTTACATTTTTATACCGTTTAATTGTTTTCGCATTTAATTGGTAATCAAATGTGTGTTGTGATGAATATTAAAAATAATCTAAAAGTTTGCAAAAAACAAAGTTTATAAAATAACTAAAAGATTGACCATCATGTTGTTGTTAGTTTGTGTAGATAGCAAAATATTATAATAAATGCAACCTTCTAATTAAACAGCCGGGTGTTAAGTTGTTGTTATTTTTGATAAGGAAATACTCTATAATGGGTATAATTGGATTGTAATCGTAAAAAGTAGTTCAATAAGAATTTACACTGAAAAAAATCTTTAACTGTTTTGGAAGTGATTTTAAGTGGTTGGTGTTTAAGTTGTAGGAACACAGAATACTTCCAAAAACTTCTGCAAAAAATAGTCTCAGAACAACAGGCACTTCATCAATTTTAAGTGCAATTAAAAATTTACACGAGGATTGAAAGGGATTTATTTAAATTTTATCAGTGAACCATTAATGCTGGAAGTATATTGAGAAATGTTCCAAGTTAGTTTTAACTGCATTTAAGGAGTGAGGTCAAAAAATTGTTAACTACCACGAAACTACTAAACTCTCAGTTTTAATTTATTTTTTTTATTAAAAATTGTCCAAAAAACTTCCTTTGACGTTTTTATAGCCACTTTGGTCGAACAGGTAGGCCATATCCGTTTAGAATCTACCACACATTTGTACAACCTTCTATATGGTCTTCAATTCTCTTTTCATTGGTTTTAGCTCCGAGAAGATAATGTTTTTGTACCATTTAAGGACTTGTTTGCCATAGTGACAGGATGCGAAGTCAGGCCAAAAATCAGTGGACGCATTTAAAGCTTATCGTTGTAAAACCTAAATTAGCTTTAAATTTTCGTACCAATAATTCGAAGACTGTGCTAATCGGACTGCATTTTTACCGAATGTGTTGGGAACTCTTTTGAAAACGCTTTCTAATTTTTGGCTTTAAAAACATTATGTGTACCCTTACTTCTACCTGAACTGGGTTTCAACTGGCAAGTTCTGGCAGTAATGTTAAATAACATTGGAAATAGTTAGATCATTGAATCATTGGCCAACTATTTGGAGGACAATGCACTTTTTGTGTCATTTTTTTCTATTTGACATTATTTATAATAACTGACATGTTTTGCAAAGTAACTTGATAATAAAATGGGTTTGGTTCGATTTATAAATTAGTGTATTCTAAATATTTGACTGATCATAATGTGTTTCGTTGGCTCTTAGAAAGAAGAAAGATATTTCCGATGTCAACACTTTATAATACAAAACAGACTTCAGATCCCATACAGATACATAATACATTGATATCATTGATATTCGGTTATGTCGTTGAATTTAATGGTTAGACGACTTTATATATGACATGGAATTTTCGTAATGCTTTCTTATTTTATTATCAATAACAATACGAATTAAGAAATTGCTTTTCAACTTCTCTCGACTTTGTAGTGAAATATCTCATTTTGTGACTTACTTTTCAATGGAACAAAAATCTCCATCGTGTAATGTTTCCTTCAAACTATTCTGACTT
Source organism: Cochliomyia hominivorax (assembly GCA_004302925.2). Taxonomy (NCBI): domain Eukaryota; kingdom Metazoa; phylum Arthropoda; class Insecta; order Diptera; family Calliphoridae; genus Cochliomyia; species Cochliomyia hominivorax. The sequence goes on from PYHX02000158.1 coordinate 38,425,899, forward strand.
AATCAGTCCTCTTCTTGTACTCTTTTTCGAAATGAACCATTTTGTTTTGCGTAAACCATTGTTCAAAAATTTAAATTTAATTAAAATTTTTAAAACCTCACTTTTCTAAAATAATCATGCTTCCTATTTGTAAAGCAACTTGATAGTCTATATGGCATTTATATTTTTCTTCCATCAAACTTAATCCATATTTTATTAAGAAAAAACTCACTATCATTTAATTGATTTCTTTGTGCGCACACAAATCCCAACAACAAAACAAGTTTTCAATGTCTTTTTTCAATAAATAAAAAAAATCCTTTGAATTGATAGAGAATTTTATAGCTTCCACTACCAGAAGAGGGTATATTAACTATGTATGTATGTATGTATGTATGTATGTATGTATGTATGTATGTATGTATGTATGAATGTATGTAATATATCTGGCTATTCAATATTGATAAAATTTTCACAGAATGATCTCAATAAAAAATCCGATAGGATCAGGGGGAGTGGTACCTCCTATACAAATCTAAAGAACAGCAACATCGAGAGTTGTTACATTTGGTACCAATTACTTCCTCGAGGAATTGTTTTGCTGTACAAACGTAGGACGGATAGGACTAGGGCGAGGGGTACCCCCTAAACAAAGCAAATATTGATTATCGAATATCTAAAGATCTATAATAGCGAGAGTTCTCAAATTTGGTCCCAATTACTTTCTCAAGGTACTGTTCTACTGACAAAACGTTGAATGTATATGACAAGGGGGAGAGGTACCTCCCATACAAAACAAATTTAAATTACATTATTATAATATAAATCGAATGATATTACAATGCTAATGTTTGCTTAGGGTCAGCCACGTTCTAAAAATTGGTTGGACAAAATCGAGTTTACCGGGTCTGCTAAAGAAGACTTATGTATGTGATGCTATTATTTTGACTGCAGCTCTATATTGTCTGTGAGTGTATGTGTGAGTGTGCATATACAAAATTTAACTTATTTACTTCACACACATTTGCGGTGGAGGGTATTCAAGATTCGGCATAGCCGAATATAGCATTCTTACTTGTTTTCTTTTATAGAAGAAATCATTGGTTTTTTTGTTTATAATCTATTGTTTTGATTAAAAAATCAATGTAGATAATGTGGGCAGGGAGTAATGAACGTTTTATTTACAAAATGATTCTTTTTTTATATATAAATTTTCATTATTAAAAAATTGTCATATATTTTATATTTAATGCAAAAATATGGATTTTATTTTAAGATACGATTTTGCTTTGCATTCAAATGAGTTGTTTTGTTAAAATTTACAAACGTAATGACGTTTGTAGAGAAATTGAAAAATTCATTAATAATTTTTTCTTAAGTTTTACGAGACCAAAGTCAGGTACACAATATAATTTATATATTAAATTTAATTTGTTGTAACAAATTAATAGGTGTGGTTGTTTTATAGGCATTAAATTAGAAATAAAGAAAGATACTGTTAAGGGTTTAGAACTATTTTTGTTATTAAAATAAAATTGTTATAAAAAAAGTATATTATTTTAAAAGTACATTAAGTAATTGAATATGATGGGTGTTATTTTGGTTTGAATTGAGATCATGTTGAATGATATTGCACCAAAATTAATTACGGTTTAATGTCGGACCTCAATGAGGTTCTGAGGTTTACCCCAGCTAAAAAACAAGGTGTTACAAAAAGGGTTTAATGTAATGTTATGGAGGAAAACTTGGATTATGAAGAAAACCTTCTTCTCATTAATAAATATATATTCTTGTGATGGGGGAATTGAAGTTAATGTGTCGATTAAAGTCGATTTAACGATGTGCGTCCATCTGGCTGTCTGTCCATGTATGTTTTGTGAAGAAAATTAAGGCTGGCATTCTTAAGATAACTTGATGTATAATGACATTTGTCACTATTTTGGTTCAAGTACGAAGCCTATTTAAATTGTTAATGATGAGTCCAATATTTTTAAGGTCATAGTAGTACTATATATAGCGATTTTAACGAAAAAAAATCTAATAAAACCATGTACCAAATTATACAACGATCAGTTCATTATTCCTCATATTTCCCATTCAACTCTCCTCTAAGTATAACTTTGAGAGGTTTAAAACTCACATAAATGTTGCTATTGTGATAAGAATTGGTCAAATTAAATTAAATATAAATTAAAATAGATTTCCTTTAGCTCCCGTACAGAGAAAGTCCTTTTAAATCCTACATAAATATAAATAACATAATATAGCACTCTTAAGCACAAATTAGAGAATTTCATTAATTAATTTTGAAAAGCTACAACAGTGTGGTGTAGGGTATTTAATACCTTACGCCACACAGTTGGTGGGCTTGACCGATTATAACTTTTACTTGTTTATTATTTGATTTTGATTTGATCAAGTTTCCTTTGTAAAATACATCAGTTATTATGTTTAATGTCAATCAAATTGTTAATTTAATTAAAATGAGTGACCGTTAAAATTTTTCCAATGTTATTAAAAAGTTTCCGGGAAACTTATCCGTTTAAAGAAAACATAGTTCAGGTATAAAATGTTTAATATTTCTAAAACCAAAAACGGAAGCTTTTTCGTAAGATCTTCTAACATCCGTCAGGAAAGCAACCCGATTAGCTCAGTGCTCGGACTAGAAGCACGAAAACTTAAAGCTAATGATGTTTTAAAAACATACAAGGTTTAAAAGTTCTTGGGAGGAACGTCGCTAAAAATTTGAAATCAAGTATTCTTGGAAAATATTCTTACGGCATAATGGATGAGAAAACATATGTTTCGAAAGATTTTTCGCAACTTCCGCATCAAAACCTTTATGCTCAATGGAATGTTTTAGCAAAGAAGCTAATAATTTGTTACCAAGGACTATATAAATACCGCAATTTACATCAAGAAGGTTCCGTTAACTTCATAATATATCAACTTATTTTTAGCCTGACTTGGCATCCTGTTACAATGGTAAAAATCTTTTGAGTGATACAAGAACAATAATGTGGTATTTGTACCAAGAGAGGCAAATCCCCCAAACAGCCCGAAGAAAAGACCAGTGGAGAGATATTGGGCTCTTATTAAGAGCGTATTGAATAGCACAAAAAGGTGTCCAAAAGTGTACTAATATACGTGACTGTATTTAAAGACAATTAAAGGGTAGAAAAAAAAACAAACTAAAAATTCGTTTGACCTCGTTATCTCTAAAATTATACGAGATAACTTACACGTGTTACACTTATTGCATTTTTACAGCTCTAACTTTAACAAAAAAGTTAAAGAAATATTTAAATAAATCGTATTGGGTCCGATATATTGTTGATCTTAAATAAAATATGGCTCTTGATATACGATTTCCTTAAAAGGCTTATTATCAAACATCCTGAAACATCATTTATAAAGACTTAGCAATTGAAAACTTAGACTTAAAAGCAATTTAAGTTTAGGTTTATCAAAAATATTATTTATTTTTTTAAAGTCTTTTTCTAAATATATATATTTTTTTAATTCAAACATTCATCCTTAAAGTAAAGTTTCAAATTAAAAAAATCATCTAATAAGTCTGACCTCAAAAAGACACTTTGTACTTTTTTTAAATTTTTTTTTATAGTAAAATCTTTGGAATACGTCTATTTTATTAAAATTTTAATACGGCATTTGTGGCATGTGTGACTAGACTATTATACAGTTCCGAACAAAACTATTGGAACAGCAAAAATGTGTTTGAAATAACCTTTACCATTCCGTCTTCAACGCTAGGAACATATCATCTTAGATCCCATAATGTAATATATATTCTTGCAAAATCTCAGTCGATTTAGATATGTCTGTCACATCACAATAATTGACAGAACTTAAAGAAATTTGGCATGAGTATTTGTAATAGTCGTGAGAAGTTTCCTATTAAAAACCAGCAAAATCGGTTCAATATATTAAAGCGATTTTAATATTAGGCTATATATTTTTTATTATCATTCCGAAAATCATTAAAATCGGTTCAGTAGAAACAAAGTTCCGTGTTATATTTAAAAAATGCTTGTGTATATTGTATACGTCTGTGAGGTTTATGAGTGAGTGTGTATGGACGCAAAATATCGAATTCTTCACATGCATTGTGGTGGTGGGTATTGATGATTCGGCATAGCCGAGTTTGCTATTCCTACTTATTTTAATTAATTATAATTCATTTAAAGTCATAATATCTCAATTTTTCAGAACCAATAGTATTGACACACCTAGTAAAAATACTTTACATTATATATATGTAATTTCACTTTACAACTTCATCCAAACGATTTGGCATTGAATGGACTACATTTTTTGTAACTTCTTCCCTTATTTTTATCCATTCTTTCTTTTACGCCTTTCAAAGAGCACATTTATTTGAAATAGGCCGCTTCTTGACCAGTCTGTCCAGTTCTTTCCATAAATGTTTAATTGGATTGAGTTCTGAAGACTGTGGTGGGTACGGTGGGTCATAATCCATATTGAAAATTAACCAGATATGCACATTATGGGCTGAATGTTTTGGATCAATATCTTGTTGAAATGTGAAACTTGTTTGTAAATTTAACTTTTTCGCACATTTGCTTTTAAAACATTTAAATAGACTGACACCCGCAGATGACAAACCGACCCACACTTCTACATCACCTTTGCCTTATTAAATACAGGAAGAAAAACTTTGGTATTTATACTCTGTATTGGAGCTTTCAAACACGGTAATTCGATCATCATTACGAATTATGTTCAATTTGATTTCAACAGATAAAAGCACCTGATTCTAATGTGCAAAAGGTTTACTTTTAAACTATTGCGCATATTCTTAATGCTTAATTTGATTTATTAAACAATTCGGACAATTGGTTACTTTTGCGGGGAGTTAAAACTTTAGGTCGTCCAGTTCTATTCGAATTTTGGAAACTTGAATATCCTTTATAACGATTCACTGCACTTATAGCGAAATGACTTCGTACTATTATTACACTTATCTGGGCATAAGACTTGTCTTGGTTATTCAGGCGCAGTATTATATTTCGTTTAGATTCGCTAGTTGCTTTTTGTTTTAGGTTCATTATTGTATTAACAGAGTTTCTTTTGAATTTTATCTCCTTAACCGATTTAATCCTACACATTATGATTTATTGTATGTCAAAAATATTATATTTTCTTTCATGCAGAACTGAGTGTGCCACTAGTTTTGTTCCGGACTGTATATAATGAATAAACTAAAAACGTTTATTTCGGTTTATTAATCTAAAGTTAAGTTTGATTTGCAAATTTTATTTTGTTATCAGTAAAAGTTTTAAAAAATTAAATAAAATAAAATAATATTTAAATAAAAAATAATACAAATTTCGCAATTTATTTCAAACTACAAATTATTAGAAAATAATATGTAATTTACGTTATTAAATAATGTTTTTTTATATTTTTTTCAACAAAAAACGTGCATTTTTTTTTGAAATCAAGCGAAATAAATTAAAAATCATTAGTATTAATTAAAAGAAAGTTAATTTAAAATTACAATAATTATAGTATCTACGACATAATTTATTTATATACTATTAATTTAATTATTTTTATAAAAGTCTAAATTAACTTCTAATTGATTTTTAAATTTATACAATTAAACGCTTTAACAAATTGCATTTTATACCCTCCACTACCATAAGCTGTGACGAGTGTATATTAACTTTGTCATTTGGTTTGTAACGCCAAAAAAAATTAAAGTCAGTTTGCGTACACAGAATTAATTAATATTTTCAATAAAATATATAAATTGGTCCTACAATAAGTTTGCCAAGAATACAAAGACTGTTCCCAATGTTATAAAACGGTACCGGGAGAAAAGGTCAAGTTGATAGAAAACATGATGTTTCTAAAGCCAAAAAATAAAAATGTTTTCTATGTGTTTGCTCGCAAGCAGCCCAAAAAGTTAAAGATAGAAGGTCAACAAGTCAACTTAGAAAAAGGATGACGAAACGTATGTTCTGGCAGATTCACAACTTCCTGGTCAAAAATTTTATGTAACTGATGCTTGAGGACCCAAAAGCGCTCGAAAAGTTCTTGGTGTAGCAAGCAATATGCAGTTGTGCAAAAAGTGCTGCTTCCATTCATAAAGTATCTGCTTATATCTGACCTCACTAGTCATCCTCTCACAATGGTTAAGAAGCATTTGAGTGGTACCAGAACAATAATGTGGTATTTTGCACATCCTAAAAATTTCCTTGAGCAAGACCAGTTAAGAGATATCGGGCTTTTGTTATAATAAAATTAAAGAGCACAAAAATGGTGTCCAAAAGTATGGTAGATTTAAACAGACTCCATTTCCTCTTCTAGCAAAGTGACAGAAAGCACAATTAAGACGTTAATGGGAGGGTTTCAGAAAAACGTTCAAAATTTCATCACCAGTGATTAAAACTAGGAAATTATTTAAATTTGGCGCATGCATATAACAATTATACACAACGTAGTTTTGAGGTAGGGCACTTAGGAGTGGAGTTATATCCCCTTATAAGCGGAATTTTTAAATATATTTTATTTAATTTATTCTAAATTTATTTTTTTATTTTTAGTTAATTAAGTTAAATTATTTCTAAATTTAGTTTACTTTTGTCATAGCCGATCCACTCAGAGTCATTTCAAATGTAAAGTCTGTTTTTTTGTCAGGCTGGTTGTCCTGGCTGGTTATCCATATAGCTCTGTGAACACTATAGTTATAAGTTTGGGAATAGGGCCGAGGATAAAGGCCTTTTAAAATTGATGATCACTCCAGGTAGCTCCCAATCTGAACCGATGGAGATATTTTAATAAAATTACACATGGTCAGTTTTTGTCTGGATCTGAAGAAGTACATATCTTCGGCTAGTATTTTACTCTCCAAATTTGAAACTCAATTGAAACCGAAGGAAAATTAATACGTAACAATAACTTGCATTTCTGATCAAGTGCAGTAAAATTTTAACGGATCATTGAGATCATTTATATTGTCTGTTATTGCCAGATGGAAATATTTATTATATTTTTTATCAAATATATTCATAACAAATCGGTAAAAAATTCAATTTTATATTTTAAAATAAATTAATAGTTCATAATAATAATAATCGTTTGTTTTAATAGAGAACAACGTGAATAGTTACAAATTTAATAGATTTTCAGTTATATAGTCGTTTTAAAAGTTTAAGTAAGTTTAGATCAATATATATTTTTGTAAAATATTTCAATTTTCTTGTAAACAACTTAATTAATGGAATATAATTTACATATATAAATTTTAGTTCAGATTGTAAGAATCAAGATTATAATTTTTATATTTCGATCTTTTTGTAGAGTTCAAGCATCTCTTCAACATCTCTTGAACTCAATTCATATGGAATCGAATTTTCTTCAAGTAATGCTTTCGAGTCCTACCTTCACACGTTAATTGTTATTAATGTCGAAATAACCACTTTTTAATTGAAGCTTGTTGGAGTCACAATCTCGCTATTAGTGAATATCTTAGTTCAATAGTGAAAAACATAATATGATATATGTTTTATTTATTGTTCAAATCGAAATTTTTAACTTGTGTATACCAAATAAATAACCCATATTTATATACAAAATTAATTATAACACTTATATATTATTCTCACACGTGTTTCTGTTTATAACAGTTAATGGTTTTATAAGAAAATTAAAACAATTAACAATTTATCCTTTGATTTTTTATAGTATTTTTAACTATTTTTTAAATGATTAAGAACTATTAAATGTTAATAATTTTAAATTATATATGTAAAAATCAATGTGACTTTATTTGTTTTCATGTTATTTTCGGTAGGACAAGAGGAAGAGGGTAAATGTTAATTTTCAAATGTATAATGTTTTATTACAGCCATAGTCTAAGTCGAATTCGGTAGACTCTCTAAAGTTGGAAATTGAACCCGAGCGATGGCAAAAGCCAAGAGCTTGATATGGCCCTTAAACAAAGATTTTCAGTACACCTCCACTAATGGGTTCCATTTTTCATGCGAAATGGCTCTGTCACTTTTATTACGATCAATAAGAGCTCTTAACAGTGGGTTCTTCGCAATTGACTTTTACGGCCTTTTAAACAAACCCATGGCAGTAGGATTGTTTTAAGCTGCTGATTACAATTTCGTAATCGATGGAATTGCCTCCGACACAGAGGACAAGGAGCGTCTTGACCAGCCGAATAGTTTAGCATAATGATATCCATAAAGTAGAGTCTTCCGCTCCCTTCTATCGCTACACTAATACTATCGAGACGGTAGTTTATTCGGCATAGCTGATCGTGCATGTCAAGAGCTTGACATGGACTTAAACCAGCCAACAACCTTTAGGATTTTCAGTACACCTCCACTAGCATTTGATGGATGGGTTCCACTTTTCATGCGTAATGGCTCTGTCACTTAAACTACGGTCAATAAGGGTTCTTATTAGCGGGTTCCTTGGAATCTCACTAAATCGTCTATCGATTACTACATTCCTACTCTGTCTATGTATTTGGAGTCGAAGATTGATTTTGTTTTCAGCGGCTGATTTGGATGGGAATTGTTTGCCATGATGTTCCTTACATAATCTAGTTTGGAGTTTTCGTTCTTATACAAAGTTTAATTCAAATTTATAAATGTCTTACGAAGAGGGATTCTGCGATCAGAAGCTCTGCAGTCCATTGAGGAGAGATCACTGGAATTGTTGTCAATAGTCACATGGATGGCTGTAGGTGACCCGCAGGGGGTTTATAGCTAAATTTAGCTTCTGCAAGACTTTGAAGGTTCTGAAGTATTAGATATGATGGGCAGAGGTACATCACTGTTTTCAGAACCACTATCAACACAAGGTTGAATAGATAACTTGGGGTTTCCAGGTTGGCTTCTTCCAATATCTAATGAATAAGCGAAAGTCTTCAAATTAGGATTTTGGAATAAACCAATGTCTTGACATACTTCTAATAATTTCTGTTACAATGCTACAGAATGTCGGAAGCGTAACTCCCTCACAGCGATTTAGTTTACACTACATTCCACAAGAAACTCCCTAAAGGGCGTCTCTAACAAATAGTTCAATATAAGTGTCTTTTAAGGGGCTACTGGTTCCTATGCTACCAGACTTAAATCTCTGCTAGTTTCGACATCAGGTTGTCTGGGTGTTGGTTCAACTTATCTGTACCATTCTTACCTTAACAGAAGCCTTAAAAAATCCGTTGCCGAGGTTTCTTGCTCTTCAAGTATTACTGTTGTTATCTCCATGAACTATGAGCACCGTGCGGGGCTGTAATAGGGAGTGTGGAGCAAACCGGGTGTTTGCCAGTTTATCTATATAAATTATATTTATTTTATAAAGAAAAATTAATAGAGATTTTTAAACACACGCTGTTCATTTTTGTTATGCATTTAAATAACGTGTTGATTAATCATTACAATTAATTAAGACATATTTTTACAGAAAAATTAATATATCATTAATGATAATTAGTCCGGACACTGGTGATTCTATTAAACATTATTTATTAGATAACTTTTATAACAAGGACCAATTAGTTTAAATCAATATGATTTCATTATAAGGAAAATTTTGTAAATACATTTTGATCCAAAAGATTCCACGTTTATAAAAATGTTTGATTGAGGTGATTATTTCTCTCGATTATATATTTTAGCGATATGGAGAAAAAGTATAAAATATATTTGGTTTGCGGGAAGTCATTTGTTTAAAAAAAGGTTATTGAATGTTTATAGAAGCTTACGGTCAACATGAACCATTTTGTAAATGATAATTTCCGCAATTTCAAAGACCCAATTCGTCGATCACTTTTAGAAGCGTAGTTTGTTCGGCCTTGTTTCGCACGGTAAAAGAACCACGACTAGTTTTCTAGCGAGTGTATGTGTCTCTTTCGGAAGACCGCGATTGATCTTGATTTGTAAGGCATCTTGCTTATCAAGACTAAGGCGAGTTTCGCACCAGACCACGACTCCCATAAGGCCTCAACAGGTATTTGTAAAAGATAACATTTTTTTACTAGTTCAAGCGAACAGATTGACATGATTCTAAACCAGTCGGCTTCCTTTGTTGTAGAGATGGATTTTCGTTTAGATTTTCCAGTTCACCACCAGTAACTTTTGACTGATGAGGTTCCATTTTCATTCGTAATGAAGAGTCTATTGACTATTACAGTATTCTTCTGCCTCTGACGTTAAGTCTTGATTGATCTTTCCTTATGTTTCGTCACTCATGTTACGGACAATAAAAGCATTTAACAGAGCTTGACATAACCCTAAAAGCAGCTAGCGTCTTCACACTGTGGATATGGACAAGGATTTTCATTTAAATTTTAATGTACACCTCCTATAATTTTTGTCGTATGAGGGTTTCATTTTTCATGCGTAATTGCTCCATCACTCATGCTCCGGTCAATAAAACCAGGACTCCTAGCACCTTTACTGAAGTGTCAATTGACTACTACAGCATTTTTCTGTCTCTAATGTTTAGTTTTTGAAGTGGCGTCAGAGGTTGATTTTTACTGACCTCTGCCCTTAAGAACTCCCATGACTTAGGATTGTCTGAGCTGCTGATTTGATTTCCGGTTTGCCATTACATTCTTATCCCAATCTGGTTTGAAATTTTCTTTCTCACACAAAGAGTTGGGGGACTTGGATTCAAGTCTCTCAACCGTACAAAAGACAGCAGACTGTTATATAAAAACCTTAAGTCTATGGATTATTTTTGACAACTAGGAGTTGCCGGTTTCTTCTATGGGGTTCTCATGAGTAGGCACGTAAGCAGAGTAAGCATACATGACCAATATAGGCTATGAAATATAACCAACTTCTGCTCTGGCGGAGAGATGACGAGATGTTAGCAACTTTTCTTTAGTCACCTTTAAGTTCTCGGCACTGCTACCAACCAAGTAAACCTTACAATTGAGCCGAAATAACTTAAAGATAAGAAATTGTAACAAAAACTTCAAAAGAAGGTATAAGAAAATGACTTAATTCATTCTTTACTTCAAGACTGGAACTCAGAATCCTTGTGCTATTTAAAATATGGGAAAAATTAGTCTACAATATTTATAACAAAATAAATTTTACAAAAAAAATCAACAGTTTAACGCTTTTTTATACCCTTCACCTAATTAGGTCAGAAGGGTATATATAAGTTTGTCATTCCGTTTGTAATTTCCACAATTTTCGACTATGATCCCCAAAATGTATATATAATCTGGATCTTTATGAAAAAAGCAATTGATTGAGGTATGTCCATCAGTCCGGAACGGAAAATCAAAATTGGTTCTTAAATGACTCATATATGGGTTCCTTCCGAAAACTGAAGGTACCTCAACATTTTTTCGGATTTGTGTATTTTTTGAAGAATCTACAAGAGTTAGAGAGTTAATAGATAAATTTCTATAAATTTTTCAGATTTATGCGCTGAACACATGAAATGTATCGAACCATTAATTACTGAGGCCCCTAGTTCCTATAGTTTAAACCTCTTATGAGTCCTATGGACTTGGTTATGGCACTGATTGATAATAAGTTTTTCCCGAATTTAATCTTTTTAATTTTTCATGGTATATAAACTACCGATATATGATCAATTCTTTCATTTAAAATTTAGTCCCATGTGGTTGTTGTTGTTTTTGACTATAGGAAAATAATAACAACGTTAAAAATAATGTTTTTGAGATTTTGGAAATTCTATTAATGAATAAACTCGATTGGGCCATTAGTTTCCGAAATATGGGCGAAAACTTATTCTCACGCCCCTGGGGCAGCTACGAACCTAGTTGCAGATCGGAAATAATTAGGAGAATTTTCGAGTTGAAAACATCACAGTAATCAATTCATTAGTTTCCGAGTTATAAGCAAAAATGCATTTTCCGATATTTTGAACCTGTGGGACATATGGACAACATTTTGATGCAGAAAAATAGCTTAAATCGGCCAATAAATAGCCGAGTTATTAATTAATCTTATATATTTATACTTATAATGTTTTAGTGAAAGCGAAAATTACTCGTGAATAAATATTGCATGCATATTGAGTGCTCTAGAAAATCTCTGTTGGCTCATATAAAGGCTACAGTGATGGCTGGATATAACGTTAAATGTTAAGTCCGTTACTTAAAAAATTAACACTTTATTATTAAATATATTAATGTAATAATAATGGACTTTTCGAGATGTTATCCAATTATCCAGCATACATTTTTAAAAAGTTTAGCTGACGAGGAAAAAATTTTGGAATATGGACCTGATCAATTCCGAAAGTGATTTTGAGTCGATTACTATTCTTTTTGAATAAGCGCATAATACCGAAAACAATTTTTGGTGTAGGGCATAAAAAACATGTGGTGCCAACATGAAAAATTTCCGGTTTTAGAAATGTATGCATATTTTATTGTTGCCATAAATTTAATTTTCACTCAATAACGCTTTTTCTATTTTTTACACATTATTTGTCACACGAAACATCATCGTCATCACCATCACCCATCATCTTAGTAAATTAATCACATTTTATTTCAATCAAGTTTTAAGAAATGCCGAACCTTTTGATTGATTATCTTTATGTTTTTAAAATAATAATTAGTTTATGACTTTTTCTATTTTTATCAACATTTCACATTAATTTCCACCCCCTAATTAAAGCTTAATCATCACTAAACTTTTGTCAAGTCAAACACAAATTTGTATGTGTCACTAATAATTTAATTATAATTAAAAAAATCATTGGAAATAATTAACATTCAATATATCGATTATAAAAAATCCCATAATTCTCAGAATTATGTTAAAATAATTAGATTTAAAGAAACTACAGTGAAGTTGGAAAAAATATAAAGTACCTGAATTCAATTTTAATTATTTACAATTAATTGGATTTTTCTAAAATTATTCATATGTAGAGAATATAAATTAAAGGGAATTTTAATTTACAAAAATATATATAATTAACCCAATTTAAACGTAACAGAAAAAATTATATTTATTATAATTATTTATACAACTAATTATTGAAACTACTAAAAAATAATTAGGTCTTTATCTATGAACATTTGACGTTTCTAAAAACTAAAATCAATTAAGAATAATTGTGCCGAACTTTAGGTGTCCTACACCAATATTTTTTTATTAAAATGTTGAGCATGGAAGTTTTTTATCTAGATCAATTTATAGTTATGATTTTATTTGAGATTCTCTATAAGATTCAGGTTCTAGGTTAGTTTCTAAACCGGATTCTAGTTCAGGGTAAAGTTGCAGATTAGTTTCAGGTTAGAAACAATTAGTTCTATCAGATTCTTGTTCATTTTAAGTTCAGTTTTAGTTCAATTCTATTTCCGTTCGAGTTCAATTCTTGTTCAATTCTAGTTCAGTTATAATTCCGTTCTAGTTTATTTTTGGTTTACTTCTAGGTCAGCTATGTTTTCGTTCTAGATCAGTTATAGTTCTGTTCTAATTCAGTTCTAGTTCAGTCATAATTCCATTGTAGTTCAATTCTAGTTCAATTCTAGGCTAGTTCTAGTTCAGTTTTAGGTTAGTTCCAGTTCTAGTTCTTCAGACTATGTCTTAAACTAGTCATATATATACTCTCGTTCGATAATTTTTCAGTTCTAGTTCAGTTTAAGGTAAGTTCTAGTTGAATTCTAGTTCCGTTCTAGTTCAATTCTAGGCCAGCTCTGGTTCAGTTCTAGGTCAGTTCTAGTTCAGTTATAATTCCTCTCTAGTTCAGTTCTAGTTAAATTCTAGTTCAGTTCTAGTTCAGTTCTCGGTAAGTTCTAGTTCAGTTCTACTTCAGTTATAATTACTCTCTAGTTCAGTTCGGTGTTACTTCTCGCTCAGTTCTAGTTCAGTTATAATTCATATCGCTTCAGACTTTGTCCTGGTCTAGTCATATATACATACTCTCGTTTGATAATTTTTCAGTTCTAATTCATTTACAAGTTCATTTCATCTGTTACAAACTGAATGATCTAGTTTCTACTTCCGTTTTAGGTTAGTTCTAGTTCTAGTTCTTCAGACTATGTCTTAAACTAGTCATATATATACTCTCGTTCGATAATTTTTCAGTTCTAGTTCAGTTTAAGGTAAGTTCTAGTTGAATTCTAGTTCCGTTCTAGTTCAATTCTAGGCCAGCTCTGGTTCAGTTCTAGGTCAGTTCTAGTTCAGTTATAATTCCTCTCTAGTTCAGTTCTAGTTAAATTCTAGTTCAGTTCTAGTTCAGTTCTCGGTCAGTTCTAGTTCAGTTCTACTTCAGTTATAATTACTCTCTAGTTCAGTTCGGTGTTACTTCTCGCTCAGTTCTAGTTCAGTTATAATTCATATTGCTTCAGACTTTGTCCTGGTCTAGTCATATATACATACTCTCGTTTGATAATTTTTCAGTTCTAATTCATTTACAAGTTCATTTCATCTGTTACAAACTGAATGATCTAGTTTCTACTTCCGTTTTAGGTTAGTTCTAGTTCAGTTTTAGTTTAGTTCTTGCTCGGTTTTAGTTCAGTTTTAGTTCTATCAAACTGAATGCTCAACTTTTTATGATCTAATTAGACGGTCAAATTAGGCTTATTTCTATTTTATTACTTTTAAATAAATAATTATATCTTAAAGATTGTTTGCGATCACATTCTATTAGTGTGCATTGCTTTAAATATGTTATGAATATTCGTAAATGTGAACAGATCGCAATTAATAATCGTTCACTAAGTCAAAGATCATTTATAAACAGTTTAATTGTGGATAAATTAAATTTAAAAATAGATGAATTATTGCGCAAGTTTTTAAACAATTAAACAAGTGAATAGTGAATGAGTTTAAGAAATTTGAACTCCAATGTTTGCAAAGGGCTTTAAGTGTTAGTAATTGTGAGTACCTTCTTTTTCGTTTCGAATGAACCAAATGGCCTAATTTGAATGAAATTTTCCAAAATTTTTTAGCAGAGGTATAGATGATTTTAAGTTAAGACGTTTAGGACCTGGGGGGGGGTTCTAAATTTAAAGACCTTTATGTTTTAAAATGATCCGCGTGCTATACAACGTCCAATTAGATTTTATTAATACTGTTCTAGCCGTTAAAAAGTTTCACATTTATTTCCACTAAATTTTTCATTTGGAACCCTCTGTACCCTTTACTTTTGAAAGCTTCAAATTGTATCCTTTGCGAGGAACATTATGATGAATTTAAATTTGTCATTCAATTCAAACTTCCTGTTTTTTTCAATTATTATTTTTTTCTTAGAGTTTAAAGCACTGACTGTAGCAATTTTGAAGTACGTCATTTTTTTGAAGTTTTAATGATAAAGTCTGTAATTTGTTTAAATAAAATAACCTTCGTAAAGGTGAATGATTGATCTAAGTATTCTACCCCAAAACACATCACATGATTTGCAACCGCCTGGCTTTTGGCCGCTCGAAATGTGTATCCGCTTTAGATACCAAACGCATGATATTATTTCTGGATGGAATTTTTAAATCGATTCAAAATTCTTCCTATTTAGTACGACTAATCCGAGTAGATATCATTTAACGGAATCCTTTCTTTCGTAAAGGCTCCAATACTTAATTGTATATACCACTCCATGGCGGGATTTCTTAAACACAGAAATAGAGGAATGTCAAAATAAAAAGGACAAATATGGGATGATTAGGTGTCAGTGCGCACCATATCGTTTACAAATTTAAAAAATTGTTAGATTCGAAAGCTTTATATCCGAAGTGAAATATTTCGATGCTAAAAAGTTTAGAAGTTACCAAGTATATACTTCTCGAAACAGATATACCTAGAACGAAATTAAAGTCAACATTGGAAAAAGAAGGATTTCTTGCAAAATAGTGATCTGTTTTCGCAAAGGCAGAATTTTAAGTTTATGCCTTCATCAACCTGCCTATTCGTATGGTTCCCGATGAAACCAATAGATCGTTTAAATAGTCACAACATGTAGGTAATACTGCAGTTAACGTCTCCTTTAAGGATTATGTTCTAAATTAATTATAGTATTGATTCTAAATTGAGAAAAGTATATTTGCCGGAATACGCCCAAAATAGTGTATTACAAAGCCAAAACCGGAAACCGGTTCATTGTTTTTTGCATTTCAGAAAATCGACCGGTTTCGAATAATTTATATTTTCGTATTATTTGAAATGACTGGTTTTTTTCAGTAGGTTAACCGGTTTTTAATAGAAGGCACTATTTAGCTTTACACTAAAAGATTCAGCTACAATTTTTTACATTCCGCCATCGTGTACTACACGACATCATATTCTGCATCGATTTTTTATGTCGGTCTGTTTCAGATATAATCGCGTTAATAAAAAAATAACGAGATTCTGAATGGTATCTAGATACATTATTTTAAATACGATACCGAAAAACACTAACAAAAAATTTTCACTCCAACCATAAAGGTCATTATACAGTGCAACTTGATTATGATGGAACCATTATTTCCACTTCCATTCATATAAAAAGGCAATTATTTGGTATATGTTTTTTATTGGTTAAACTTTCAATTTGTATTAAATAATATTTTTTTTTTTTGAAAAGCCCGTTTTTCGAATAACTCGAAAACCGGTTTTCTGATAATGTCGATTTTTTGAATACACTAGTTCAAATATTTACCGTTTTACTAAAAAACAATTTTAATTAAAATTTTTATCTTGAGTATTTTGAAACAAAAAAATTTTAAAATCCAAATGGACTAAAATGCATTTGTATGTAATTTCGGAAAAGTGATTCCATTAAATACAATTTCCTAATAAATCGTCTATCTTTTAGATTTTATATAAGTTCAAAGTATTTTATTTTAACCAAAAAAAAATGTTGTTTTTAAGAAAAAGCATTTAATAGATTTGTTTACTTTATTATTTTTTAAATGAATTTAATTTAATTTTTGAGAATTTTTATTTAAGTACAGAGATCAGATCATATTTGTAGCTATAAAAGTAGTTTATGATGTGTCTGGCTTTGGCAACCTTAATGAGGGACACCAAATAACTGCTAAAATTAATAGTTGATTTATGTTAATAAAAATTCTACAGAAAAGTCATAATGACTAAAAAATTAACCTTTAAAGTGAAACAAAAAATGTTCAAAATATTTTAGCAAAAACAGGGTTAATGGGTTATGAACTGTTTGGTGGCTTTTAGACAAAAATAATGAAAAGTTTTTATTTGGGAAAAATATTCACGAATAATTTAATTTAAAAAAATACTACATTAAACAGTGAATTAGAAGCGAAAAATTCACCCAGACTTAATGGTGAGATCGAAAATTTTTGAACAAACCTTTTTCATTAAACCTTTTAACCCAGGAATTATTTGGTTTTGTTTTAATCAAGTAACCTTTGTAAAACATGTCAGTTGTTATGTTTAATGTCAAACAAGTAATAATATTTTGTAAATCGGATTTAAATGAGTGACCAGAAAAAAAGTGCATACAAAAATTATTAAATAATTTTCAACAAGACCCCACATGGTCCTACAAAAAGTTGGCCAAGCATTGAAAGATCTGTTGTCAAATTAGTTCTAATGTTACTAAGCAGTACCGTGAGAACTTTCAGATAGAATGAATGGTCCACATGATATTTCTAAAGTCAAACGGGAGCCCAGTGCTCGGAATATAAAAACAAACATTGTTCAAAAAGTTCCTAACAGGAACACTGCTAAAAATGTAGAGGAGAGAAAGAGATTAAAGAATTAAATTCAAGATTTCGAAAAAAATATTCTTACTGGATAATAGATGTCGAAATGTATGTACTGCTAGATTTTCGCAACTGATGTTACTGATGTTCGAGGGAAAGCTCAAAGGAAAGCTTAGGAGTTAAAAATTCCCAAAACTAAGTCAATCATTTTTTATAACGGGTTCTATAAATACCAAAATTGACATCAAGGAAGATTTACAAAAAAACCTACTTTCGCTCATAAGATTTGATCGTGTGACCTCAGATTTTTGGCTTGACTTGGCATCCTGTCATTTTGTAAATAAGCTCTTGAATGGCAGAAGAACAAAAATGTGGTATTTGTATCCAGAGAGGAAATGTTCCAAAATTCCTGGAGCTAGGACCAGTAGAGATATAGAGCTCTTTTTAAAAGAGAATTGAAGAGAATGAAAATTGTGTTTAAAAGTTTTTTTAGATTTTAAACAGAGATAAACTACCTGTTCGAGCAAAGTGACAGAAAGCACTTTAAAATCGTTAATGGAATAGTTTCCGAAATAATAATTCCAATCATGTAAAAATGTTAAGCCTGTATGATTAAGAGTTTCCTTTTTATTAACTCTCCTTATATTCATCGATCGGGTGGATTTTTCTTATTCCAGTCCAGTATAGAACAATTTTCAAATAAATTATATATCTTGTACCACTGTGTATTTTTTCGATTACTCTTGCGAGAAAATTTCAAATGCGGCCATAAATTGATCTTGCAAAGAAATATGATGATAATTGATCTTTTCTAACCTTTAAATTGATTGTAAAAACAAAAAACATCATAATTCATACATTTAAAGAGAACAATAGAATAATAACTTTGGAATACTTGTTAAAATATACGAAAATTCAAATCATATTTGTCAACACTTAGATAAATTCCAAGCAAATAGTTGCATGAATAGAATATGCAACCACAACATGAATTCAATATCATAAGTTTTTACAAGTCCACTTTTTTTTGAAAACCACAAAACATATTTTTATGGCCGTTTATGACTTAATTCGATAGAGTTTTCTACTACAAAAAATAGTATTTTAGTTTTGATTTGGTGGAAATAAAAGTTTAGTATTTGAATTTAGAATCAAGTTTTGTTTGCTTATTTTTGAACTGTCCAAGTTTGTGTGGTCAGTATGGCGGAACGGTCTGAAGGAGGTGAAAGCGATGAATCTAAAAGAGGAAAATGTGAAGAATCAGATTTTGGAGAATAATTTTGTGCTTAAAATTTATTGGTTTTACTTGAAAGTCTGTGAGATTTCTTTTATTTAAAGTTCAATGTTATCGGATGTTGGCAAAAGCTTACGATGAAATAATTTGAGAAGTATTCACAGACCATAAGGAGGTGGCTGATTAGGCGAATTTTTTTGAAGAATAGAAATCAAAGAAGAAATCAAGTAAAATGATCAAAGGACGCCGGTCCCGAAGATAATTATTTTGTTTGAATGAATTGTAAAACTCAACTTATCCAGCAAATTAACGTAGAAGTTATTTGACAATTATGTCGTGCTATATACGTTTATATCGCTCATCAATTCTATTAAATAATGGACCAATGCCATATTTAGCTTTTGTTTTCATATAAACCTTTACTTACATGTTATTTCTGACATTCGTAAAAACTAAGGAGTGAGATCGGTAAAATTCTTATGACACTAAATTTTTATTTCATTTCAAGTAAAACATGTCAGTTATTATGTTAAATGTCAAATATTCGGCAGGAAAGTAGCCCGGTTAGCTTAGCACTCGGACCAATTTGTACGATAAGTTAAAGCTAATGCAGGTTAAAAAACATACAGGCTCCAAAAGATCCCGACAGGATCGCTGCTTACAATTAAGAGTCCAAAACCAGAGCACGAGAGTTGTAATCAAGTTTTGTAAAAAAATTTTATTGGCAGATTTTTCGCAAATTCCTTGTCTAAATGCAGTCAAAATTTTCAAATTTGATATACCAAACAATATACAGTTGCGGCAAAAGAAGCCAATCATTTTTTACGTCAGACTCTAAAAATACCGAAATTTACATTAGGGAATGTTTACAAAAAATACTGTTTCTATCACAAGACTTTTTAACGAACCCACTAATTTTTTGCCTGACTTGGTATCCTTTCACTATGCTAAACTATGAGCCAATGAAGAGAAATTGGGCTCTTGTTAAAAGAGAATCGAAGAAAACAAAAGTGTGGTAGATAGACCACCTGCTCGAGCAAAGTGACAGAAAGCACTATAAAAAATAGAAGAGTTACGAAAAAAAGTTCAGAATTTCGTCACTGGTGATTAAGACTATAAAAATATTTATATATTGTAAATTGTAACAATAATTTCAATGAAAAAATTAAAACAGTATGTTACATTTTAATTAACGTATATGTCTGTTTCGAATTTTTCGATCTCATTCCATAAATTTTTCTTATTATCAAATGAAATTCATTCAATAAATTTTACTTTCTTTTTGTTTTCGAAATATCAATTTTTACATTCATTTACTTTTTGCAATAAATTTACTTTCCAAAAAAAAATAACACTCCTTTTTTTCCACCAGCGTTGTAAAAACTCTACAACTCTGTGTAAACAAATATCATATCAATGATCCACTTTCTCTTTTTCGCCTTTAAAATTCGGTATTTTTTATCCACCACAAAAAAACATGTTCTATTGCATGCAAAGAGAGTAATAATGTTAATGTTTTATGCTCTTATAACGTTAACAGAAAGAACGTTAAAGAATATTTACGTTTACGTCTAATTTTATGGCCAAATGGTATGAATGAATGGATGAGTGTATTTGTGGAAGGTTTACAAGTATTTATATCTTCATTACTCATACTAACACACACACTCACTTGTTGTTAAGCTTTCCAAATTATTCTTATTCTTTATTTTGTTTTTTTCGCTTTTTTAATTTCCATTTCAAGCACGTTAAATAAATATTTCTTGTTTAAACAAAAGAAAAAAACGAAGAATTTTAGAGAAAAACAAAAAACGTAAAAAAACCATCAACAACAGTGAGAGAGAAACAAAAACAACAAAACCCACAATACAAAATTAATTTATTTAGTAAAAAAAAACATGTCAGAATGCTATATTCGGCTATGCCGAATCTTTAATACCCTCCACCACAAATGCGTGTTAGTGTGTATGTACGAAACATACACACATACACAAACATATATAATATATAACAGTTATTCTCAAATACAACACCGAGGAAAAATTTGTTATATTATTGACTATAACTTTTTTTCTACTGAACCGATTTTAATAATTTTTGAAATGGTAATGAATTACATATAATATTAATTTGACGATTCTACGAAAGTTCCTCGCTTGAACATAGAGGTTGACTCAGATGTCAGTCTATATATTTTATAATACTGAACCGATTTTCTGTTTTTAAATAAAAAACTTCTCGTGTCTATAACAAATACTCAGGTCAAATGTTATCGAACTCTATCAATTATTGTGGATGTAAGCGTGCCAACAGTAGACAAAGAGACGGACCGTAATAGCTAAATTGATTCAGATTTTGATTAAATGCAAAAATATATAAACATTATAGGGTCTGAGATAATTCGCTCTTATCGTAACCACTTGTGGTGGAGGTTGTAAAAAGAAATTAGACACAAAATTTTTTACATTTTTGGCTATAACCTTTTTCCTACTGAACCGATTTTGATAATGGTATAAAAGTACATATGATTTCAGATTATGGCAAATTTTATTACAATTTGCCGATTTATAATTGAGAATTTTACGAAATATCTTCGCTTGAATTTAGAGGTTACTTCAGATTTCACTCATCGACTCAGATTTTTATTTGATTTTTATTGGGTGTAAGATGATGACATTTTAGCGTCACATGCGGTATGCAAATTAAATCTACCCTCTTAACCACTTGTGGTGGTGTAGGGTATAAACATTGTTTATATTTTTTATATTTTATTTGTTTGTATTGGCCGCAATCGCCGATTAAAGCAAATAAACCCAGAGAAACTATAAGAGAAACAACAGAAATTTTTATTTAGTCTTGCAATAACTTACGTCGCGTTAACATTAAAAACGTTAAAGGGAAATAAATTTCAAATTTTGAAAAAAATTCGAATAAGAAAATTATTTTAAAATAATTTTAATAAAAAATATTTAATAAAAAAAGGAAATATTAAAAAATATATATATATTTTAATAAATAAATTAAAAAATGCAAAATTATTTATAGAAAATAAAATAAAAATAATTGTGATTAAAATTAAAAAAAAAGTTCTTAAAGGTTTAAAAACGAAATAATAATTTTTAATTAGCGCCCTTGATATAAAATAAATCGCAATATTTTGAAAATAAACAAAAATTAAATAAATTAAAAATTATTTCACTACAAAAAAAATCTTGAAAAAGGTGCGTTATCTTTTTAAAAAAGTTAATAAATAATTTATAAATTTTTTATTTATAAAAAATATTTATAATTTATAAAATAAATAAACATACATTTATTTAAAGAAAATATTGTGGTTGTGCTTTATGGTACTTAAAAATGCATTCTGGTCTTTATCTTTTAATATACAAAAGAAAATTATTTAATTAATCTCATTTTAAGGAGTGCGACCAGAACAATTTGAATATTGCTTCATTCCATTAATTTTTTTGAAAGAAAAATTTTACAAAAATTTTTTTTGATTTTGATAAAAAAATTGCAGTGATTTTGATTAAAATTTGTGTGACGCAGAAAAGTTGGGCAAAAGAGTTGAAACCATTTCGAAGGTTATTAAAAGAATTAAAAGAAACCAGGACCGTGAACAAGAAAAAATATATAATTATATTGGAATGACCAAAAATCTAAATACACTCTTCGATTCTTTATATTTTTCGGGAGGATTTTTGAAAGAAAATTTTTTTAAATTTGTGATTGAAGATCAAAATTTGTTCACAAAAATCGGTTAAACGAATTGAAGCAATTTCGGAAGAAACCCAGACTGAGAAGAAATTTTATAATTATATTGGAGAGTTCAATAATCAGAATTTACTTTTCGATTCTTATTTTTTCGGAAGCAAATTTTGAATGTGATCTACTTATTTTTTAAAAAATTGAATTAATTTTGAATCGCAATCACAAAAAATTGTTGTATGAAAAAATCGCCCAAAAGAGTTGAATTTCGAATGTTATAAGCGAATTTGAGAACACAAGGACCGGGAAGAGAAAAATATTAGAATTATATTGGAAGGCCAAAAATCATAACATATTTTTCGATTCTTAACTTTTGCCGGAAATAATTTTTAAAGATTTGAGATTGTTCAAAATCAGCCCAAGAATTAATGATCTGTCTTCAAGCTGTTTCGAATGTTTTTTTTAAACAATATCAAGAGAATTTTGTCTCTTAACTTTTTGTGGTCAATTTTATTCATCATTTAAGAAAAAATCTTGTAAATTTGATCAAAATAAGTGATAAAAAGGAAGTATAAGCAAAAATTATTTCAAATTAAAAAAAATCCATTTTTTGTCTAATTAAACAGTATCAACTGATTTGAAAATTTACCTGGTTTAAGATGAAAAAGCAAATTGGGAAAGTTCTCAAAATGTATATCAAATTGGATCTTTAATAATATCAAGTAGAAAATTACCTCGGACTTCTTCTTCCCAAGTGAAAATTTAATTTACAATGTGAACAGTTTTACATAAACATGGACGACAAATAAAAGTTTATTTTATATCGTCAAAGTTTACGAAAATTTTATTAAATTAAAAGGTGTTTCAGGAGATCGTTTAACATCAAATTCTATACAATACAAAAATATAAATGACGGAAAAAATTAAAATTTGTAAAAGATTTTAAAAAATTGAGATTAGAGCTCGAAATTAAAAAAATATATGTAAATGTACAGCTGCCGTTTAAACATATTTATGTAGAACTCTACAAATACCAAAAAATAAATCAAAAAATAATTTCATAATAGAGGATAATAATGTTATTTTAACTATATTAAATGTAGTTTTAAATATATGTAATATAATTTTCACATATATAAATTATTAATTTTTTTAATTGTTAAAAAATTTACATTAATTGTAAATATTAATTTAACATCGGGCCTTTTTTTCTGTGCATAAATATTGTTTTATTTAAAAAGATCAGGGTTGTAATCACAACCCATTATTCCAATCTCACTCCTTTTAATCCTACATTCTTTTATTATTTTTCAAGATACTTCTTCGAATCTTCTCTACAACTTTTTTTGTTCTTTAATTCAAGCGTTAAATCTTAAAAACTAAATATTTTCAAAAACTCTAAATATAAGAGAGATATAATAAAATATAGGCCAATAATTACATTACATTATTCATACATGTTATGAATGTCAATGACTTTAGTTGTTGTGGAAAATGAGTACAAATAGTATCATTTTTATGCCCTCCACCACCATCAGTGGTGAAGAGGTTATATAAATTTTGTCATTCCGTGTGTAACGCTAAAGAGGAATCATTCCAGTCTACATGTGTTTTCTGCGCTAAATCAAAATCTGAGTCGATTTAGCTATGTATCTCTGTTTGTCCATCTGCATGTCTGTCTGTCTGCCTGTCTGCCTGTCTCTCTGTTAGCACATTCACATCCACAATGATTGTCAGATTTCAATGAAATTTGACTTCAACATTTCCTTTAGTCCTGAGAAGTTTCCTATTTAAAATCTCAAAAATTGGTTCATTATTTAGAAGATATAGACCGATAACTGAGGCAACCTTTAAGTTCCAGCAAAGAATTTTCAATTGAAAATCGACAAATTAGAATAAGTTTTTGGCATAATAAAAAGTTATAATTTCGATTTAAAATCGGTTCAGTAGAAAGAGGTCCAGCCAAAAATTTAACTAATTTTATAACTCATTAAATGTTCTTGTGTTGTATTCAAGAAAAATGGTTGTATTTTATATACACACTTACTTACACGCTTGCGGTGGAGGGTATTAAAGATTCGGTTTAGCCGAATGTAGCATTCTTAGTTGTTATTATTTTTATTATTTATTTATTATTCATATTGTTTAAACAAAGTGCAAACATTGTCTGCCACAATAAAGTTCATTTTATTATAAAAATGGAAATTGAACAAAAATTATGTTTTTGAAATACAAAAAAAAAATGTTTTCAGTCAAAATTGCAATTTGAAGAATTTTAAATAAAAATTGATCAATATTTATTTGTTTGCAATTTTTATTTGTACAATAAATTATTTTTTATTTTGTTGGTGATAAATAAAAAATTTGTGATATTGAAATGAATCTAGAATTATTGTTATTTCTTTCTTATAAAGTGATTATTATTATAATAAATAATTATGTGTTTGAAATGCTAAAAATTGTTTTTGTAATTATTTTTTTTTAAATAAATGATTAATAAACATTAATTTCCCAAATGATTATGTGAATGTCTGAAATGAATCTTTGACGATTTTTTTTATGTCACATCGAAATCATTACATTCTGAATTAGAATTTTTACAAAATTCTTTGTTTAAAAGAGGAGAAATATATAACCGGTTAAGTGAGCGTATTATAGTAGAAAGATAGATATGACACCATAACACCGGTTTAGAACTCGCCCAAAAATAAGTCTTTACTTCTTGTATGTTACATACACTATGTCAATTTAACTTTTTTACATTGTAAACATTACGTTATTTTTGAATTTAAATAACGGTCGTATAATTGTTTTTAATCGGTTAATGATTTATTTGCTTTCGATAAGTTTCAGAATCACGTAGATCAGTCATAAAGAGTGAGATCGAAAAATTCTTAACACACATTTTTAATTAGATTTAACAATTGAATCCATGTATTATTAGATATTTTTTTAAATCAGTTGCATTTGTAAAATAAACTGACATGTCAAACATATGAATATATTATTAAATTGATTATGAAATGAATGACCAGAAAAAAGTGTCTCCTAAAATTGTTAAATATATTCCATAAAAGCCAACTTGGTTTTAAAAAAAAGTTGGTCAAGCATTTAAAGCTCTGCCGTCAAGCTAATTCCAATATTATTGAACAGTATCGGAAGAACTTGCCGGTTGATAGAAAATCTGATTCTGTTCAATAAAATGATGTTACTTAAGCCAAAATACAGAGAGAAAGAAATATTGGAATCATGTTAAAAAAGATTTTAGGAACACAAAAAAGCTGTTCTAAAGTGTGATCGATTTTAAACAGATATGGACTTCCTGTTGGAACAAAGTGACCTAAAAAGATAATCTTTTTTTGGAAATTGTAATACTAATTTTAATAAAATAAAAAAAATTAAAATGTAATTTTAGAGTTTTCGTTTCTATTAACGTATAACTATGTTAAGAATTTTTCGATCTCATTCCTTATTCTGAATCAATATTGCCACAAAATAAGAGAAATATATATTCGTTTAAGTAGCAGGTTTTTTTATATCTGCATTAAAAATATACTGAAAAAGACTGGCCTATCAGATCATAATTATTATTATTCTTACTAAAGGTAGTGACTAACACCAATATTATTTCCATAATTGCTAAAAAGATCATTGATATAGCATGTTTAATCATGGATTTCAATCTAGTGCAATTTATAGACAAAAATATATTAAATTTTTAGAACTACCTTTTAGACAATTGGAAATTGAAATGGCGAGACTTGTGCAAAATTTTAGTTTCAGATTTCAGAACTTATCAGTTGCGTACTAAATCGAAAAGATGGCCACAAATAGTACTACTATGTGACATATTTTAAAAAAATAGTGTTTTTTTTTTTGATTAAAGATAACAATTGAGTGATAAATGACATTAGAGTTGATCCTCGGTAGCTGGTTTCAAATTGTAGCGTGGTTGAATAAAACTAATATGACTAAATTAAGTTTCCATATCCCTTGCTAATGACACATTTTTTATTAAACAAATTTGTTTTTTAATAGATTAAATTGTGATTCTCTAGAGTCTAGATTCTAGAATAATGGATTAAACGTCATTTGCGTCCATGTGCATATTGTTTTTAAATGTATTGTTTCAAATAATCGATAAAATGCAATGGAAAATTTTTAAAATGAATAATTTTAAAACACTTTGTTTTAATATATTTCATTTGGTTCCTTTGCAATCATACGATTAAATATTAAAATGTCGCATAATGCAATAAAAAAAACTGCAATATCAGGTCATAACGAAACTAAAGCACCCTGTGGGAATAATACTTTTAATTTAAAAATCTTGTAATTGACCAAGAATAATATTTTGCTTATACATATTTGCCCAAAAAGCAGTCAAAATGACTTCATTCTAAGAAAGATGCAATCGATCTGGCTATATAATCGATCGTAGACTGTTTTTTTAATACTTAATACAAGTGACGAGGAAATGTCGTACTGATCATATAAGAAAGTTAGGTATGTTTTTAATTAGAGACATTTTAAGTCTGTAACTTCGGAACTATTGAATACAAAACGAAATTTTCCAATTGATTTGAAGAAGGACATATTTCAAATGGGTCCTGATGTCGAGAAGTGGATCTCTAAAGATTTAAAAAAAAACGCCAAAATTTTATTTATGATTTGTTTGAAAAAATATTTTATTTTACATACGCTTACATGTGTGGCATAACTCTTAAAGTTTAAGAGATATTTAGACCTAAATAAAATTTTTACCCATTTTTGCACAGTTTTTTTTTAATTTTTTGAACTTGGTGGGCTCTAGAAAGATACGATCGATCTGACTATATAATCGATCGTAGACCATTTTTACAATACGAGAAAAAGCCGTACTGATCATATAAGAAAGTCAAGTATGTTTTTAATTAGAGACATTTTATCATTAAAATGTTTCTATGAAGTCAAAATGACTGCTTTAACTATTATTTTGATAATATAATATTTACGCCAAAATTATTATCTTGTAATACATTTTTTAGTCCCATAATCCTCGATTTTAATAAAAATTTCGAGTCTTTTTTCATTTATTGGTCTATAGCTTAAGATCTGCTGAACTTATTTTACCGGTAACAAATAATGTGATCAAATTTAATTGGGGTCACATTATCGCTTAAATGTATTAAAATAACGGTTTAAAATTGAATATTCCTTATAAACTACAGAAACTTTATGGT
Source organism: Cochliomyia hominivorax (assembly GCA_004302925.2). Taxonomy (NCBI): domain Eukaryota; kingdom Metazoa; phylum Arthropoda; class Insecta; order Diptera; family Calliphoridae; genus Cochliomyia; species Cochliomyia hominivorax. The sequence continues at coordinate 38,453,707 of PYHX02000158.1, forward strand.
GTCCTGTATGACTGCTTTATGGTCTTACACACTGATTGACATATCTAATACACCCTTTTCCAAATACTTTCATTACTGTAGCGCATTAATAATAAATATTTCAAATAATATTTATTCAAAACCTTCAAAATGAAATGGAACATTTTTTTTGCAATATTTCCTAAGTATTTATTTACGTTAATAGGTTTCGATGACCCAATGACCCATTGAATATGAACAAATTTCAATTAAAATAATGTAAATGTTTTTTAAAATTATTTGTAAAATTTTTTTCTTATATTTTTAATGTTAAAAAATTTATTTACAATCAAATGATTCATTTCATCATTCCAAAACGTTTGTAAAACACGGCTGATGTTCACGTCTTAAATAAATGTACTGATATCGACATCACTCTCTCTCTGTCGCTGAAAACAATCAGCTGTTTCCGTCACTTTTAAATCACGACAGCATTTGAGGTGTGTGTTTTAAAGAAAAAATAAATAAAAATCTTGCATTTTGTATTTATTGTAAATATTTGTGGAAAATCTATAAAATGCATTTTGAATTTTGTTAACAATTATAATTAAAGCGAAAATAATTGTAAATAATTTATTTTTAGCGTATTATAGAGTTATAAATATAGTTGTGAACTAGTGAATTTTTTCAGTTAAAATTTCGTTAATCTTTAGTGAAGAGGGCATTTTTCACTAAAGTGAAATGGTTCATAAACTTTAAAGTCTTTCTAAAGCGCTCTTTTCATTAAAGTGAAATGTTTCATTTATATTAGTGTATGCAAAAAACGAAACCGAAACCGAAAACCGATTAACCGGGTTTTTGTATTTCAGAAACTTGACCGATTTCGTAAAGTTTCTATTTGCGAATTATTCCTTATGCCGGCTGGTTAACCGGTTTTTAATGGAAGTCACTTAAAAACTTTTCACTATTCAGCTTCATTTTTGTATATTCCAACATGACTGAGTGAATATATAAAATTTTCCATTCCCTGTGTTTGCTCATGGAACACACGGACATAATCATTTCAATAAAAATAATTAAATAAGATTCTGCAAGTTTTTTTGTTCAGCAATATAAATTTTATAGGTAAAGAGATATGGACCTGTATTTTAGACACATTCAGAAATTAAAGGAAAAGTTTCTGTAAAGCAAAAATAATGAATTGAAATTAAACTTTTATATCCCACTCATTTAGGGAATTACACAGTTATGAAACCATTATTATACCCTCCACCACCACAAGTGGTGAGGGTATATTAAGTTTGTCATTCTGTATGTAACGCCAAGAAGGAATCATCTCAGACCCAACAATGTATATATATTATTGCATCAAATCAAAAACTGAGTCGATTTAGCTATGTCCGTCTGTCCGTCTGTCTGTCTGTTGGAAACATTCTCACGCCTAGAATAATTGACCGAATTCAATAAAACTTGGCCACATTGTTTGTTATTGTCCTAAGCAGTTTGCTATTTAAAACCAGCTATATCGGTTTATAAGCAAGGAAGTTATAGACCGATATCTGAAACAACCTCAAAATTTCAAAAATGAACTCTTATAATTTCTTCTAAAAATGTAATTGGACTTAAACAAGAAATTAATTTTAGCATACAATTACACGTGCTTCATCATCGTGCCAAAAATTATCAAAATCTGATTAGCCGGAAAAAAGTTATAGGCTATAATATGCAAAATTTTGATACACCCCAAACTCTTTGTGTCATATGGACCGCAATTTTTAAGATAATTTACTGAAATTTGTCACAACTAATTTTTAAACCATTCTTAATATATGTTATAAATTTTATTAACATTGGTCCATATTTTGATATAGCTCCCATATAAGGCCCCTTCCCGGAATGTGATTTATAGCAATTAGTTGTGCCAAATTTTAAAAGAATTGGTTCAAATTTAATTCTTTTAAAATTTGGCACAACTAATTTCCTAGCTATTCTAAATATATGTTATAAATTATATTAACATGGGTCCATATTTTGATATAGCTCCCATATAAGGACTTTCCCGGAATATGATTTATAGCTTATAAAACTTTTAAATTTGAACTAATTCTTGTGAAATTTGGCACAATTATTGTTTCAACTATTCTAAATATATATTGTGAATTTTATTAATATGGATCTATATTTTGATATAGCTCCCATATAAGGCCCCTTCCCGGAATTTGATTTATAGCTCATAAAACTCTTAAATTGGAACCAATTCTATTGAAATTTGGCACAAATAATTTTTTAACCATTTTAAATATATACTATAAATTTTATTCACATGGGTCCGTATTTTGATATAGCTCCCATATAAGGCCCCTTCCCGGAATGTGATTTATAGCTCATAAAAATCTTAAATTTGAACCAATTCTTTTGAAATTTGGCACAATTATTGTTTCAACTATTCTAAATATATATTGTGAATTTTATTTACATGGGTCCATATTTTGATATAGCTCCCATATAAGGCCTCTTCCCAGAATATGATTTATAGCTTATAAAACTCTTAAATTTGAACCAATTCTATTGAAATTTGGCACAACTTATTTTCTAGCTATTTTAAATATATGTATTAAGTTTTATTTACATGGGTCCATATTTTGATATAGCTCCCATATAAGGCCCCTTCCCGGAATATGATTTATAGCTTATAACACTTTTAGATTTCAACCAATTTTATTGAAATTTGGCACAACTAATTTTCCAGCTATTTTAAATATATGTTGTAAACTTTATTAAAATGGGTCCATATTTTGATATAGCTCCCATATAAGGCCCCTTCCCGGAATATGATTTACAGCTTATAATACTTTTAGATTTGAACCAATTCTATTGTATTGTGGGTCCATATTATGATATAGCTCCATTATAACGCCCCTTCCCGAGTAAATAAAGACCAATTCTACTGAAAGTCGACACAATTATTTTGCTAACTGTTCTGAAGATATTATATTAATTTGCCCTGTATCGGTCCAAATTTTCCTATAGGTCCCTTATAACGGGATTTTCCGGAAAACGGATTAGATTTTATAAAACATTTAAATAAAGATCAATTCCATTAAAATTTAGCACAATGATTTTTCTAACTATAATAAAAGTATATTATAAATATGAACAATCTTGGTCCAAACTTCGGGAAGGGGTCTTATATGGGAGCTACATATAAGACCCCTTCCCGGAAAATAGTTTTGATCTTATAACAAGCACATTTTTTGTTTTTATACGCTCCACAGTACAAGTGGTAGAGAGAGAATATTAACTTTGTCATTCTGTGTGTAACGCTAAAAATGAATTATTTCAGACCCCATAATGTATATATTCTTGCATCAAGTCAAAATCTCAATCGATTTTCGTCAATCTCTTTGTCTGCTCACATCCGCAAAAATTAACAGAGCTCAATGAAAATTGGTAGAAAAAAGGCAGTTAATAGAAAAATTTTATAGCTTAAATTGTAACTAATTTTATGACTAATTAAGTATTTCTGTGTTATATACATTTGTGAGTATATGTGTGTCTATGGAACCTAACGTATTAACTTTACACGAATTTGTGGTGGAGGGTATTTAAGATTCGGCATAGCCGAATATAGCATTCTTACTTGTTTTTACTTCATTTCATATAAAAGTCATTACACGATATATGGTTTTATTGATTAAATTCTAGATTTCTATTAAATAATATTTGTTTCTATAAATTGATAATAATCAAATAAAAACCGGTTAATCGGTTTTTTGAAAATTCTATTCTTCGAATAACTCGCAAAACCGGGTGTCTGAAAATGTTGGGTTTTTTGAAAACACTAATTAAAATAAAAGTTATCGTAAAGAAATCATTCGATACAATTCTTGATCTAAAAGTCACAGGATACAGATTGCGAGTTTCAGATCGATTTCTATTAATCTTAGATTAGGGATTAGTTTAATATCTTCATAGCAAGATTTATGATTTATAAATACTTCAATGTATTTCCTTATATCGGATCTGGTTAATTTCTTTATCTTATGTTTTCGTGATTACTTTTTAGTGATAATAAAATCCAAAATGGATTTTAAACTTATTTTATCAAGATCCCAATAAATTTTATCAACTGCACATTAAAAAGGCATAAAATGCATTTTATTATTTATATTATTAGATTTTGCCAACAATTTGTGATTATTTATAAAATAGATTGATTAATATTGTACAACTTTTAAGCTAAATTCAGATTACACTAATATTTGATGAAAACTTTGTACAAATTATGCAAATAATTGATGAATGTTACGTTCATATTACACTTATATTCGATATATTTGTAAAATACATACAGATTAGACTAATATTTAACAGAAGTTATTTTTAAATTACTCTAATATTTTTCAAAAACTTTATAATGATATTAGAAAATTATTTGACAAAACATACCTGACAAAATCCACGTTCACATTAGACTAATATTTGTTAAAAACTGCCTTTAATTTTGATGAAAGCTACATTCAGATTAGACTAATACATCGCAAAAACAAGTTTAGATTATATTAATACTTTACAAAAGCTGCTTAGATAAATATTAATGAAAGTTACGTTCAGATTACACTAATATTTGATGAAAACTGCGTTCGAAGTAGATTAATATTTGATGAATTTTATGATCAGATTAGATTAATATTTGATAAAATCTACTTCAGACTGAACTAAAAATTGACAAAAACTACAATTTTGTTATGCTGAAATCAAAAAATATTAACGTTCAATTAACGCTTTAGGATTGAGATTGAAAATTTCTTAACTCACATCTTAACTCTAATAAAAATTTAGAGGCCAAAAACTGGAAAAAAATATTCAGCTGCAGAAAAAGAAGCCAATCTTTTCTTACAAAGGGCTCTTCCATTCTTAAGACATCAAAATGTTACCACTTATTTTTGGTCTGACTTGGCATACAGTCACTATGATAAACAAGCCTTTGAGAGGTAGAGGAACAATAATATGATAATTATACCATGAGAGATCCTCCAAACTGCCCAGAGCTAAGGTTAGTGAATAGATACTGGGCTCTTAATAAGAAAGAATTGAAGGTCTTCAAAAAGTTATCCAAAAGTGTGGTCGACGTGTTTAAGCAAAGTGACAGAAAGCCCTATAAAAGTATTAAGGTTCCCGAAAAAGGTTCAAAATTCCTAGTGATGAAATTGGATAAACTATAAAAATTATTTTTTGTTGCAAATTGTAATAATAATTTCAATCAAATTAAAAAGATAAAACTGTAACTTAAGAGCTTTCGTTTTTATTTAACATATATGTCTGTTAAAAATTCTTCGATCTCACTCTTTGTATTTGTTCAGATAAGATTAGACAAATAAATTTGAAATGCTTTGTGCACATTAGACAAATATTTCGGTTTGTTTAGACTAACTTTTTTTAAATTAATGAATTGTTTAGATAAAGCAAATATTTTAATTGGTTTTCAAGTTATGGGAAAAATCAATAAACTCAGCAATATTGCTAAGACAGTGTCAACAACAATTTTTTTTTTCATAAAATCCTGAACAAATTTAGTTTTTCATATTGAGTCTAATTCACCAAATATTTGTTTAATCTGAACGTAATCTTTAGTAAACAATAAATTATAGATGATTAATTACAAAAGGATTTGAGACGTTTTGTAAATTAGCAATTTATTTGGACTTTGTCAATTGTCATATTTTATAAAAATCTTTTTTGTTAGTTTTTGTTGTTTTTCTTAAGTTCAATGAACAAATACAATTGCATTGTTTTGTGAATGGAATTTAAATAGAAAATATAGTGGTTTTTTTAAAAAAAAAAAAACTAATTAAATGTTTAAATATTTTCCTCCTGTTAAATATTTTAACCCCTAAAATGTGCAAGAAAATGGAAATCTAATATTGGACTTTCATTCGCCCGATTTAAAAGAACTTTTGAATCGATTTAAAAAAACTACAAATGCTGAAAATCAAATGTGAAAATCAAATGTGAATTCTTTAATTTCTGCAGTTCAGTGTAAAACAAAATTTTTAAAAGGAACTGGAAACCTCTTCTATCAGTTTCCAATAAAACCGAAATCGGAACAGATGATTCCGAAAAGAAAATATTCAGTTTTAATTGTAATCGAAACTTTTGCTTGGTATCTTATCATCTCACTTCAATTAAGTTTCCCCATTTAAAGGTTACAATTTCAGATGTAATATTCCGAAAGAGTCAGCTATACGTTTCCACTATTTGCGATAACTGGTGAATGCCAACAGTCTAATAATTTAAAAAAAATATTTGTTTTTTCTTTCATATAGACGATCACATCAAAATCGATTTGTAATATAATGAAATCCTCACTCAAGTCCACAGAATATCAAAGAAGTTTGTCAGTCATTAATACAGAATCATAGAGATCAAACAAATGTAACAAATTCTATAAAAAGTATCCAAATAGTTTGTTATTTATCCGCCACATCGTAGGAGTAGAGTTTTGTGCCAATATGTTCTTTGGTCAATTCGCTCAATTTGCAATAGTGTTATGGGTACTCGACAATAAATATGGGGGTGTCTCTTTTCATGGTTCTATTCCCTTCACATATGTCCGTCTGCCGATCTGTCTGTTGAAAACATTCTCAAGTCCACAATGTTTTTTATAGTCTTCATTGGTTTGTAGCAACAGTTATGCAGGAAAAAAATTATGGACAGATATCTGAGGCAACCTAAAGTACTAAACAAATTTTTTTCAATTTACAATGAAAACTAATTGGATTTAAACTTAGAACTTTTTCATAAAGCTTGAGCTTATACAAACAAATTTTATCGTAGTTAGTCACAATTATTTTTCTAACTGTATAAATATATACCAAACGAATTTAACAAATATCGGTTCATATATTACTGAGCTTAAAAAAACTCTTAAATATGAACGAATTTATATGTTCAACTGTTCTTAAAATGTATAACTGTTGAGGGTATTTAAGATTTGGCACATGATGGTCGCCAACATGTTACGGTTAAAGTACCATAAGTCCAATAACAATAGTTTTTATTTATTTTCTTTTGACAATTACTTTGTTAGAACAATATAATTATTCTTTATTGATTAATCATAATATGGTGATCGAAGTACAACTATTTTTATTTCACCAAAATATTAGTTTTAAATTTTATTGACAACCATAACATTGTTAATAGTTCTATATGACCATATCTTGGTCTCAGTTTAGTGTGTTTAATGTTACAACTCTTTTTGTAAAAATATTCCAATTTTTTAAGAATGAAGTCCTCTCAAAAGCAGATTAGATAAACTGATTTATAAACATCTAATTTTGATCTTAAAAATTACCTCATCGCCTTAATTAAAATATTTCAAAAATTTCAATATTATTTAATATTTCTATATAACAATATTTTATATCTCATTATATAAAATTTACTCATGAATATTTAACAGATTCAAAATTTTGAATTTTCGAATTTTATTGTTTTTACCTTTTTGTCTTATCTTCTTTAATTTGTATACCCTCCACCACCACAAGTGGTGAAGAGGGTATATTAACTTATGTATATATATGTATGTATCACGTTATGTATATATTTTCTTGCATCAAATCAAAATCTGAGTTCATTTAGCTATGTCCGTCTATCTGTTCTTGGTACATTCACAATAATTGACAGAGCTCAATAAGATTTGGTCTGAGTATTTCTTTAAGTCCTTAGAAGTTTCCCATGTAAAATCAGCAATATCGGTTCAATATATTTAAAGATATATAACGATATTTGAGGCAACCTCTAAGGCCAAGCGAAGAAGTTTTGTAAATTTTCAATTTTAAGGTGTCAAAGCATTTCCATTCAAAAATTATCAAAATCGGTTCTGTTTTAGTCGGAAATATAATTAATTTTATGACCCATTAAGTGTTTCGTGTTATATTTGAGATAAACTTTTATATATTGTACACAATTGTGAGTGTATGTGTGAGTGTGTACGTGCGAAACATAACGTATTTACTTCACACACATTTCTGGTGGAGGGTATTGAAAATTCGGCATATCCGAATATAACATTCCTAATTGTCTCAGACATCTTTTCTAGTTCTTTGAACCCTTAAATTATTAATTTGATTCATGCGATTTAAATAGTTTTGAAAATATAAAAATTTCTTTTCACATTCTTAGCGACAAATTTCGGGAAACATATACGTTGTCTTTGAACTCGGACAAGGCCATGATTTAATTTATTTTCAAATTGTTGTTTTTTATTTAATTAATTTTATTTAATTTTTTGATTTTTCTGTCTTATTGTTGTTATTGTTATTATTGTTTTTTAATATAATTAATTTATTTAAGAGAATAATTTCACCGACCTTGATAAAAATTTGTTGTTTCATGAAATTTTGTTTTTTATTTGTTTTATTGATAAGACTAAGTTGTTGTACTTTTTGTATTGCATGTGATAAGATTTTTAAAAAAAATAAACAAAAAACATAAAAAATATTAAATTTAAGGAAATTTAATATATTTTGGTAGGGATATTTTACACTGTTTCCCAAACGAAAACTTCAACCAAACTGCAGTTGCATTGTCAGTTGCCAAAATTATATTAGAGATGGCAACTGGCAACTAAAGTTGTCACACTTGTTTTCAATTCAAAATGAAAAAATATTAAAAAATATTAAATTTATAACAAGAAAAGAATTTTTGGTACTTTTTGAACAAATGGATTTAAATAATATGGTGTCCGGGCTTTGATCTGATATTTTATTAAGGTGTCATTATGCTTATATTTCTTTTTCTATAGAAAGTAGATTTCAACGGAACCCATACAACTAACCTTTCCTGGGTATTGTAAAAATATTTAATCAAATTAAGATAAATGTAATCCAAAACCGCTGTGTGAAATTTTACGAGGATCGGACCATAATTTTTTTTCTACTCCCATATAAACCTCCAGAAAAAAGTTCTTTTTAAAACGCATGAATTCAGATAAATGTTAACATCATAAGAATCCATTGTACACATTGGCATTATTAAGAAAAAATTATACGAGGGCTGTTCATTAATTTTTCGTAGCGGTCATTTAAAACCAACAATGGTATGTAGAGTATTACCTAGTCGGGCTATACCAACTATCTAATCATTATATGCACCTATACATACATAATTACTATTATTGAAATCGGTTCAGTAGAAAAAATATTATAGTATGGAAGTAGACATTCCATGATTACAGAAAGACAATGAAGAGTTTAATTCACTTAGACATAATTAAACGTTTTTTATAAAAAACGAAGTACGTTTTAGTAAAAAATAACGATTTTTTTGAGAACCTCCCACTCTTAATATTGTATATGTTTTTACTTACACTTAAGTCCATCATGGAACAAACTCTTATGAAAATAGAAGAGGGGTCCTTAATATATCATCATGCGAATAAAAAGATATGTGAACAATCGTGTTAGTAGATGTCCTTATGAAGCCTTTTATGGATTTTTATTTTCACTTAAAAAAAATCTTATTATACCCTCCAACACCGCAATCATCTGAGATCCCATAATGTATATTCTTGAATCAAATCAAGAGTCGATTTAGTTATGGTCATCTGTCTGTCTATTGTTGGTACGCTTACATCCACAATAATTGAAGGGACTCAATGAAGTTTATAGTCCTGAGAAGTTTCATATTTCAAACATGCAAAATCGGATCAGAGGATCGGATAAAGAGATATACTCCGATATTTTAGGCCACCTCTAAATTTAAGCAAAGAACTTTTATAAAATTTGTAATTATAAATCAGAAGATTGGAACAAAATTTCATCATTATATAAAGTTTGATGTACCTTATTGCCATTCCAAAAATTTATAAAATCGGTTCAGTAGAAAATAAAGTTATAGCTAAAAATATAAAAAAAAAATTTGAATACTCAATACGTGTTTCTACGTTGAGTGTGTATGTATACATTTCACTGCATTTGTGGTGTAGAGTATTGACGAATAAAGCATTCTTTCTTGTTCCTTTTTTTTCAATTCACCTTATTTTGGTAGATTAAATAAAATTGCTGACGTTAAAGTAATTTCTCTGTTACTACAACTTTTGTCATGATGTCGTGGTGTTTTAGCGGGTGTTAACAAATTTTCATTAAAAACGTTATTGAAAAATTATTTACAAATATAATAACATTGCAAAAAATGTTAATTATTTTCCATATTTCTAGAAAATTGTTTTTGTTTAGTTATCAAATAAAAATTAAAGCAAAAATTTTAAAAATAAATTGCGCATTCAGTAAAAATTGTTATTCTCTTTTTGTATATTAAATTATTTTTATTTTTCATTTTTATATTTAAAGTTAAAATTTTTTTTACAATCGACACAAAAAAGGTTCAAAAGGTCAAATCATATTTAAATTGTTTTTTTTTATTTCTTCAAGAAAGTCGCGTACATTTATTTTACTTTACAAATTTTAGAGAAACAAGTGAAAATGTTAAAGTTAAAAATTAATTATTAATTTGTCTCAGATATCGGTCTATAGATTTTTTGATAATAAACCGATTTTAATGATTTTGAAATAACAAAAAAATTATGCCAAATTTCATTGAACTTCCATCATTAGATGGACGGACAGATTGATTTATATTTCAACTTAATGTATATACTTTATGGGATTTTAGATTCAAAAATTATGACTTATGCTAGATTAATTTAAGGAATGGCCCATATATAAAAATTATGGTTTTTTAATCTTTATATATTTCTCTTTTTAAATCTATAGAAGTCCATTGCGTTCCTGTAGTCGTAGGGCCAGGTAGGCAAGTTCTCCTAAGTAATAAAAACTACCAAATTGATTAGGAATAAACAATCAACTCACTAATTTTAAACTGTTCATTGGAAGAAAACATAGTTCCAATAGGAGAGGAAATAATTTATTGCAAGATTATGAATCGTCAAATTAATATTTTTGCTGTAAAAAAAACGTTAAAAACAAAACGATAAGATGTTATTACTGATGGAAGTCTAAATGTTCAACGAAATTTTTATGAGTCGACAAAATTGAAAAAAAAAAAATATTTTATTTAAACAATTTTGCAAAAACGCATAATTGCAATTTCTTTGTTTATTTCTATACCCTACACCACCTTAGGTGTTTGGGGTATTATGCGTTTGTGTAGAAGTTTGTAACGGGCAGCTATCACCACTTTTAAGTAAACCGTTCGGCTCAGAATTATTTTCTGAGTCGTTTTTACCATAACCGACCGTCTTGCCGACTGTCTGTCCTTGTAAACATACAAATCTTTCTGCAGGAATGATGTTTAAAGGTCATAAAAATTCTGAATATAAAACAATTTTAAATTTAGCACAGTTCAAATATGACTTTAAAGGGCTCAAATTTCACATATACGTCGAATTGGTCGACGTAGAGTAAACATTAGTAAAAATCGATGGGCGAAATTTTTCAAGGGCACCCCTATTTTCCTCTAGCACCCCTATAATCACCCCAGAAAAATTCCTTTAAAAACTCACAAATTCAACATAAATGTAGGTACCATAATATACCACACTTTTAAGCATAAATTAGAAAGTAAATTTATACGAGGGTCATTTATCAATTTTTTAGTTGCTACCATAAATAATCAACAATATAGTGTAGAGTATTAAATAGTCGGTCTTGACCGACGATAATTTTTACTTGTTTTTTTCTTGTGAGAGAATTTCGATGACTTTGGGTAAATTTTTTTAAATGTTAATTTATTTTTAAAAGTGAAAATGACGTCGAATTGCGTATCTTTTATTATTATTTTTTTTTTGTTTCTATTTAAGAGAAAATGAAAGTATTCGCAAAAAAATTTAGCGAAAAATGAAAATGAAATGGAGAAAGAAATAAATCAGAAATGATAGAGAATGTTGGAAATTGGTGAAGAAATATTGGAAGGTTATTTTGCGTTACGTTACTAATTTGCATTTTAAAAATACAAAGAAAGTACAAAAGATTTCTGTTATCTAAAAAAAGTATTCTGTTACTAAATATTAGCACGTTACGAATAAATGTATAAATGTACATATATATTTTTAGAACAGCAACATGTTGCAGCAATATGTTGCAACTTGATTTAATTTCTCGTTTTTCATTTAATGAAACAAATGTCCTATTTTATGCAATTAGGACTAAAATGAGAACCCTTTCTAAGATAAACTATTATTAATTTCTAGTGATTCATTTAGAGGTTATTTTGGTTCTAAATCAATCTGCATATGTACAGTATTGTTCGAAACTTAAGTAAATATTCATTGTGGTATTGGTTTTCTTTAAATAAAGTAATGACAATTTTCTCTATTATTTACGATTTTATAATTTGCTTATTATCCCGAAATGACAAAAAATTTATTTCCATAAAAATTCGCTGTTCGAAACTTAAGCAATTTTTAACATTTCGTATGATAACTTCTATTTTTTATGAGCTATTTGGGCCTAAATTGTATAGATTTGTTAAAATGGATAAAGGCATCGTTTCAGACTCTGGTTTTAAGCAGTTTGTCAGTCATATTCTATTCTCTTCCTTTTCAAATACCAATGATTGCTATGGGATCGAAATTCGGAATCCTTCAAAATTTTGAACCCATTAGTTGATAACTTATCTGTGACCAATTTTAATGAATGCTTCTATTCAAGTGCTGAAACATTCATTACTCAACATAGTGCAACATACTAAAGACGACCGACTATCCAAAGAATAAATTTAAACTAAAACACTGCCACCTTCTTGTCTTTAATAGGCCTCATATATTCTTGAATTGAATTTGATTCATCACTTAATCGTTTGAATGCCAATAAAGTTATAGACCCATATCTGAGACAAGCTCAAAATTCCAACAAACTTTAAATTTTTTAATGGATTAAAAGAATGAATATAATTTTTATGTCAAAAATTATCAGAATCGGATAAGTAGAAAGAAAGTTATAGTCAAAAGTATGACACAGTTTATAACTCCCGAACATAAGTATGTTCGCTATGCCAAACAATTTCTATTCATGTTTATGTGAGAATGTTGTGAACTAAATTTCAGAAGTCTAGAATTACACCCCTATTTTGACATATTTTGTGTCCATACTTTTTTTAAATCCCACTTGTAAATGCGATATAAACAAATCTTAAGTGGATCTTTCCTAAATGGTAGTTATGAATATAAGAACTTTAATTTAAGTGGCAATTTTTTAGGTAAAAACGCTTAGGTTTTGGACGCTTAAAATGAAGTTCATGGTGATAATGTTTTTCATTCATAATGAATTATACGTAAAAGGAATATAAAGGGATCCCTGATCTGAAAAATGTATCTTCTAATTGTGACACCCCATCAAACTTTGGACAGAACCATGCTGGTCAATCTTTGGACAAACCCCTTAAAATTTATCAAAGTCAGCTTACAATTGCGCTGAATGTCAATAGAGGTAATTAAAAATCACATTTATTTCCAAAATTTCTCGATTCTATTCCAGTGTATAATTTTTGACTTTGAATAAACTAATTATTTGCGACAAGGCTGTTAACTCAATAATTTATAATTATTAATTAAAATATCAAAATTGAATATTTATTACCAACTGAAAAAAAATCACATTCATTGGACATGCGACTTTTTAATAACCTTTAAATCAAATTGAAATTAATTAAAATAAATAACTAAATAAATCTCAATTTGAAATATATAAAATATGAATTATAATTAATCGAAGATATTAAAAGGATTCAAATTCACAATTGTTATCAACGTGATAAATTATAAAAATTTAAATATGACTTTTGTGATTTCCACAGCTTTTTATATTGTCACTATAATTATTCCGTTACTTTGATCTGTTGGACTAAGTGTGCGATTTATGTACGAAATTTCATGAAATTTGTTGTAATTTGAAATTTTTTAACTTAAAAAAATCCAGCCGCTAAATTATTTCTTGAAATATAAGCCTTTTTGAGATTGAAGACTACTGTCTCCATTAAAAGTATTGTTGATCGATATATCAAATTCTAAGAATATCCGATTGTCAGATCAGTTTTAATGTTAAAACCAGATGTCCCCACACACACTACTATGCATTAGTGTTTGTGTTTGTTAATTAGGAAAAAAATAATGCTGAATGAAATCACACTCTTCTTAAATTAACGAGAGACTGAAGAAGTTTGTATTTTGGGCATCACTTTTGTAGCTTTGTACCTATCGACACAGATTTTTATTCTGAATGACTTTCTTCAGTTACCCCCATCAGTCTGTTCGCCTGACGGTCCATGTAAAGGTTTTTTTGATTATGATTTTTTTCTAGAACTGTACCGATCGACAAATTATCACTATCTAAGTGTAAGAGGTGAATATTATTGAGGTCTGATTCAAATGTGTGGTTCCTTATTACCTAAAGCCCCTCTAACAGTCACTTCCGGAAATCCTGTAATGCATCTTCGTGATGCATTTTTGAACGAAAATTAATCTTTTTAATTTAGAAATTGCTTCAGATATCGATAAATAAGTCTTCTATTAAATCGATATTCTGTTCTTAAGACACTGGGTCAAAATTTATCAAAGATGAACCATAACATTCCATATAAATCGTAGGGATATATTTACTATTTCCTGTGTCGATTTAATGATATGTATATCAACCTATGGGCTGTCGAAATCATTATGGAGACGGCTTACAATTCTATATATTGTGCTTATATGGTGTGAGATCCAAAAATTCTTAACATACATAAATGTACAAGTTTTCATTTTTCCCTATTTGTCACTTTGCTCGAACAGGTAGTCCATTTCCGTTTTAAATCTAACACACTTTTCACCTTTTTCTGGGCTCTACAATTCTCTTTTAATAAGAGTCTCTCCACTAGACTTAGTTCCGGGCAGTTTGGAAGATTTGCCACATTATTGTTCTTGTAACACTTGAGGGCTTGTTTACCATACTGACAGAATGCCAAGTCAGGCCAAAAATAAGTGGACACATTATGAATTCTTATGAAAGGAAACATCTTGATGTAAACGATTGGCTTCTTTTGTTGCAATTAAATATTTTATTTGCTGCAGTTAAATATTAAATTATGACTGATTTTGGGTCATAGACTTTTCCTTTATATTCCCTCGAGCATTAGCAACATAAAGGTTTTGACCAGGAAGTAGCGAAAAATGTGCCAGAACGTATGTTTCAACATCCATTATGCAGCAGATTTTTTTTTGAGGAAACTTGACTTCAATTTCCGAGCTCTGTTCTTGGCCTCTAAATTTTGATCAGCTCCCGGTACTGTTTAATAACATTGGAAGCAGTATGAGGTCAGACCTTTGAATTCTTAGCCAACTTTTTGTAGGACCAAGTTGGGTTTTGTTAAAATATTTGATAATTTTAGTTTGCTGTTTTTTTCTGGTCCCTCATTTTAATCAGATTAACAAATCGTACTTGGATTAAAAGAATGTTAGGAATTTTTCAATTTTACTCCTTATAAGGATCACTACCAAAAATTATCAATTAAATTTATTATGGTTCAAAAATCCGCTAAAAATATTTTAAAGAATTAAAAAAAGAATTGATCTTAAAAATGTGTTGTCATAGGTCAGTTTTATATAAAAATATATTTATTTGTTGTTGTTCTTTTAGGGTAACAATTTACTCATTTAAAATTTAATATGTTAAATTTCTTTCTTTTTTATATTTTTTTATTCTCTTTTTTTAAAAATTTTTGCAAAAAGTTGATAAGAATTAAAAAATCATTATCAAAATCTCTTTGTTTTTACCGTATTTAAATAAATTATATAGACTTTTGTTGTTGTTAGTGACTAAAATTAAGTTTAATCTGTTTTATTAAAATACAAAACAAAAAAAACATGAGTTTCTTTCTCTTCTTCTATTTAATTCCATTTCTAAACATTTGTGAATTTTATTGAAAAGAAAAAAACTGAAGGCTGTTTGTCACAATTGGTGAAAAGGGTATATTAACTTTATCATTCTGTGTGTAACACCGTTAAAGAATCATCTCAGACCCCTCCTTGCATCAAATCAAAATCTAAGTCGTCTGTCTGTTGTTGGCACGCCCACAATCACAATAATTAATGAAATTTGGCCTGATTATCTTCTATAGTCATGAGAAGTTTCCTTTACAAAAGCATTAAAATCAGTATATGAAAAGATATTGACCGATATCTGAGACAACCAATATGTTCAAGCGACAAACTTTCGTAAAATTGTCCATCATAAATTAGAATGAAAAGTTTGCCATAATATTTAATTTTATGTACTTTATTACCATTCCAAAATTTTGTTTTTAAATCGGTTCAGTAGGAAAAAAAGTTATAGCCAAAAATAAAATTAATTTTATGAGTCATTAAGTGATCCTGTGATATATTTGAGAAACATCTTTATATATTGTATACATTCAGATTCTAGTTCAGTTTCTAATTCAGTTCGTAAATCAGATTCTAGTTCAAAGTCAGTTCAGATTCAATTTTAGATACCTGATCAGATCCTTGTTCAGATTCTAGTTCGGATTCTGGTTCAGATTCTAGTTCGAATTCTATATAAGATTGTAGTTCGACTTCTAGTTCAGATTCTTATTCGGATTCAATTTCAGATTTCAGTTCAGATTATAGTTCGGATTTTACTTCAGATTCTTATTCAGATTATAGTTCGACTTCTAGTTCAGATTCTACTTGAAATTCTAGTTCAGTTTGTTATTCAAGTTCTAGTTCAAATTCTAGTTCAGATTCTAAATCAGATCCTTGTTCAGATTCTAGTTCGAATTCTGGTTCAGATTATAGTTCAGCTTCTAGTTCAGATTATAGTTCAGATTCTTATTCGGTTTCTAGTTCAGATTCGAGTTCAGATTCCAGTTCAGATTATCGCTAAGATTCTGGTTAAGATTATTGTTCAAATTCTAGTTCAAATTCTATTTGAAATTTTAGTTCAAATTCAGTTCAGATTTAAGTTCAGATTCTGGTTTAGATAGCTGATCAGATCATTGTTCAGATTCTAGTGCGGATTCTGGTTCAGATTATAGTTCGGTTTCTAGTTCACATTCTTATCGGATTCTAGTTCAGATTATAGTTCGGCTTTTAGTTCAGATTATAGTTCGGATTCTAGTTCAGATTATAGTTCAGATTCTTATTCGGATTCTAGTTCAGATTCCAGTTCAGATTATCGCTAAGATTCTGGTTCAGATTATTGTTCAGATTCTAGTTCAGATTCTATTTGAAATTCTAGTTCAGATTCGAGTTCAGGTTATTGCTAAGATTCTGGTTCAAATTCTAGTTCAGATTCTTTTGTGAGTATATGTGTTAGTGTGTATATAATAAATATAACGTAATAACCTCACACACATTTGTGTTGGAGGGTTTTGATGATTCGACATAGCCGAATATTAAATTCTTACTTGATAAAATTAAATTTAAAAAGAACTATAAAGAGAATTAATTAAAAATTATATTTTTCATGTATTAAATGCTAAAAAATGGTGGTTGTTGGTTACATTAAATTTGGTCCAATTTAATTTTATTAAAACAACAAATTATAATTTTGAAATAAAATTAAAAAAATTGTTTAATGATAAAGGAAATTTAATTTTCAGGCAGAATAATAAAACTGATTTTTTATAAATTAAATTCTGAGTTTATTATTTAGAAATAAATTGTAAATCTTGTTAACAAGTTTTCCACTCAAAATCGGCTAAATGCATTAACAAGTCAGTTTTTGTATTTGTTTCGCATTTTCATTTCAAATTCCCATTCACTGTCAATTTCAAAATCTTTAACACGCAGTTGGTTTTAATACAACGCATTTGCAGTTTAGAAGGCTTAACGGTTGCCAAGTTTGCAGTGAAATTCACCCAAAGAAACACCCAAAGAATTCGCCTAAAGCAAACAATTCCATGATGTCTTATGATCTCAAAAAAATAATACTGTACCCTCTTCACTATTGTAGTAGTAGCACCAACTCAATCTTCAGTCCCCTGATAAACAAGAAAGTAGATTACGGCCGATAAGTACAAATAAAAATTACTTGTAATCGTTAGTTTATCGTTCAAAAGAAGAAGATAAAGGGAACACTGTCTAGACCAAAAACAAGTTAAAAAAATGAGACATTCAAAGCAATACTCAACGAATATGAATGTGATGAACAGCAAGAACTTGAAGTATTATAGAGAATCATACAACAGTCTTTTCATATGGTTTTATAACATTTGACTTCGTTAAAATAAAGCAAATGGGTCTCACCAATTAGTCAGATCAAGACCCAAGCATTAAGGCAATGCTAAGTACTTGTTGATTTCCAAAGAGTGAGATGTAAAAATTGGATCAGTTGATAATGAAGTTGAACATGAACGGAACTCAGTAGGATGAAAGAAGAATTGATTCGATCAGACAACAGTTCTTAGGTCTTATGTTCCAAGAACGGTCAATTACTGGTTGATTTAACTTTAAGCACAAACCTTATTTCTTCTGATTACCATTGCTTTCAATCGGCGCATAGTGCCCTTAAAGAGTATAAGAATTAGTATTTGATTCATCTTTAAAATCTGGACAGTCCTTTTGACACAGATTCCACATGACGAGAAATTTTTGACAACTCTTCTAACTCTTGGGTCCTCTTTATTTTAGAGAGCTTAAAAGATGTCGTGCAGACTGAACAGAGTGAGTATGCGCAGTCGATTTCATATTTTTTTAGACTGGAATTGCTCAATTTCTATGTCCAGATTGACTTAGATTCATTTATCAAGTGAAAACATTGATATAATCAATACTTGGTTCAGTATATAAAAAGTCAGAGTTGCTATACTAGAAGAACCTTTAAATGCTTTGCTGAAAGGCTGCCTTGAATTTCAATTATTTCAGTGTTCAAATTCCAATCCTTTTCTATGTAGATAATTTGAAGAGATATGTTGTCATATGTCAGTTATCACTAATACGATGATCCTTGTGTATAAATTTCAATCTATTTTCAATGTTTTTGGACACAACTACGAACATGCGCTATTGATTTAACACTTCTTTCAGACCAAGTTTGCTGAAATTTGCTCATAATTCTACCTCATGTGTATATATTTCATGACGATTATGTTAACCATTCTTTGGCCATGGAATAGATAAAAGTAATCTTGACATACATTATCAAATGATTGAAAACATGTTAACTCGCTGTTCAAATGTGTTTACCTTTCCATGTTTGAAATGATCATAAATTGAATCCAAAAAGTGTCCAATTAAATTGGGCAAACCATTTGACCTTAAGTAGTGACTATCAAGTAATAGAGATTGCACCCTATAATTAAAAGTGAATAACTATGTGTAGTCTACATTTCCCAATTAGTCTTTACTTCCTTTTATATCTCAAATACTTGCAACCCTGTTCCACTTAGTCTTTAAATGAACTTGCCACATTCCGCAATATTCTTATTATGGTTTCAATAACCATTTTGACTGACTGCGTCTTTTAAGCTGCATTTAAAATGTTTGTTTTTTTTTTGTTGTTGCTGTTGTTGTATGCTATTAAATTATTCAGGTTTCCACTTTAATTTATTATTAGCTCTTTGTTGCAGATTGTTGTTGCCACTAGTGGCATTTTATAAACCACCAACAACTACTCAAAACTATAGACTTAACGTTATTGACCGTATAACTTACTTTACAACCGGTTTAAGTAATTTTACAATCTTTTTTTGTTGTAATTATAAAATTGTAAATTAACCCCACAATGATGATGAGACTTAAGGAGGTAAATGAGCACATCACGATAGTGATTACCTGGGGATAGAAGATGGATATGTTAATAAAAATTAAACCAAAAAACTTACATTTATAGTTTTAATCACCAGTGGTGAAATTTTGAAACATTTTCGGAAACCCTATCATTAACGTTTACATAGTTCCTTCAGTAACTTTATTCGAATCTTCGTTTAAAATCTACCACACTTTTAATTCCGGATAGTTTGGAGGAGTCGCCTCTCTTCATACAAATAACACATTGTCGTCATTGTACCACTTTAGGGCTTATTTAACATAGTGACAGGATATCAAGTCAGGCCAAGAATAAGCGGACTCAACATCAAGTCTTATAAATGAAAGCAACATTTTTTGGAAACATTCCTTGTTGTAAAATTTCGGTATTTATAGAGTCCGTTCTTGATTGGCTTCTTTTCCGCAACAGAATATTTTGGGAAATTTTGATTGCTTTTGGGTCCTAAACTTTTTGATCAGTATGTTGCGAAAAAATCTGCCTAAATATACGTTTCGTCATCCATTATGTGGCAAGACTTGTCTTCAATTCCCGTGATCTGTTTTGGCCTTTAAATTGTAATTATCGTTCCTGTTAGGAACTATTTGAGTCTGGTATGTTTTTACCAAATAGTCCGAGCATTGGGTTAGGGCTTAGTTTAAAAACTGTTGACGACAGACCTTTGAATGCTTAGGCAATTTTTGGGGTACCAGGTTGGGTTTTGTTAAAATATTAAATAATTTTAGTATGAACTTTTTCTTGGTCACTCATTTTAATCAGTTTTTGTTTGACATTTAATATATATCATCGTTCACAAACTGATCAGAAGAGATCAAATAAATAATCAAATAGTACTTGGATTAAAGTTTTTATTGAAAAACGAGCGTTAAGAATTTTTCGATCTCACTCAATGATTATTTTTTATAGGAAGTTTTGTTTGCTTAAATTTTTTTATTTCATCGAAATATTTGCTTAGTGTGACTTTGGTTAAAATGAATAATTATTTCTTTCAACTTATAAATTAAATGCCGAACATAAAACTCTGTTTTTAAATTTAATTATGGGTTAAATATAAAACTAAAATTAAACAAAATATAATTCAATGCATTTTTTTTAACCATAAATGGAATAATGTTCGCCTGTCTTAAGTTACCGGATGGTGGACATTTCAATGGATATTTTTAGTTTTCGATATTTTGCTGTTTAACTACGTTCAACCTTGTTTCGTTTAATAGAGACCATAAATTAAAGCCAAATTAAAGTTGTCTAAATATAAGAAAAACTTTAAGTGAATTAATTTAAAATATTCTAAATTCGGTATCAATATAAACAAATAACTAAAAATTATGTAATAATTCCATAAATTTGTTATGAAATATTTTAGATTAATTAAAAAAAAGTTATTAAAAATGAAAAATATGTTATGGATTTTATTTAGTGTAACTTTAAATTAGTGTGCGTGTGGGTTGTGTTTATTTAATTTCATTATAATTCACTTTAGCTGTTTTACCCAACGGATCCTGACAGTCGAATAGTTTTAATAATATGATCTTTTCGATCTCTTACAAACTTAATACATTATCTTTTTTATTCCATAGCGCCGAAGAGGAATAATATGGACCACTTATTCCTAAACAAAATGAATTTATTTTATTTCGATTTTGCTCTGCCCGTCTTTTCGTCACGCACACTTCCCATTTAATTGCCTGGCGCCAGTGATTGTTTGTTAAGCTGGAAAGATTGTTGTTGAAATGCTGCAAAATTCAGTAGTTTAAAAGTTATAGACCCATATTTGAGGCAACAAAACTCAAGCGATGCATAGGCATATAACTATTGCTTGAGTTATTCATAATTTGCAAAAAGTTTGTCCTTCGCTATTGTTCGGTCGTTTGATAATTTATATTTTCTGTATATAGAGACCACTATTTGTCATATGGATCATTGAATCCACACAATTCTTTAGACGTGTGATAGTAAATTTTCTCAAATAGGGGCTATAAGTGCCCTAAAACTCTCGAATTGAAGACCGGTTTTAAGTAGGATGACATTGTCATGGTTTAAAAAGGGTCCACATTGAATGATCACGATCGGGGAATAAACTTAAAAGAAAGTTGCTATTTATACCCTACATCACTATAGATTGCTGGGTATTATGTGTTTGCGGAAATGTTTGTAATGTGTCTGTCTGTGAATAATCTACAGGTCGCAATTTAAATGAAATCCAGCATATATTGTTATTTCGTGAAAAGTACGAAAGCAATTGAAATTGGTGATGATTGTTTCAACATTGCTGGTAACTACCATACAAATTTTCTAGTATACAGTTCTTAGGCTCATAAAATTTGGTGGTATGATAATATTTTTGTAAAATTTAACATATAAAATTTCAATTACTCGTCTAAATATATCAAAAACATCGGGTCACCGTAGTGCCTAGGCAGATCACTTCCGAAAATAACCTTAAAATTCACAAATCGGGAAAAAATATTTTTTTGGTACATTGAAAATTTATACAAGCAGAAAATTCTGTAGCAAATTTTACAAAAATCGGTCTTTTCTTTCTTATCGCCCTCATAAAACCCCCACTTTCAAAAGTCACTTCAAATGACATAAGTATCACACAAATGTGATGATTATGATAATATTTTAAATAACTTTCTTTGACGCAAACATAAATCATAGTATCAAATTCTACGAGGTTCAATCCATTAGGTTTCAATATTCCAGGTAGCTCCCTTAAAAATGTCCTCACAGAATAGACTTTTAGGTTCTAGAATTCAGTGATATAAAAATACTTTAATTTGACACAAATAAGTATTCTAATAATCCATACATGTATGTACAAGAAGATCGGCCTGCAAATGACCGAAATTTCCATACAAACACATTTCCGAAAAAACCTTTAAAGTTCACAAATCTGAACAAATACTTTTGTGATAATATTTTGTTTATTGAAGAAAATTCTGTAGCAAATTTTACAAGAAACGGTCTTTTATTTCCCATCGACCTCATAAAACCCACACATCCGAAAATCACACAAATGGCAGGAATCTCACACAAGTGTGATGATTATGATTTTATTTCAAACATATCAAATTCTACGAGTTTGGGTCCATATTTTATACCTGCACGATGCTGTAGGGTATTATATGGCCGGTTTAAACCAACTATTACGCTCTTATTTGTTAATTATAAGAAAAAATTTATTTAAATAAAAAACTTCGCCAAGTTCGACATCGTTTTGATGTCTTCACTACCGGAAATTATTCATATGATAATCTTTGAAATCGGTTGAGATTTAGGTATTCTGGATCGCTTTGAATATTTTTTTGACCCAAGGTGTCCAACTTTGAAAGCCTGTGAACCGACCGCCATTAGGTCCAAACTCAAAACTTAAACTCACTTTCATGCCTGCTATCACTGGGAGAAATCGGAAGTTATAGATTTGATTTCATTACATTTTTAAAATGAAATATTCAAATTGAATTTTTTTAAAGAAAAATTGGACCAAGATCTGTTCAGAAATTGTAAATGGAAATAACTCGGAATAAATAACATGTAAAAGCCTTGATGAAGATTTTCATGAACATGATTGAACATTTGAAAGTACTTACATGATCGCCCTCAGGTTCTACCCTGGAACTCCTATACAGACAAGCTATTAAAACTTTTAATGTTACGCTCTCTCCTGCCACTATGTCAAATTATAAGTAAATCTGATCAACCGATCAAAACTTTGGTTTCAAAGTTTATTAGTAACCTGCTCTTTCGATATGTTCTAATTAGAGATCTTATGATCTGAAATTTTGTTTACAGGAAGAAAAATAAATTAAATTCTTAAATTTTTTAGTACACAAATTTTTCTATATAAAAATATTTCAAAAAAGTACTTAAATAATCATTTACCGCAAATTCTTAATGACTAAATAAATATTTTTAACTGTAATTGTTTATTTAAAATTTTTATTTAATGTAAATTCTGTGTAAAAAAAAAGATGAAAATTAAACAAATTAAGATTAAAATCTAATGACTCATAATATTCCTTTATTACTTAATTAGTTATTAATTACAATAAGGAAATTCTATACAAAATAATTTAAGTATCAGTTACTAATTCTTCTTAAATTTGTACAGTGTGAACAAATAATAATAAAGTAATTTTTGAACTCATAGAGATATAAAAATGAAATTTCACATAATTAGAGTTGAGATATTTTTTGAATTCATTTGAAGGAATTCAAGAATATTCCGCCGAGCAGGTGTTGTAATAACAGGGTGATCATTTCAGTGAAAAATGTCATATGAGTATACACGATTTATGCAAGTTGGGATTTTGGGCATTCCTGTATGGGCAAGTGGAAATCTTCTAAATTATCTGATTCATGGACAAATTTATATTGAAATTTCAAAACATTTTATTAAAGTTTAAATATCAATATTTCATTTTTTACATCAATTAGATTCCATTTACTTTAATTTTTAAAATTAAAGGAAGGCAGGAGAGAATGATGTACATGTAACAATCTACCAACATGCACAGATACCAGGGTGGGCCATTGTGATCCCTTCTTCCAAATTACAACAGGATTAGAGCCTAAAAAAGGAAGATAGAGAAAAAGAAAACCAGAAGTAGAGGAAAAGTTTTAAATCTTTAAATTCTAACGTTTTCACAGATACCTAATACTTTTGTAATATATTTATAGTGTGACCGAAAATTTCACCTAAACTAGGCCTCTAGACCTGTTGCAAAAATTTATCTATTTTCCATACTTTTCTATGGCAATGAATTTTCTAATGGCAATTTTTAATAACTTGCACGTTGGTTGGGGTATTATGTGTTTGTGCAGGTGTTTGTAACGTCCACTTTTAAGTATACCGTTCAAAACAGAATCACTTCATGAGTTGACTTAACCATGTCCGTCCGTCCGGCTGGCTGTTCATATTAGATTTGTTCGCAAAGTTCAGACTGTACTTTAAAATATATCTTAATGAAATTTGGCATGTACTATTATTTTGGCCCAGAACTATTGAAATTGATTAAGATCTGTCAATTATATAGAGCCCATACAAATTATCTCCCGGAATGGGATTTTTAGCCCATAAAATTCCTTAATATTAAAACAATTTAAACCAAGTTTTGCGAAAATAAGTCTTACGATATTCTAAAACGTAGTGACAAATTATACGAGGATCGGTCCAATATTTCTCCCAGGTCTCTCTTTTTACTTGGGCAAATTAACATAGCCGATATATTCAATTTTGAAGGTCGCCGAATATGCCTCTGACAAAAACACCCCATTAATCTATTTAAATATAATAAAAAGTTATACACTAAACAAAAAAGGTAGTAAATATAACGAAAAATTATGTAGAATTGAAGAAAAGTAGGTTAAATATCAGTCAACGAAAACTTTATTCATCATAACGAAAATTTTCGTAAATTGTCGAAAAATTGACGAAAAATTGTCAATATGATTATTTGTATATTCGTTAATAAAAATGGGATAAATTTGAATAAATATTATTCAGTTTGAATAATACATTATTCAAATTTACTAAAATAAATTCTTTATATTGATGAATATTATTCCGTTTCAACACCATATTTAAGTTAAATTTTAGACTATTAAGGACCAACAGAAGGAGTACTCTCCATACAAAGCAAATATTGATTATAGAATATCTTAAGAACTGTAACAGCGAGAATTTTCAATTTTGGTCCTAATGAATTCCTCAAGGAACTGTTTTACTAGACAAAATGTAAGACGGCAAGGATCAGGAGAGAAGTAGCCTTCATACAAAGCAAATATTGATTATCGAACAGCTATAGATCTACTACAGCGAGAATTTGGTCCCAATTACATATTTTAATACAAGTCGATTTGAGATTTGTGAAATTTTTTTCGAGATCTGGGACTGGAAAGAATTTTTGTATAGCAAAGCGCAACGGGTATAAGCCAGTTTTCGGTAATAATTAAATAGTGTCATATTTTAATTAATATGACAGAGATAATATAAAAAATTATTTGACGAAAGAAATAGTGAAATAAACAACTTTTTTTTGTTCAACTTTTTAACGAAATTTTATTCAATTTAGCAACTTTTACTAAAAAATTGTTTGATAATTTTTTTTAATGTATATGAAGAAAATTCTTCAATTTGAAGAAAAATTATGTTTATTTGAAATAAAATCTGTTTATTTCATTAAAGATCTATGAAAATTTTACGTTAATATGACCAACGACATTTGGATCAGTGTAGATCTATTTAAAAAACAATTCAGTTTGGTAACGTCGAAAAAATGTTGAAGATGAATTTTGAAGACATAATTAGAAAGAAATCTTGATTAGTTTATATAACTTTTATATTATATACTTAAAACTTCACCAGATATTACGGTTTTGAAATATCGCGAAAATCGAATCATTCCATTCCGTCAACAAACAATTTAATCAATATAATTTCAATTATTCCCATCCATTATTTAGACAATTTATGGACCCAGTTTAAATGAAAACAACTGGAATTGATAACAACCAGACAAAATGCCTACAAATACTTAGTTGTTGTTATTGTTAACTTTTAATTTTTTCCAAAGGTGAAGGTGATATTTTAACCATTATCTGTATAGGAAAATTCTTGAAAAAAATAAATTCTAGAATCATTTTTAATCACAATTTTCATGTAAAATTTATAGAAAATTCCTATCAGTATTTCATTTTTAAAGGTCGCAATTTTGCGTCGATGTTTCAATTTATAAAATTTTGCATTTAGAAAATAAAACTGATCATGAAAATAAAATAATTTTTTATAAAAATTTTAATGATTCATTGTTTTTTTTAATGTCATTAATTGAGAATAACAAATATCAAGACAAATTAAACTTAAATATGAGCGACAAATTAAAGTGCAAATTCCAAATAAAGGGCTTAGTAGATAAGGTCTGTTCAAGATACTTTTTAATATTAAGATTGTCTTGCAAATACCTAAAGAAGAGCAAGAACTTTTTAACAAGAGCCTAATTTCAGACCAGAGCAGTCACCTATTTTGGTACCAGAAACTTTTCTTATTTTCCTCGTGCCAATCCAGCGTTTCCCTAATGTCGGATGTGAAATGTGTTCAAGAATATAAAATGTCTCAATCGAAATATTAATATTTCGATTGAATATATTATAAATAAATATTTTTTTATAAATTCGAAAACCCTTTTTCGAGATGGGAACCTTATATAAGTGATAAAGTAAAATGTGAACCAATATTCACAAAAATGTTTAAATATATTGAAAATAATTAGATACATAATTGTGCCAAGTTTACAAAAAATTGGTTTATATCTAAAAGTTTCGTCAACCTAAAACCATATTCTGAGAAGGGGGTTTATATAGAAGGTAGTGTAAATAATGATCCAACCATGATACATATTTTTGGAGATTTTCTTATATCAAACAAAGTAAAACTCTGAGCGTGAGAATGTCTCAAGCAGGCAGACAGACTTGTGGGCATATCTTATACGACTCAGATTTAGATTTAGTGAAATATTATATAATTTATGCGATTTTAGTGATTCCTTAATGGTGTAACACATGGACTGATAAATTTCATTTAATCTTTTTTCAAAAAATATACCATTTTTCAAATAAGATTTGAAAACACGATAAGTTCATTTTCCGAAAACATTGATACTGTTTGTGAAACTGTACAAAACATCACATCGACTCAATGAGTACCACGGTAATTCTTACGAATATCACTTATGTGAATATCGAGTGATTTAAAGTATTGATATACTTTTGTTTTTTTGATTCAAAAAGTTGAAACGTACTAAACTTTTCAACTATCGTCAATGTGGGCTGTGCAGTTGTACTTCGTAAATAATTATGCGATGACTGTCGTCTGGCTGTTAGGATACCACATAGCAGAATTTCATCGAAATTACCCCGATAAAATTTTGATCAAGTACGAAGTCTATTGAAGTTGTTGATTATCAATCTAATATTTAAGGTAGCTCCTAAACCAATATCTTTTGGAATGACATTTTATGGTCACAAAACTCACAGACATCAAAATATTACACATTTTTTTCTGTAAAAGTCCAGAACATTTCGAATATCAAAAAGATCGATTGGTTCAAAAATGATCGTATTTCTTAAACAGCTTCACATCCGAAAATCGCTTTAAATTGTATTATTCAATTAGGAAATACCGTATTAAATTTTCAGAGGTCACACACAATTACTTATTGTTTTGACAAAACCTCCATTTCCGAAAAAGTGTGCATATAGTTCTCTAAATATCTGATAATTAATATATGCTTTGTATGGGGTTACTTAATCCGCTGATTCAAGATTTCTTTCTCGGAAAATCGGTCTTTAATAAATTGATTAGGGCAAAATTATGAAACTCTCATTCTAATGGTTCTTTAAATATACAATAATAAATATTTGCTTTGTATGGAGGCTAACTCCTCCCTGATCCTATTCATCCTATATAAAATTGTAATGATGAAATTTTAACACTCTCATTTCTATATTTCTTTAAATATTCGATAATTAAAAATTGCATTGAATGGTGGCTACCCCTCCCACTTCCCCCATCCGTTCTAAATTGTGTGCAGCAAAACTATTCCATGAGACATTGAGATGAAATTTTAAAACTCTCATTGTTATAGTTTTTTAGATATTAAGCACTTATTTTATATGGGGGTACCTCCCCCCCTTATGCTACCGAAAGCCAGCTAAACGACGGACTTACAGATATCGTTCAATCGACCTAGAAAGCGATAATAAGTCGAACGGTATACTTAAAAGTGGTGGTAGCACAATTTCTGTTCAAACGCATAATATCCCAAACATCTATGGTGATGTAGAGTATAAACAGAGATTAATTATCTTCTAATATATATAGAAGATTTTCTCGCAATATGATCTGAAGTACATTGACATGATCATATCGTGATCGAGTTCTGTTTAAAGATAAATCATAGATACTGTCTATACTGATCTCACTTCAGCATTTCAAGATTCCGACATTTAACGATTTCAACATTTAAAGATTTGACAGAATCGTTTATATATTGTCCGATATCCATTACTTGACATTAATTTAATCTGCACATTTCTACACACGTTAATAATTATTCACTCATATTTCCCTCATTATTTTAATTAATTTGTTTTTTTTTTTTTTTTTTGTTACATATTTGCATTAATTTTAAACTTTTTTATAAATAATCTGACATTAAAAACAAAGCATTTTTATATTGAATTTACATAAATTATTTAAATATTTTAATAATTAAAATAATAAAATAATTTCTCTTTATTATATAAAAAACATTATATTTTCTATTTCTTATAAATTATTAAATTTCAATTAAAATTAATTTTTATTTTCTATTTCCTTTTCGTTACAGATAAACAATAATAACAACAACAATAATAAATTAATTAATTAATAATAATTTTTTTTAATTTTTAATTTTATTATTACATCATTACAATTATTCTATACAAATGACTCTGATTAATGATATAAAACCCCTAAGTGGGTGTGGCAGTGGTGCCAGTACGTCTGATTGTGGTGCTGGTGTATTGGGTATTAATTGTTGTTCAACTGCTGCCAGTTCAGAAATATCAATAGATCAAACCACTTCGGGTTCATCGAATTCAAATTCAACAACAAAAGTTAATAATTTATCGTACAACATGTATGATGATAATAATTTTTCACGTTGTAAAAAAGTCGATATCGAATTTGAGAAAGTTAAGTATACAGTTAGTAAATTCTCATTTGCTGAAACAAAATTCGGTAAGTTCCATTTTTGTCTATATTAAAGATGATATAGAAATGTAACCAGATAGACAACTCTCTTAAAAACTTAAGTCGTCGACTGGAACAATGTCAGTTTTTATATATATTTTCGAACATTTCAACAGACTTTTAAAATACTTCGAAAAAAAGTATTTTTTGTAACCTCCAACACCACAAGTGGTAAAGAAGGTATATTCCGTGTATAACGTCAAGGACAAATCATCTCAGAGCCCATAATATATTCCGGCATAAAATCAAAATCTGAGTCGATTTAGCTATGTCCGTCTGTATGCCTGTTGTTGGCACCCTCACATCCACAATAATAGTAAGAGCCAAATGAAATTTGGCATAAGTATTTCTTATACGTATTTAAAACCATCAAAATCGGTTTAGTATATTAAAAGATATTGACCGATATCTGAGGCAAAATCTAAATTCAGGCGAAGAACTTTTCTCATAACATAAAGTTTTATATACTTCATTACCATTCAAAAAATGATCAAAATTGGTCCAGTAGAAAAATGTTATAGCCAAAAATATAACTGATTTTATGACTCGTTAAGTGCTACATTAAAAAAAATATTTATAATATAAACGTTTGTAACTTCGTATTAACTTTACACGCATTTGTAGTGGAGGATATTAAATATTCGTCATAGCCGAATTTAGCATTCTTAATTGTTATGATTCATTAAAGAGAGTTGCCCGTCTAGTGATTGTAATCCATACAGAACATTTTTTAATTAATATAACGAATATTTTTATATAGAATTTTCTTTATTTTCTTTTCAGTTACAAAAGAAATTCTTCATGGTATTAATGGTGCTTTTCGTTCCGGCGAATTGACTGCAATTATGGGACCTTCGGGTTCTGGCAAAAGTACTCTTTTAAATGTTATGAGTGGATTTAGGTAAATATTTTATTTGTTTAATAAATTAATAATAATAATTTTTATAATTAATTAATTAATTAATTAATTAACATTTAGTTAAAAAGCAAGAAACAAAAATTAATTTTTAAAATTTTAATAATTCAGAATTTATTGAAAAATACATTTATTTTTATACCAAATTGAGTCGATATTTTATTCAAATCATTGTTTCTCATTTGCCATTATTTTCCGACTTTCTGGCCGGTTTATTTTCCAGTTTTATGGCAAAGAATAAATCAAACTAATTTTTATGCCTCTTTATGAAATTAAGTGTTACCAGTGAGGGTGTTCTACATCAAACGTAACAATTTGTATGACTCTTTATGAAATTAAGTGTTACCAGTGAGGGTGTTCTACATCAAACGTAACAAGTGTTATAGTTATAGTTCATGTTTGGTCGACGATTTTAATATTTTTATATCTTTTTTCAAAAGATTCCGAAAAAGCCAGGAAAATAACATTTTGATCTCACCAAATACAAATCTCTTTTTGATTTGATCTCACCAAATACAAATCTCTCACCAAATACAAATCTCTTAACGTTATGAATATTCGACTTCGGCATTGTTGTAACAGCTACAAAAATACAATTTATTAGTCATGGTCCAATTCCTGGTTTAGTTTAACTCCAGTGAAGAAATCCTTTAGCAGTATCCTGTGGTGCTCGGCTAATTTAAAATTTAAGACTTTTATGGACTGAAAACATTTTGTAAATGAGTGCTTTAGTGAAAATTATAAAAAAATGAAATTAAAAATAATTCAAACACGGGCGAATTTCTCAAAAACCGGTTGACAGTTTTCGGTTATGAATACAGTACCTTCAAACTAAGCATCTCCAAAACAGTTGAGATCAGAATCGGTTAAAACCTCTATTTTCGATGCTGCCAAGGGAGGTTACGAGTAAGTCGACCCACTCGGCAACCTCTAGGCTGTGAATTATTTAAAAGGCATCTGTGAGGAAATCCTCCTTTTCTGCTGCTGTACATTCCCAGGCAATTCCGGTGATACAAAAGCCTTAAACACAACTGGCAGCAGCTAGCAGGCTCTCAATTAAAGTGATAGCTTTTCTGACTTTTGTTTTATTGAGCTATTGGACTGCAAGACGGTCGATGACTATACGAAAAAAGATACCTTTTATTAGGCAAAAGTTCACATAGCGTCCCTAAAGCAACCGACGTGTTCCTGGTGGATATATACTTAAACGGTATTGATCAGAGGACTTAACAAGCAAGTGTCAGTAATCGAGAGAACTAAACGTTCCAAACATGCAGTAGGTTGTGAGCAATATGAAACATTTTAAAATATTTCTTAGATTCTGTTCAAAATTCTTAAAAATTTTCGGCAAGAATTATGTATGTTTGGATCTGATAAAAAGTTATATACTTTATAGAAATAGAAATGTCGAAGAAAAATGTTTGAAGCATTTTTTCGCTTTAAAAATCAGAAGTACATTAACTTCATCATCCCGCGTGTTAAGCACAGAAGAAATCATCTTTGACCCCAAATATATTTTTTTGCATAAAATCAAAATCTGAGTGGATTTAGTTATGTCCGTTTGTCTGTTGTTGACATGTTCACATCTACAATAATTGAGCTCAATGAAATTTGGCCTGAGTATTTGCTATAGTCCTGAGAAGTTTTCTATTTTAAACCAGTAAAATAGGCTTAGCTTTTTTAAAGATATAGACCGATATCTGAGGGAACCTCTAAATACAAGAGAAGAAATTTCGTAAAATTGTCAAACATAAATCGTTAAATTAAATGAAATTTTTGCCGTAATATTATGTTATATAAACTTAATTCTTGTGCGAGTGTGTATGTATGAAACATAGTGTATTTATTTCACATCCATTGTGGTAGAGGGTATTGAAGATTCAGCATTGCCGAATTTAGCATTCTTAATTGATTTTTCTTTAAATTTGGAATTTTTCATCAATCTTGTCAATTTGATAAAAAAGTCTAAAATTCAGTTCCGTAATGATTTAAGTTCTCTCTCTCTCTCTAACATCAAGGTTATTTTGACATGAAGATGGTATTTTATAATAATTGTCACTTTTTTAAAAGTAAATAAATCAAAATCTTGCAAAATCACACATATTTCGAAATAATATTATTAACAATTAAAACGTTTAGTCATTTAGCAAGTAATTAAATTTATTAGCTAAACAACAATTAAAGTGACTTTATTACAAAAGTGTTATAAATACATATACATATGTGAACAATAAAATAATAATTAGGGAATATAGAAACTACCTGTATAATTTAAGCACAACTTATTGACAAACATTATTAAATATTATAAATAAATAAATAAATTTATTATTCATATTAAATAAAAATAATAGAACAATACTTTTTTAATGTTTATAGGTTAGAAATAAAGTAACTTAATTTAATTTAATTTAATTGTTTGCTTTGTTGAGACATGTTAAGAGCACGTTTTAATGACGTTAAATAATAAGTCAAAGTTATAATTAAAAAGTTATTTTTAAAAGCTTATTAATTGTAAGAATGATATAACTCAAAAATACACTTATTTTCAGGAAATCGATTTTTTTTAGTTTTCTTATATCTAATGATAAGTGATATGGAATTGAAAATTTTGACTTATGATAATATTGTTTAGGGTTTCACACCATTGATCTTGTCAGAATAATTTTTCTTTTAAATTTATAATTCTTTAATTAAACCAGGTTACTCGTCTTTTTCACATGAAACCGTATTTGAAAATGTTCTTCTTCTAAGAAAACATTGGTGTTGTATTATCAATCGGTTTAAATAAATTATAAGTAATTAAAATTTTCCTTGTATGGACAGAACCCCTTCCCCTGGTGTTATCCGTCCTTCATTTTGTCCAGTAAAACAGTTCCTTGAGAAAGTTTTTGGAACCAAATTAGAGAACTCTCAATATTATAATTCTTTTGGATTCAAATATTGATTTGTTATGTTTGGGTGGTATCTCTCCAACAGGTCCTATCGGAATTTCTTATATGTTACTTTCTGGGATCATTCTGTGATCCCATTCTGTCAAAATTTCATCAAAATGGATCCAGCCGTTTTGGACTATATACTTTACATACAAATATACACACATCCTACTTTATATATACACAGAAAAAAACATAAAGCAAAATCAACCTTGAACATAGTTGATTTAAGATTGAATATTTTTTTCATTTATTTTAAATTGAACGTTTTTACGTTTGTGGTGAAATAATATTTTACATATAAGAATTTTTTAAGTAGTAAATTTTCAAAAATATTCTCAAGAAGCTGTATTTACTGTGGAACAATGTTAAATTAACATTTTTTATCTATGAAGCAAATTATAAATTAATTTTACATTGTTTGTATAGATTTATTTGTAATTATTTTATTTAATATTAATTTAAACAATTTAAACGAGTTGTAAATTCTATTCATTTTGTAATAATGAATAATGTATTAACTGCCAAAATTTGTACTCTGTTGTTGTTACCTCTAAAGTGGTTAAAACAGGTCATCTAATTAATATTTTTATTGAAAAGGGTATGAGATAAAAAATTTCTTAACATACGTTTTTCATTAAAACTTCTAATCCAAATATCATTTGATTTTTTTGATCAAATTTCCTTCGTAAAACATTTCAATTATAATGTTTAATGTCAAATACATGAATATTTTGTTTTGTTAATAAGCGACCCGGAAAAGCGGTCCTAAAAAAGGAGGGCAAGCACTCAAAAGTCTGCCGTCAAACTGTTTCCAATATTCCAATATTAAACAGTACCGGGAAAACTTGTCCGTTCATAAAAGACCGCGGTTCAGGTGGAAAGAATGGAAAAACGTAGAAAAAGAGTTTCCAACAACAGCTCGGTTAGCTCAGTGTTCGGACTTAAAATTAAAGCTAATGCAGTTTTAAAAACGTACAAGGTTCAACATTTTTCTGACAGAACGCTGCTAAACATTTAGAGTCCAAAACCAGAGCACAGGAACTGAAGTTAAATTTTTTAAACAATATTTTTGTTGCATAATGGATGGCGAAACGTATGAACTTCCTGCCCACAAATTGTATGTTGCTGATGTTCGAGGGAATGTTAAAGATGAAATTTAAGACCAAAAGCAGTCAATTTTCCAAAAAGTTCTTGGTATAACAAGCAATATACAATTGCGACAGAAAAAACCAATCCTTTGTTACATCGACCTCTATAAATACCGAAATTTACATCAAGAAATGTTTACAAAAAAATGTTGCATTCATTCATAACACTTTATAATGTGTCCATTTTTTTTTGTCTGACTTGGCATCTTGCCACAATGGTAAACAAGAGGGTCAAATCTTCCAAACTGACTGAAGCGAAGGCCAGTGGAGAGATATTGTGCTCTTGTTAAAAGAGAATTGAAAAGCATAAAAAAGATGTCCGAAATTGTGGTAGATTTTAATGGGAGATGGACTAACTGTTCGAGCAATGTGACAGAATTCATTCACAAAACCGTTTCACTGTATGAAAATATTTTTTTTGTAAATTATAAAAAAATTTCAATCAAATAAAAAATTTAAAACTGTAAGTTGAGTGCTTTTGTTTTCATTAACATAAGTGTAGGTTGAGAATTTTTCAATCTAACTCCTTACATAAAAACTTGTTTTCAATTTAAAGCGAATTTTAACGAGTCACTACTCTTTTTACAAAGAATTTTTTTATGTGCAATAAAATTTTGCTTATTTTTTTCTTCATTTAAGACTTTTATTTCTTTTCATCTAAAATCGAGTTTAATAAACTTTTAAAATATTCATGAAATTAGAAAATTTTGTTAAACAATAGATTTAGTAACATGATAATATGTGACTTTAGTCACATGTACTAAAATAATATGAATTCAGAAAGTTTCAAATAAAAAAAAATGAAATATTTTAAATCACAATTCAATCGAATGCATTTTAAAAATTTCGAGTAAATTATTATTATAGTTACAAACATGATAAGGAGTAAGATCGTAAAATTCTTGACATACATATATGTTCATAAAATTTAAAACACTAAACTTGTAGTTTTAATTTATTTGAAATTTAATTAAAATTATTATTACAATTTATAAAAAAAATATTTTTATGGTGTTTATCCGTAGTGATGAAATTTCGAACCTTTTTTGTAGAACCTTCACTTATGTATTGCGGTTTCTGTCACTTTTCTCGAACAGGTAATCTATCTTCGTCTTTAATTCTCTTTTAACAGGAGCCCCATATCTCACCAGTGGTCTTAGCTCCGGGCAGTTTGTTCTTGTAACACTCAAGGGCTTGTTTATCATAGTGACATAATGCAGTATTATGAATGAAAGCAGCTTTTTCGGTAAACGTTCTTAAATGTAAATTTCGGTATTTTTAAATCTGATTTTGGGTCTTTAACTTTTCTTTAACATTCCCTTGAGCATCAGAAACCTAACATTTTTGAGCAGAAAGTTGCAGAAAAGTTTTGTGCATTTTTTTAAAAATTCTTTACTTCAAAATTCGTGCTCCTATCTGGAACTTGTTGAGCCTGTATGTTTTCAAAACTACACTAGCAATAACTTTTCATTTATGTTTAATCGTTCTCTTCTCTTTGTGTCCTTCGATTTCGAATACGGTGAAATGTTGAGAATCTTCGATATTTCAGTTGAGCATTAATCGATCTTTGTTTCAATCTACAAATGGAAAGTCGGTCATTGTCTCGATTTGTCTTTTTCTTAAACGAACTGAAATATTGGAATTAGATGATTTTTTTAGTTCAGAAAAATACATCCTTTAAAAGATCTATACACTCCCATTCATTTATGTTCCATTAATCTGCAAACAAGAGCAAAGTATCAGTTAATTTATTTAGTGTAGCTCCTATTTGTTACAAATTCCTAGTTCAGATACGTGTTTGGATTCTCTTCAGTCTTCAGGAATTTCAGTTGCGCTTTAATCGGTTTTGTTTTAATCTATAATTGTAAAGTGAAGAATCAATTCAAATATATGCTTTGATTACCCTCTATGCGCCCTTCATGCATCGACCTAATATTAAGGGCAAAGTATTAGTAAAATTTTATGTTGTAGCTTCTAGTTTTCTCCTTCGAATTCGGAACATCAATCGCTCTTTTTTAATCTATAAATAAGAATCGTTAATAAACTCGGCTATAGACTCGATTTGACTCTTTCATAAACAAGCTGAAAGGTTGGATGTAGATGATTAGTTTCGATCAGAGGTATCTTATGATAACTCTGCATACTCTGCAATCTGAAAATTAAAGCAAAGCATCAGCAAATTTATATATTGTAGCTCCTATTTGCCTTCTTAAGATTCTGAGTCACATATTTAGAATATTTTCGGAAGGAGGGTAAATTTTCAATCATGTTTTTAACCATATTTTTTTACTATATTATGATTGACTGTAAAAGTTAATAACAAAAAAATAATGCTAATCCGCCTTTAAGTACACCGATCGTATACCGAATCGACTTTTCTGGCCGAATGGATGGCTATTTGATAGCATATTCAAGAAACCGACATTTTCAGAAAACCGATTTTCGAGTTATTCGAAAAAGGTTTTAT
This sequence comes from Cochliomyia hominivorax, assembly GCA_004302925.2. Taxonomy (NCBI): domain Eukaryota; kingdom Metazoa; phylum Arthropoda; class Insecta; order Diptera; family Calliphoridae; genus Cochliomyia; species Cochliomyia hominivorax. The sequence continues at coordinate 38,490,700 of PYHX02000158.1, forward strand.
GTCAAAAGTTATTCGAAACCGGTCTTCTCTAATGCAAAATTCAAATTCAATCAAAATTCTCTAATTCAAAAAATCGGTTAACCGGTTTCCGGTTTTAAATTCACTACTATCTGACCATGTGAACATTTTTTCGGTTTTAAAGATATCACGTCGAAATTTGGTACATATTTGATTGGTGATGATCGATTTAATACTTCCGATAGCTCCGAAAGCTCATAAGAAATACAAAGTTTTCATTAGTTCAAATCCATATGTCGTATTTTAAGTCCACAAATGACCGTATCTCCCATATATACTCATATTCGAAAATTGTTTTGACATAAATCTCACATAAATGGTTGTGATTATTAAAAAATGTATGTATTACTCAAGTAAATATATTTAAATAAAATTCTACGAGGGCCTCATTATAATGTCACATGATTTCGTTATGGTGTAGAGAATCATACAGTCGGGTTTGCAGGCTTTGACCGATCTAATCCGCAACTTGTAGTTTAAATTTCATCAGCTGTTTCATCAGCATGATTTGATATTTCTAAACAGATTTTGTAATTAAGACGAATTTTGCAGAACCATGATTTGAGAATCTCTGATAACATTAGCTTAAGGAAATAATGATGACATTAATAAATAATTGCAACAAAATATGGAAAAATATATAAATTTGTTGTTTTTTTATAAAAGTGAAATAACAAAATTATTGCAAACAATTTGTTGTTCAATTCCAACTGCTAAAACCTTAAAGATGACAAAAACACAAAACATAATAAGTTTATTAAACTCTTCAAGCGATAACCGACGATAATCAACCATTTTTTTATGATCATAAATTTTTATTACAAAAATAATCGTCTGAACGAATAAACTATTAAAGTAGCAGCAGCAAGAAACGAAACAAAATATGATGCAACGAATAATTATGATTTACACTGGCAAACAAACGGGTACATACACTGTCTATAATTTGCCTCGTAGAAAGTAAAAAAAAATAAGTAAACAAAAATATTATTGTTATTGCAAAATTATAATGGTCAATGACTCGTGAACTTGAAAAAAGAAAATCACAATTAACATAAATAAATAATAAAATAATTTATTGCATTATTAAATTGTTAAACCTTCTGATTATTTATTTTTCAAAATAACATAATTTCCTCCCTCTCTCTCTCACACTTTTCTTATCTCTTCTAGTTCCACTGGGGTCACCGGCACCATACGAGTCAATGGCAAAGTTGTATCAACAAATTCACAAAAATATCGTGAATTATCTTGTTATATTCACCAGAATGATTTGTTGAGGCCTCAACTAACAGTTGGTGAAATTATGATGCTTGCCGCTCATTTAAAATTGGGCTTTAAGATCTCGAAATCACAGAAATTAACTTTAGTAAAACACATCTTATCACTGTTGGGTCTGGAACATCGTTTCAATGTTTTTACAGCCAAATTGTCGGGAGGACAAAAGAAACGTTTAGCAATTGCTTTGGAATTGATAAGTAATCCACCTGTACTATATTTGGATGAACCAACAACGTAAGTATATTAAAGGGAATTAAGTGGGGTTTGAGTTATAATTAAGAACTGAATAAAGAGCCCAGACAATATTATTTCAATTTATCTATAGTCCTTATTAAAGTTTTTTCTATTGTTGTTCTATAGCCCTGACTATAGTAATTTTACAGTTTAAAATATAGTTTTTCTAAAGGTCATATTATAGTAGCCCTGACTATATTTATTCTATAGTCCAGACTTTATTTATTCTACTGTCCAGACTATAGTTTAAACTATATAATCTGTAGCGCGGACTATAGCAAATCTATAGCCCAGACTATAGTTATACTATAAATAATATTAAGTCCAGACTATGCACAATCTTTAGTGCAGACTATAGATATTCTACTGTCTATACTATAGTTAATTTATATCCCAGATTATTGTTAATCTATAGTTCAGACTATAGGTGATATGTATTCCAGATTATAGATAATATATAGTCTAGATTATAGTTAATCTATAGCCCACACTATGGAGAATCTGTAGTCCATACTATAGATAATATTTAGTCCAGACTTTGGCTAATCTTTAGTGCAGATTTTTTTTGTCAATACTGAAAATAATATTTTGTCCAGACTTTAGTTGCAGACTGTAGATAATAGTTGGGACCAAATTTGTGCATTCTGGCTGATATACTTCTTTATATATTCGATAATCAATATTTGCTTTGTATAGGGGGTATCCCTTCTCTTGGTACCATCCGTCCTACGTTTGTCCAGTAAAAGAGTTCCGTGAGGAAGTAGTTGGTACCAAATTTTAGAACTCTCGCTGTTATAGTTCATTAGATATTCGGTAAATAATATTTGCTTTGTATGAGGGATACGACTCCCCCTGGTCCTATTGGAATTTTTTATAGCCTAAGTAACTTTAGCATATATTGGGATCAGTCTGTGGAAATTTCATCAAAATTGGTACAAACCGTTTTAGATATCTATTCTATAAGAAATCTTTAGAGCAGGCAATATTTTATCTAGAGTCCAGGCCATAGATAATCTATAATTTAGACTTTAATTGATTTATAACCCAAACTATACTTAATTTATAGTCTAAATATCATAATCTTTTGAAACATAGATCATACTAGTACAAATTTCAATACGAAATGCAAATTTTTAATAATTTAAAAATAAATGAGAAATTATAATTAATATTTTTGTATTTAAAGGTTTTGAATTTTAATCGAGTTTATTTTTGTACTAATTAATTAATTATTTATTTATTACAATAAAATGAATTTAATATTTATTTTTTTATCCATAACAATTATCATTCTTTGTCAGCGAGATAATATGGATTAATATTGAAATGCAAAAGTAATGTATCTTATTACACTTTATTTATTTATTTATTAATAAGTCTCTATTTTTGTCTTAAATTATAATTGTCAAAACACGTTTATCACGTTGATATAAAATTATCAATTTAACGACATTTTTAATTAAAATTTCAAATTTACATTTTACACACAAACGTTTTAGAAACGTTAAATGGTAACAAATGCTTTACACTCAATACCTTTTTAATTTATTTTGCATATAAAATATTAATAATAATATTGTTTATTTGTTGTAATTATAATGTCAGCTTTTACCCGGTGCGTTTTAATGCACAAAAATTCTACTCAGTCCCTGATCCTATTCGTTATAAATTTTGTCCGGTAAAAATGTTTCAGTCGTTAGGATGAAATTTGAATACTTAATACACTTCAATAGTTCTTTAGATATTCAAATAATAAATATTTGTTTTATAATATTTTTTTTTTATGTACCACTTCCCTGGGACCCATCCAGTTCTTGGAGAAAGTAATTGCGGCCAAGCGAAAGCTTGGCCGCAATTACTTATCGAATTTAAAAAATTCGATAAGCAATATTTGCTTAGTATAAAGGGTCCCATCCGCTCTATCCGCCCTACAGTTAAACAGTTCCTTGAAGAAGTAGTTGGTACCAAATTTAAAAGCTCTCGGTGTTATAGTTCTTTAGAACTATAATCAATATTTCTTTGTATGGGGGCTACCTCTCTCCTTGGTCCTATCGGATTTTTATGGCCTATTCTACTTTCGGGTTTATTGTAATCATTATGTGCGTCTTCCGAAGTGCGATCTTTTAACACACTGATATTCTATTAATCCGATTTAGTTTATTTTTGTTATGATTAAATTTAGTCTCAGATAACAGTTTTAAAATATGTTTCTATTGTAGCGTTATAGCTCCAATATTAAATTCATTCTGGAGTTACACACGGACGTAATAAACCTTATTTACTTAAATTACTTCACGAAAATTGTAGAATTTCTCGAAATTTACAAAAATGAATTTCTTGGGAAAATCCCGGGAATGTAGAGAAACCCTATTAATAATGCAAATTTTAATGGATACACTTCAAAATACTTAAAAGTCCACGAAGATCCAGAATTCTAGAATTTTGTATTATCAACAAGAACAAGTTCACCTTGTGTTACACAATTTACCAATTTACCTGTGTTACCTGTTACACAATTATTTTCTTATAATTAAATCTCATTTTACAATCAATAAATCATTATTTAATTAATAAAATGCATAATATAAAATGTGGACTTGGTTTATGTTAATAATTACGTAATTATATACATAAATTTAGAATTTAATTAAACTGACTCTTAATAACAAGAAATCTAATTAGAAATTATAAAACCAAATCATAATTAATATGAGCTCGAGTTTATAAATTGGATTTGAGTGCCTTGAACATTTTGATTTGTTATTGATCAAATCACAGATTCTTCAATTAATAATCAACAAATTTCATTCTCTTCCATATTAGAAAATTTCACCGATTTCTAGCACTTAAAAAAGTCGATAATTAATGCATGACAAGTAATAATGAGGTCTTGAGTAATTTGTTACTTGAAACGTATAAATTCGAAACACGAGTGAAAGCTATTCCGACCGACGTTTAGGGAGGCATTGGATGTGGTAACAACTGTGAAAAGTTTGTTAATTGTTATAATTCATGATTGGGTTTAAGTCCTGGCCAAGAAATTGTACCATAAGTTGAGTCCATAGATCTTCTGCCTAAGAATTGTAGGATTGTCTTGGCAGTAAAACAATTGTCGTGTATAATGCCACATACTGGACATTTATTAGGGACGACACAAACAATACGACTCCAGTAGGCATTAAGCCTATTGCTCCATCTTTATTTGAGTTGTGCTAGAACTACTCTTATAGATTATCGGTAGATCTCGTTCAATACTTGCGAAGGTGGGCCGCTTCCAAGTTCGACTTTAATAGTAAAACTTTAATAGATGATGATGCCTCCTATGACATCAAAGAAAGAACTGTTTCTTGAGCGTTTCATTATGTTTCGTAACTCGTATGGTTTTCCTCTCCTCATGAAGATGTTGCACTGGTGAAAGGTCGGCAACTTAGAATATTTCTCCATTGCGTAACAGTTAGCGAAGCAAACCACTGATCTGCCACCCTTTTTATAAGTAACCAATAAGGCTTCCTTATTCATACTCCAATTACTGCAGGCTAATGCTTTGAAGACCTTATTCCAACTTGGCGACATGAACTGTAAGATATTCGGGTAGTCGAAATTGGAAATTCCATCGACTATGATGCTTAAATTTACACATTTGGTCGATTACACTGACTAAATAAAATAAACAAAATGCATTTTGATTTAAAGTTGGTCAAAAAACTTAAAGTGTAATTTACAGTTAACATCCTGCAATATGATTGGACCATCCTTAACATATTTTATACCCTCCACTAGCATAAGTGGCGATTGTGGATACGTAATATTTGTTATTCCGTGTGTATCATTAGGAAGGATTTATCTAAAGCCCGATAAAGTATATATATTCTTGCATAATATGGAAATTTAAGTCGAATAAAACATGAACGTCCGTTGGAACCATTCTTACCATCACAATAATAATCCGATTCCAATAAAATTTGGGTGGATCGCTTGCTTTCGTCTTAAGCAGTTTGTTATTTAAAGCAAGTAAAATCGAGTCATTACAAATGATTCTATGGAAGCAGGTTCCCAGAATTTTCATTGAACTGCTTAAAGATATTGAAACGTTCGAAATGTGTACGGGCGGCGCGATAGGTTAATAACTTCTTCAATGAAGAAGTTTTTGGAGCAGTTATTGAGTGGCAGGCGAATATATTCTCTTTAGACGAACAAACCTTGAATTTTTCTGTCTTCTGTTTTTAGACTGTTTATTAATACTTATAATCGAGTTATATTCTGAATATTACTTTTAGAAACGGTATAGAGGACTATGTTTATTCCTCTACACCGTTTCGTATAATTCTGATAGTATTTTTTTATTTTTGTTCTTGAACCACTTAAGGGCTTGTTTGCCATAGTGACAGGATGTCAAATCAAAAGTCAGAAATAAGTAGACTCATTAAGAAGTCTTCTGAATGAAAACGGCTTTAAATTGTAAACATTCCTTAATGTAAATATCGATATTTATAGAGCTCGTTGTAACAAATGATTTGGCTTCTTTTGCCGCAACTGCAAATTGCTTGTCATGCCAAGATCTCTATGAGAAATTTGGCTGCTTTTATGTCCTTAACATTTCTTCAACATTCCCATGAGCATCAGCAACATAGATTATATGACCAGGAACTAAACCTTAATACCTGTACTTTGTTTGGACTCTAAATTTTTAGAATTTTTTTGAAATATCAATATTCTATTTAATGCGACGGATTGATCTTTTATCAATAGTGATTTACTAACTCGCTCTTACATCATCTTATTATCAATTTAAAATTTCCCTTCCTCCATTTCGAATCTCCTTCCATTAAAGACTCACCTGCAAAAAAATAAATTACACACATAAATCAATTTTCATAAAAGTTTATTTTAATAAAAAATCGTGACAACTTTCTGAAATATTTGTTAAAACGCTGATTTATTTTATGAACATGAACACATTAATCTTCATCACATCAGAAACTAGTGAAATTATGAACTCTATTATACACCCAACTTTCACACGAAACGTGTTCCATTATTACAATTATTATTTTTATTATCTCTTGTTGTTGTTATTGTTATTGTTGATGATTTCATGCAAAAATTCAATTTTTATAACTTAAAAATGTAATTTTGAAATCTGAAAATTGAAAAAAAAAAACGAATATTAAAAGTTAAAAGTGGTTAAAGTTTTAAAAATGCTCTACAAAACAAAATGTTTGAAAAAAAATTGAATAATTGTTAATTGAGTTTAAACACACATTTCATTAAGTTCAGATTAAATGAAACTTGTTAATAAAATATCATCAGATAATAAATATATAATAATTTATAGATGAAATTAAATTATTACAAATAATTAACAACAAATGGAAATAGTTTTAACCACATTTAACAGCACAGTGGAGCTGAAGTGGAGTAATTAAATAAAAAACAAATTGTTGATTGAAAATTATATTTTAATTTTAAAAATATTTACGTCTGTTCCACTGTAGAGGGTATGAAGAAAAAAAAACACATTGCAAATTTATATTTCCAGCTATAGAAACAGTAAGCGGAAATAATATTTCTCTTTCCAAAATGGTGTAAATTTTTCTGGTATTTTATAATCGATTATAAATTCAAATGAAAACAAAGAAAAACAAGTAAAAAAGTGTATAGTCGGTCAAGGTCGACTATCTAATACCCCACATCACATTGTCGGTTAAAAAAGGTGGTTATGAAAACTTAATGAACGAGCCTCGTATAATTTGATTTTCTAATTTATTCTAAGGTGTGTAGTACCTTTTCTGGGGGTGGGGGAGGTTTGAATATTGTGTTTACATGAAGGCCACAAGAAATTGTGAACCGATTCACGTATAATTTTGCACATCGATTTTTGCTTATATTTATCTTAATTGGACCAATTATTATTATTATTATTATTATTATTATTATTATTATTATTATTATTATTATTATTATTATTATTACAATACCAAAGTATATATAAGATTTTTACCCTTAAAAGTGATATTTGGAAGGAGGTTTGTATGGGACCTATGAGAAATAACGGGCCGATCATCGCATATTTTGACACATCGCTTTAGATTATTATAAAACTTAATTGTGCCAAACTTCGTTTAATTTGCTTTGAATAGAACTTTTATGATCTTAAAACCCAATTCCGGGAAAAAGAATTGTATGTAGAATATGGTACCTGGAATATTGGAGGGAACGTGGCCAATTTCAAAAGGCTTCATAATTATATGTACCAAATTTCATCGAGATGTTTCAAAAATTGCGATTTGTAGACTGTTCACAATATTTACATGGAAAGCCAGTCAGACAGACAGACAGACGGACGGACATCGTTAAATCGACTCAGAAAGTTGTTCTGAGTCGAACGGTACACTTTAAAGTGGGTGTAACACCTTTTTTTCTGCATGTTACAAACATCAGCACAAACGCATAATACACCAAACACCTTGGGTAGTGTAGGGTATCAACCGGACCGCTAATCACTCAACACATGTCAAAAGCATTTTTTAAAGATTTATCACATTTCTAATTATATTAAAAATAAAATCCCATAGTTAATATCTTAATATATAATTAAACAAATATAGTTTTTCCCATAAAATATTATTATTATTTTTTTTAGAATAAATGTCAATATTTGAAAGTCTTTAAATTAAGATTTTTTAATTTGAGGTAATTCCCAAAAAATTTTAAGGAAATCACTTAGGATTTAAGTAAGAATGCTATATTCGACTGTGCCGAATCTTAAATACCCTCCACCACTATATTGAAAACAATTATCTTATTGTTTGACTTACGATGCATTTGGTTCACGATGTTTGTCAAACTTATTTTATATATAACAGTTTTAAAATGTTTATAAGCTCAAGTGGAAGCTCTAGCAAAATATGAACCGATATTGGTCAGATAAATTACACATATTAAACTGTCTTAGAAAAATAATTCAGCCAAATTTCAACAGAATTGATCATTATTAACATGTTTTAAAAGATCAAAAAAGGGCCCTATATAGGAGCTATATCAATATATGGACTGAGATTGTTCAAATAAAAAATTGTAATTAAATACAGTTAGAAAATTAATTGTGTTGAATTTCAAAAGAATTGATCTCAAAACTGTTTTCCGGGAAGGGGCCCGTTATGGGAGCTATATAAAAATATGGACCGATATAATAAAATTAATATTAAATATTTCAGACAGTCAGACATTTATTGTGAAAAATTTTAATATAAATTGTTTAAATTTAAGAGTTTTATAAGCTATAAACCAGGAAAGGGCGTCATATGGGAACTAGGCACAATCTTATTTTATTTGGGTTTATTATTGTATTAAAATAAATGTATATGGCAAATTTCAGTAAATAGCAAGAAAAATAGCGACCCATGTCAGGTACAGATTTTGGGGTGTATCAAAAATTTCGCATATTTCCGCTTATAACTGCTTTTCCTTTGATAATATTTTGATGATTTACGATAATAAAGAACATATAACTGTATATTATAGCTAAAATTAAGTTTAAATCCATTTTTGTTTTGTTGAAAAATTTTTACTGATGACCTGATATAGCTTGGCTCTAAATTTTATTGAATTCGGACAATTATTTAAGGCGTGAGAATGATGGAAACAGAGAGACAGATAGACAGACAGATTTTGATTTGATATAAGAAAATGTATAACTTTATTAGGTCTTCCTTCTTAATGTTACGGCTATAACTCTCGACTGGCCTTAGATTCGGTCAGTTTGAAATATTTACTCTTTTACGGAATTTCTTCTTAACAATTCCTTGATATAAATTCCGGTATTTATAGAGATCGTTATTACAAATGATTGAATTCTTTTGCCGAAAATGCATATTCCTTGCCACACCAAGAACTTTTCTTCAACATTTCCTTGAGCATCAGCAATATCAAATTGTTGTGAAAAATTTGCTTTCTATTTTTTCAGCTTTATAAACACCGATCCATTATACTACCTGAACCAGGTTTTCTATCAACGAATAAGTTCTTCCGGTACTGTTTTATAACATTGGAAACTGTTCGACGACTGATCTTTGAATGAATAGATGAAATTTTTAACTGTTCCTAAAATTTCATATAAAATAAATGATCCCATTAAACATTAAATCTCTTTGTTTTATTTAATAAAAATTGAAGTTCTGAACATTCCTATGATATATAATCTATTAAAATCGGTTCAAAATAATAAAGTTATTAAGAGTTTTCATTAAACTGTTCTTAAAATTTTATTTTAATTAAGAGATCACTCTTTATATTAATATTTTTTCTTTCCTTTATGTCATTTAATATATATTTTTATAATAAAAAGCCTTACTTCTAAGCTTTGCCATGATATATAATCTTTTAAATCAGTTTTATAACATTTAAGTTATAAGAGTTTTCTGTTCCAAAAAATTCATTTAAAATAAATAATCACTTTTAACGTTAAAATTTTCTTTGATTTATTTAATTTAGTAAATATTTTTATTTGTAATAAAAAGTCGAACTTCATAGCTTTCCTATGACATATCATTCATTGAAATCGGCTTAGAAATATTAAAGGTTTAATGAATTTTAATAAAAATTTTGTTAATTAATTGCAAAACCCATGTGGCAATGCTTTTATATGCAAAATTTTTCATGCTGGCAATACCCCTTTTAGACCTTGTAATAGCGCCATCTCTTGTTTTCATATTTTCAAAAATAAATTTCGAAATTATGCAAACAATAGATGGCGCTATTTTGATATAATAACAGGGTTGCCAAATTTTAGAAATTAACGAAAATAAGGGATTGATTAAAACTTGAATATCTCGTAAACTACTGGAGCTATTTCGATGAAATTAGTTGCATTTTGTTCAGTAAAGAATAAAGTTGATGAAAATTATATTTAGAAAGATATTTACCTTTTGGAACGGTGAGAACTTAAGCGATTTAATAAAACTTCTTTGTTTGAAATATAATGCGTTTCGATCAGCAAAAGATAAACTTTCTGAAAATTATTTGAAATTTATTTTAAATATTTTACATATAAATTAACTGATAATTAAATATGATTTTTAATATTATAAAAAGATAATACAATATTAAAATACTTAAATATTTAAATACTTAAATTTTAAAAACTTTTTAATAATGAAATCCTTTATATCCCTTGTTATATGATGATTTTTGGTTACATCTCCTTGTATGGAAATATCGAGGACACTTGGTATAAGTTTCCTTAGTTTATATCGAAATCATGACTCTGCATTTGTTATTTATTTTCGCTGAAAGATGAGGTTTTAATCAGCCTTGAGTTCATAACATCTAAAATTAAACAAAAAAATAATAAAATGATTTTATTAATTTATTTTAAAGAGAATCTATTCTATTCTATTTTGCAAAAATGTTAAAAATATTATTCTTCATACATAAATTCAAACCAATTCCCATATTTAAATACCAAAATACCCAAAATTCCAATTCGGGGAAAGCATGTTCTTAAAATTTCCTTTTACTGTAAATTAGACTTTCTATTGTTAGAACAGATTTGATAAATTACAAATTTTTTGAGTATAAAGCAAACACAAATAGATATACAATCGACGTACTAATTTATAATTCAGCTTCGAAATTAAGAAAATTTTAATAGAACCAGTCAATCCCAGCTTTTGGTTATTAAAGGTCCACTTAAATATTGTTTTCTGCTTTCTGCTAAAGAGTTTTATATATTATATTTTAGTTTGTGTGAGATTCTTGCGATATTAAATATTTTTTCCAGGGGTGTTATATGGAACTTATGGGGAATTATAGGTTGACTTTCATTTATTTTTAACATCGATTCCTTCCTACATTTATCTTATTTTAAACAGATCTCATATATATAAATTTTCAATGTATATTTATGAGAATTATACACTTTAAAGTTATATTCGAAAGTGGTGGTGTTATGAATAATAATGGACCGATCCTCATAAAGTTTTTAAAATTATGAATGAAACGTAAAGACTCTAGAACAGCTGGTCTAATTTTGATGAAATTTTTACAGAATGATTCCAATTTACCGGAATGTAATATAGGCTTTAAAATATACCGATAGGGCCAGAGAGATGGGTACCGCCCATACAAAACAAATATGGAATATCGAATATCTAAAAAAACTATAACAGCGAAAGTTCTCAAATATTGTCCCAACAACTTTCTCAAGGAACTGTTTTACTGAGTAAGACGTAGGACTGATAAGACTAGGGAGGGGTACCGCCCCTTTTTTCAAATTAAGTACCAACTTCTTTCTAAAGGAACTGTTTTATCGGATAAAACGTAGAACGTAGGAATCGTATGATAATAAAACAGTAATGTTTACTTGGGACCAGCAACATCCTGCTAGGGTTTGCTAGTATATAAGATACATCCATAATATCCATGTTTATACAGAGAATTATAAGGACCATCTATTACAATTTTTCAGATCAGATTATAAAGAAAATTTTTTTTGGAAAATTTATTCAAAAACGCTTTAAAGTTCTAAATTTTTCAGAATTATTTAAATAAACTTTAAATGATCATGTTTGTTTTGATCACGTTCGGAAGATCGTAAAATATATTAAATTTTTTTTAATCCTTAAAAACTTGTGCATCAAAACGTTTGTTGAGATTTTTTCTGTCTCATTATCTTTTAGCTGATAAGTGAAAATCAATCACATGTCTGTAACATAACATATGTATATATCCATATGGATCCAATTAAGTGATTAAAAATTCTATAAATTTCACCGATTTGTTAAACAGTTAAAGGGGTTTTTTGTTTAATTAATAAAAGATCGTTTAATAATTTCCCATCTGTTAAATATTTAATGATTTTTAAATAATTTATTAACAATTAATAATAAAAAGTTATCATTTCAAAATGGAAAATAATTCAACATTTTAGATTTCCTATGAAATTTAGATTTTAAACGCTTTTGAGTCGATTGATTATTCTTTTGAATTATTAATAAAATTTTATTGAACTTTGATTAGTATTTTTTTTCTTTTTAATAAATTTAAAATTTAATAGCAAATAAATATGTTATAAGTTATTAATTAATAATTATTTATATAAATTTTTAATATAAATTTGTTTTCTTAATAATTTTAGTGGTTTGGACAGTTCATCATGCAGTCAGTGTATAGCACTTTTAAAGAAATTAGCATCTCATGGTCACACCATTGTCTGCACGATACATCAACCATCAGCTTTGGTATTTGAGATGTTTGATAAATTATATACAGTGGTCGAGGGCCATTGTATGTATCAGGGACCAGTTAGAGAATTAATACCCTTCATGGCTGATCAAAATTTATTATGTCCCAGTTATCATAATCCTGCAGATTTTTGTAAGTTATCAAGAGTTAATTGAACTTTTTTATAAAAAAATAATTAATATATATTTTTATGCTTTTCTCTAATCCGTTTATTAAATTTCAGTGTTAGAAGTCGCCGTTGGCGATTATGAACGTGATTTAGATAAACTTATTAATGCTGCCAATAAGAAATTTTTCGAAGACTCAGATTCTCAATTGAATCATGTTACACGGCTTTTGTCTAAGATAAAAGGTAAGAAATTAAGTTTTTTTTCTATTTTAGGAGTGAAATCGAAAAATTATTAACACACATAATTATATGTTTATAAAAATGAAAGCAACAGTTTTAATTATACCCTCCCTATACCACCATAGGTGATTGGGGTAATTTGTGGAAAATTTGTAACGAACAGAAAAAATTATGCTTCCACCACTTTTAAGTATGTCTTTGGACTCAGAATCACTTTTTGAATCAATAAAAGATGGCCATTCGTCTGACCGGCTGGCTGACCATGTAAACCTTGTGAACAAAATGCAGTCCGCAGTTAATATAGTTTAATGAAATATGACATGTGTCATTTTTCTGGTCCATGAATGATGCCTTTTGAAATCGGCGATGATGGGTTCATTATTTCACCCAGCCCACATACAAATGCTCCTCCCGGAATGTCCTAAATATAAAGCGATTTCCATAAAATTTTACATAAATTTGTCTTATGATATTCCAAAACAATATTCAAAATTATACGAGGATCGTTTCATTACTATACATTAGTCACATACCACCCCTCTTCCAAATATCACTTTAAAAAGCTCAAATTTCACATTAAAATTCAAAATATGAATAGAAATCGATATGCAAAATTTTACAAGGGTCGGTCCATATTTTTTTAGTTCCTGTATAACGCCCACAGAAAACCCTTTAAGAACGCACCATATAACAGTTAGTACCATTACAATATACTGCACCCTTGAGCATAAATTAAAAAATACGAGGGTGGTCATTATTTAATTTTATTAGCTACCATTTATGCATATTGATTGTCTTACCAAGAACTGACAGCTTTAAGATCTTAAACTTTTTTTCAATATTTTCTTGAGAATCAGAAATATCAAATTTTTGTCCAGGAAGTTGCAAAAAATCTGCCAAAACATACGTTTCGCGTTATCCACTATGCCGCACAATGAATATATATTTTTATAGAAAATTAACCTTAAATTTCCGTGCTCTGTATTTGGCTTCTTCATTTTTAGCAGCGTTCCTGTCAAGAACTTTTAGAGCCTTGCATGTTTTTAAACCTGGATTAGCTTTAACTTTTCATAGGGGCTGCTTTGCAACCGGATGTGTTGGGAACTCTTTGGAAAATGTTTTCATTATTTGGCTTTAGAAACCTTATGTGGACCATTCTGAACCAGATTTTCTCTCAACGGAAAAGTTCTTCCGCTTTAAATAATTTAAATAATATTGGGAACAGTTGACGGCAGACCTTTGAATGCATGGCTAACTTTTTGTGGGACCAAGTTGGATTTTTTTGAAAACAGTTAATAATTTTAATCATTTTAATCAGACTAAATATTGTTAATTGATTTGTTTGGCAATAAACATAATAACTGACATATTTTTCAAAGGTAACTTGATCAACAAAAATAATCAAATAAAAGTTTTTATGAAAAACGTGTGTTAAGAATTTTTCGATCACACTCCCATTTTTAATTTTTAAATTAAAACTGTAAAACGATTTAAATTTTTAATTATTTTTATTTTAATTTAATTTTATTAAAAGACAAAACGTGTTTTCTGAATTTAATATCAAACGTTTTATAACCTCAAACCAAAAAAAAAAACTGTTTCAAATATGATCTGATCAGTTAATTGTAATTTATTTTTATGGCAAAACGTATGCAATTTAATTGTTTCAAAAAATTATTTAACAATTGTTCGAGAATAAAAGGAAATCGCGATATTTTATTTCAAACTTCTTTAAAAATAATTGTTCAGTTTTAAAAGAACAAGATCAGTTGGGATAAGCGGTTTTTACCCTCTGATTTTTGAAATTTAGAACTGTAATTAGAGGCTAATAAAATTGACTATTCAATTTTGACTTAATAATTCACATTTATTAAAATTTAATTAAAATTCATATACAACGTGATTTGGAAATCTGTTTCCTGTTCAAAGTACCAAAATTGATCTAATTCCGAATGGCACGCGGCTTAACTTCGTTATAGATTGACTAAAATAATCACAAATTTCCGACAAATAAACTAATTACTCTGATCTTATATTCTCGAGTAACAATCCACAACAATATAAAATTGTTTATAGTCCTGGCAATAAATAATAGACTCTACTAGAGTCAGCCTTAACTATAGACCCAGTTTTGAAGTACAAACGTATCTAGTGCAGATCATGAACTTAACTATAATCCAGACTAAAATTTTACACACTATAAACCAAACTATAGTTTAAATCACACTAAAGTCTCGAGAGATTTAGAACTATAGATTATAATTAGCACTACAATATATACTATATTTCAGATTATATAGTAAACTATACTAAGCTATAGTTCCGACTATAAATTTATATAGCACAGACTATAAAGCAAACCATGATTGAGACTTAAAACTTAACTTAAGATGAACAATATTCCAGATTATAAACTTTACTCTAGTAAAGACTCTAAAATGTACTGTAGATAGATGTAGGTAGGTTATATCTGAAGACTATAATTCAGATTATAATTTAAAACAAATTACAAACTATTTAAGCAAATAATAAAAATTTACCTATAGTTCAAGCTATGAAATAAGCTGTAGTCAGACTATAATCTGGAATATAAATTATATGGAAAAATATACTATTTTTATGACCCTCGATGTTTTAAGCCCAAATAAAACCATTTCTTTCAAACATATATTCCACTTGTCGGAATAAGATTTAAAGTTGATTAATTCTATATGAAATCATGTTTTTGAAATTTGCAACATAATATTTTTCTAAGTGTATTATTTTATGAAGTTAGATTTACCGACTTAAATATAAATTTTGTAAATATAATTTTATATATGACTTTATATCTCATGTTAGGAACTATAACTTAAATGAGATTTTAAACTAATAAATGTATCATCTCGGTCCACATTTGAACATATCTCCCACATAAGGATCCAATCCGTAGTAAATTATGGACATTCGGCATTATTGATTTCATGAATATCACATACTAGCATATATCCAATGCGCTTTACTGCACCAAAATTTTACTCAGTCCTATACTTTGCATGGGTGGTACCCTTCCCCCCTTTGATCCTTTCCGTACTACATTTTGTCCTTTCTTGAGAAAGTGAATATGAGCAAATTTGATAGCTTACAGTTTTTATAGTTCTCTAGATATTCGACAATCAAACTTGGTTTGTATGGGTACCCAGTCCTTTGGTCCTATCCGTCCTACATTTGTCAAGTAAAACAAATCCTGGAACAAATTATTTTTACCAAATTGAAAAGTTCTTGAGATTATAGTTCGTTAGATATTCCATAATCAATATTTGCTTTGTATGGGAGTACCTTACCCCCTGATCCTACAGAAATTTTTTATGGCCTACGTTAATTTCGGATACATTGTGATAATTCTATGTAAATTCCATCAAAAATGGCCCAGCCATTTTGGAGTCCATACGCTACATAAATACACACATCCTATTTTATTCACAGATGAGATTTGTGTAAAATTAATTTCATAAATATCAATCGATATTTGGCTATAACTTTCACATAAGTCTCCATGTCGGGAATAGAGTTTTTACCGATATAACATAACGATATTCTCTTAAATCAATAACGTTTTAATTTTTATACCCTCCTTTGTCATTCCGAGTGTAATACCAAAAGGGAATTATCCAAGACCCCATTAAGTATATATATGGATTGGATTTATCTATGTTTGTCTGTTCATGTGTTGTTGATACGCTTACTTTTTTATTAACAGTAGTTGGCAAAGCAGATTGCCATTTAAAACCAGCAAAATGGGTTCCTTTACAAAACAAGTTTTATACCGATATCTGAGACAACAACAAAATTCCAACAAAGAAAATTTGTTTGCATTAAAAGCTAACAGATATAAACAGTTATATATACTTATCATTCTGTCAAAAATTATGAAAATCGGATCAATAGAAAAAAGTTAAAGTCATAAATGTTACACATTTTAATAACCTCCCCCCCCCCTACCACAACATAAGAATGTTCGCTATAAGAAGTAATTAATATTTATCGGTTTGTGTATGTTAATATGCTTATGAATGTATAAGAGTATAAATAATATTATTTCCAAATAGATATGGAGTAGGGTAATAAGGATTCGAGTACAGCTACATCGGATCACTTGTTTTAATAATTTCAATTTAAAAGATTTTTAAAAAATTTTAATTAGGAAATTCAAATATTTTAATTGTTAAGTCATAATAATAATTAAACTTCAGTATTTATTGCTCTTAATGTGTTGCAATTAAAATGTAAGATCTTTGATCCATTATTAGAGTTCTAACAAGAGTTTTATCACCACATATTTCCGGTTATAAATCGTCAGGTTTAACACATTTTATTGGTCATATATTTATTAAGAAATGAGATCAGAAAGAAAAATTAATACACGTTTTGAAACTTAACTTTTCTTTCGGAAATTTCTTTGTGAATTTAGGAGAGAAAACCGTGTTCAGAAGGAAAAAAGAAAACATCAGGACATTCGGAAAGTTTAAAATGATGTTTAAGACTTAAAAGTTTTTCAAACTCATTCCTTTTATTTGTTATACCCTACACTTCTACAAGTGATGTAACGCTAAGATGAAATTATCTCAGACCCCATAATATATATTCTTGCGTCTGAGTCTGCATAAAAATCTGAGTCGTTTAAATCATGTCCGTCTGTCTGTCTGCTGCCAGAGCTCTATGAAATTTGGTGTGAGTATTTGTTATAGTCCAGAGAAGTTTCCCATTTAAAGACAGCAAAATCGGTTTAGTACATTTAAATATATATACCGATATCTGAGACAACCTATCTAAGTTCAAGCAAAAAAATTAGAATGAAAATGATATAATATTAAGTTATATGTACATCATAACCATTTCAAAAATTACCAAAATCGGTTCAGAAGAAAACAGTTATAGCCAAAAATATAGCTAATTTAATGACTCATAAAGTGTTCCTGTGTTATATTTAAGCAAAACTCCTCTTAAATATAACTCTTAAGTATAACATATTTACGTCACATATATTTGTGTTAGAGGGTACTAAGGAGTCGGCAACGCCGATTATGGCATTATTACTTTTTTATTCTTTAGTTTTAAAGTTTAAAACAATTTAAATTTTAAAATCTTCCACTTCATTTAATAATTTTAACATTTTATTACTATTTTTTTTGTATTAATTTTACTTTTACAGCTGACAATGTTGACTTAACCAGTTGTCATTTAACCAGTAACGGCGATAAACTTACAAAAATCTTCAATACAACTGCAGCCGGTTTGCAAATGTCAAAATATGTTGACTACGTTAAACCCGCCGATGAAGAAGTGGCCTTAGAAGAAATGAAGGCTCTTAACACCACCGATAATAATATGGATGAATCAGAAGAGCCACACCAACAACAAAAAACTAAAGCCAAATCAGCACCAGCCCTAATTGACATTGACAGTAAAAATGTTTTGAAAGCCTCCTTCTTTATGCAATATCTTTTACTATTTAAACGGATTTTAATATGTTCCAAACGTAATTACGTAAGTATGATTTCAACAACTTTTAATATTTAAATTTTTATTTTTTAATAATTTTTAATTATTTTTTATGAGAAACTTTTATTTTTTTGTAATTATTTAAAGCAAACAAAACAATTAAAAAAATATTTTAATTATTTTAATACAAAGAAAGAAAATTATAATTTAAATAAATAATTTTAATAACGTTTTTGCATGTTACGCCGACCGTAACATTTGAAAATAAAATAATTTTGAAAATTTAAACAGCAACAAGAAATTTCATTCCAAATAATCTTTATTGCAACTTTAATGTCATTAAAGGTTTTTTTTATATTTCTGAAAAATAATTTTATAAATAAAAAACCTTTTTTATGGATTTTTTTTAACAAAGAAACAATGAAAGTCCATCGTTGTTTTGGATCATAAGTTTCAACTTAAAAATCTTCCTTAATAAAAACTTTCCACTTGTTTAACTCAAGAGCACAAGTATTGGGTCATATAAAAAGTTTTTGAAGGTTTTACAAATATTACAAGTGGCGAAACAAGATCAAGACCGAATATACATGTAATGTAGTCTAGTTTAGACTATAAAGTGGTCTATAGTCCAGACCTTAAAATATACTTTAGTTATATTAATATAGTGAACTATATTTCAGACTAAAAACTGAACTTTATACTAACTATTACAAATGTTACAAATTAAATACGTATTAAACTAGAACAGACAAAAATCACATGTTTTAACAGAGCTAAATTTGCAGTTAACAGCGCACTGTTAATCACTTAACAGCAGTACTTAAAATGAAGAGTATATTATAAAGGACAATGTGAGTAACAGGAACCATGTTCCAGACATAAATATCATGAAAATGGCTCTCCAAGAATGTTAGCCATCGGTCCATAAAAACACATTAACAAAAATATTTTTGCTATTCAATATATCGTTCCTTTAAAATATATGAAATTAGTTAAAATTTTCTGAAAGTATTGGTCAGTATGGCAAAATTATTCGTGGTACACATATCACGCTATATAGAAGACGATGGTCTAAGGAGCCCTTAATAGAGCACGTTAGGATATCTGAAATAATTTCGGAATTTAAGAAAAATCAAGTTAAAAATCGTGAAATTCCTTGAGAAAATTTGTGGCCAATTTGGGAAAATAGGGCGTAGTACACGTTCCAGAACATATAGAAATGATGCTTCAAGAGGTCTTTAAAGAATCTATAATTGTGGGATAAATGAAATAATTTCCAAATCATTTGAATTATTTTTTGAAAAAGTGATTTTTTCGACATTTTTTAAAACCCTTGGACCTTATCGGAAAAACTCCGTTATTTCTGGACACCTTTTTGTACTCTTCAAATCTCCTTTAGCAAGAGGTCAAATCTCTCCAATGGCCTTAGCTCCGGGAAAATTGAAGGATTTCCCTCTCTTGGTACAAATACCACATTATTGTTCTTGTACCACTCAAGAGCTTGTTGACAGGATGCCAATTAAGGCCAAAAATAAATGGACACATTAAGAAATCTATGGGATGGAAGCAGCATTTTTTGTACACATTCCTTCATGTAATTTTTGGTATTTATAGAGCACGTTTTAGCAACTGATTGACTCCTTTTGACGCATCTTCATATTTTTTGACTTAAATTTTGGTGCTCTATTTTTGGTCTCTAAATGCTTAGCAGCGTTCCTCTCAGGAACTTTTTTAGCCTTGTATGTTTTTAGATCAGCATTAGCTTTACCTTTTCGTATCAAACAGTCCGATGTCTGACCTAACCAAATTGCATTCCAAAAGGATGTGTTGGGAGCTCTTTTGAAAATTCGTTCTATTTTTTTGGCTTTAGAAATATCATATGGACCATTTTTTCTACCTGCACCAGGTTTTCTATTATCGGACATGTTTTCCCTTTATTATTTAACAATATTGGAAACAGTACGACGGAAGATCTTAAAGGCTTGACGAACTTTGCGTAGGATCACTGTATTTCTATTTGTAGCGTTTGTCATTCAAAATCGTAATTCGCCATACAAAATATAAATTCGGAATATGTTACTTAAGAAAATTATTTTATAAATTGAAAAGAATGTAGCACTTTGACCCGCTGTGTCATAAAACCTTCGCCACAGTTGGTCAAAAAGTAAGAATGAAAATTTTTGAAATTAAATATCTTTTAAACTATAAGAAATAATCTATCAAAATTTTTGTATGTGTAAAATCGGGATGTTTTGAGCTCAAGTTTCTTATACTCTCCAACGTTGTAGTGGACCATATTTCTCTTCCAAAACAAGTTTTCTATTAATGCTTAAAACTCCTAAAATTATTGGCAGAGAACTGATAGCATATTTTTCATTCTTTAGCCAATTTTTAATGGGACCAATTAAATTTTTTTTTAACAATTTTAATCAATTTCATTCTCCTACAAATATTGATACAGATCTCATATAAATAAAAACAATATGGATGATTTTTGTAAATGTTTATAATTTTCTGAATTTCTATTCACAAGTAAATAAAAGTAGATTCTCAATATTTAATATTTAGTAAATATTTAAATAATAATTATAGTGTTTAAACTGTCACAGTGTTAATAATTTAGTGTTAAATATTATAGTTTATAATAATTTATTACTAATTTTAAGCACTGTTTACAAAATCAAACAAAAATTGTATTTCTGAAATATTGAAATTTCTAAAAATTTACAAGTTAATGTTTCGCTTCAGTGATTTTGTTTTTATACCCTCCTATATTCCTCCACCGCAAGCGGTGAAGAAGGTATATTAACTTTGTCATTACATGTGTAACGCTAAAAAGGAAACATCTTAAACATCATTATGTATATATATTCTTGCATCGAATCAAAAATCTGTATCGATTTAGCTATATCCGTCTGTCTGTCTGTTGTTGGCAGGATAACATCCGCAATAATTGACAGAGCTAAATGAAATTTCGCCTGAGTATTTATTATAGGCCTGAGAAGTATCTTCTTTAAAACCAGTCCAGACTTTAAGTACGACTGTAAGATTTTAATACAGACTTTATATAATTAAGAACCTTGGACTTGGATTGTCTGTCTGTTGTTGGCACACTCACATCCACAATAATTGACAGAGCTCAATGAAATTTGGCCTGAGTATTTATTATAGCGAAAAGTTTCCTATTTAAAACCCGCAAAATTATAGTCCAGACTATAGAACGACTGTAAAACACTTTGTAGAGTGGATTTTAATACAGACTTTATATAATTAAGACCTATAGACTTGAAATATTCACACTCACAATAATGACGGGGTTCAATGAAATTTGGCCTGAAATTAGCCCTGAGAAGTTTTCTATCCAAAACTAGCAAAATCGGTTCAGTATATATAAAATAGATAAATATCTGTGGCAACAACTAAGTTCAAGCGAAGAGGTCAATTATAAATCGTCAAATTAGAATCAGATTTTACCATAATATTAAGTTATACATGCTTCATTTCCATTATTACCAAATTATCAAAATCGGTTGAGATTATTTGAGATTAAAGCTTAAAATATAACTAATTTTATAACTCATTAAGTGTTCTTTGTTGTATTTGAGGAAATTTGTTATATATTGAATAAGTTTTTGAGTGTATGTGTGGGTGTTTATGTACTAAATATTAAATATTTACTTCACACGCATTTGTGGTGGAGGGTATTGAAAATTCGGCATAGCCGAATGTAGCATTCTCACTTGTATAGTTTTATTTTTATCTTGACAAATCTGTTTTTTATTATTTTTTTTGCTTTAAATTTTGCAAAAAATATTTTTTTTAATATTTATAATTTTTGTTTCTTTTATAAACACATTAAGTGTTTTGTTTAGGTTGAATAATTACAGTAATTAGAGGAAATAAACTCTAGATAATTTTTTATTTATTTGTAATTTTTTTAAAATTACAAACAAAAAATATTGGTTTTGATTATTTAATTTGACAGAAATTTCATTGTTCCAGAAAGTGTGATTAATATTGAGGTGAAATCTTTAATAAGAGTTTTATCTTCTTTAGGTGTAAATAAAGAATAATTATAAAAATGATTTAATCGATTTTAAACTACAATTAAAAATATTAAAGTTATTTAACTGAAATTAGCACTGTAAATGTTTTTTATTATTATTCATCCAGCGTTCAATGAAATCAAACAGTGACCTCTTCTTTCCAAAAGAAGCAAAAACATTATGATTTGATTTGAGGTTCTTGTATGAAATCTGATATTTATATTTCACACCACCATTTTTAATTGTTCGATTCGAGTTCCGTACGTCCATCCAACCGGCTGTGTGTTTGTTCCCGTAACATTTTTAATATCAATAGTTTTGTAGATGTCTCGATGAAATTTGATACAAATGACCCTTGGTCCGAAGCCTAATGAGATTAATAATTGGTTCAATATTCTTTGTAGCTCCTATATCTCTTTTATTTTAATTATATTTTGTATAAACACAAATCTGAAAATTTTATAGAAGATCGATCCATAAATGGCAATAACTACCATACGGATCCTCTTTGAAGTACATAAATCAATTTATAATATTTAATATATTTAAGATTATCACAATCAGAAAATACTGTATCAAATTTTAGGAGAATCAATAGGTCTCATATAACTCCCACTTTAGAAGTTGATCTTAAATGGTATTAATCTGTCATAAATGAAAATATTTAAATTTACTATTCGCGCAACAATCTATAAATAAATATGAACCATCGTAGAATAAATTCTATTCTAGTCGGTCCTAAATTTAGCGGATAAACCAAAACATCTCATACTGTTTAATCTTATATTTTACTCGTTTTCCTATGATTGGATTTCATAAATATGCCATAATGCAAAACCCATCTGATCGCACCAAATACAGAATATCGCTTTGAATTTATCGATTCGACTTTAATTTTAATTTAGCTCCTTGATGATGAATTCTTCACACTTCTGGATGTTATAACTCACGTTGTATAAATTAGTTCTCCTTAAAGCGTTCAAGCATCTCTTCTGACGTGTTAAATTATCATTTAACCTCTGTTGGCTTTAATTCATAAAGGCTTTATCTGGTTGTTCTTTATTGGGGGAAACTTCCGATTGATATAGTTGTCGTTAATTTGACAATATTTAGCCGAGAGTGACTCGGGTCGTTCCGGGACGAAGAGTCATGGGAACGTGGGAAGTGCAATTGGTGCATGTGTATGGTGTAAAGGTCTCCATAAAGCTATTGATTGTTGGAAAAAGTTTACGATAAAAACCTAATGAAACAATCGATAATTTAAGTTTATCAGACATCCCAGTAAACATTTTTAGGTCCAAAATTAGTCATTATGGCAATTGAAACGAATGTATGTTTACACTTTGAGGTCTATAAAGTACACATACAGACACACAGAATCAAATCATTTGATTCAAGAATATATATACATTATGGGGTCTGTGATGATTTCTTCTTAGTGTTTCACACAGAATGATCAAGTACATATACCCTCTTCATCACTAGTAGTGGAGCGCATAAAAATACCTATTTACTCCTTTATCTTCTTCTTTTTTCCCCACTGTACACAATAGCAAATTATTCAATTGAAAACAAATAATTATGTTCAATGTTGTTTATTGAACTTGCAACATCATGATAAAACTTAATTAAAATTTTGCAAAACCCACAACATTTTACAATCGACTATAATCATAAAATTAAAATCGTTATATCAAATATAATAAAAATCATTGTGAAGTAGAAAAGTCTTGCAATCATGCAACTTCAATTGACATGTTGGAACAAGTATTTTTATAAAAAAGTATTTTCTTAATGAATTTGCAACTTAATATTTGCACTTTATTTAAAATGCAAAATGTGTGTGAAGGTTAATTCTAATATCAATATTTATTTTTTTTAAATACTTAAATATTTAATAAAGATAAATATAAATATAAAAATAAAATCGAAACAAATTAAGTTATTTAAATAAATAAATAAGAATTTTTGCCAAGAGTTTACAACAAACTCACAGAAAAAGCTTAAAGTGCTTAACGAATCACAGTGAAACAAAATGAAACATGAAATGGAAATAAATCGGTAGCTTTATGAAGGTGTTTCGCTATTAGAATCCACTTTTTTAAATCTTCAAAATCGGTTTAGATGTAAGAAATTTGGATCATTTAAAATATTTTAATGATTTGAGGTGGCCAACTTTGGTACCCCGTGGACCGACCCCCGCCAGGTTCACAAAGTTCAAACTCAAAGAATAAACTCGCACTATTTTTATTTTTCATTTGAAACACTGTGCGATTTTACATATTTTCAAATTATTTTGGTTTTATGCAAAATCTATTGACGTATTTTAAAATATTTTTTTTAAAAACAAGTAAGAATGCTTTCTTCGACTATACCGAATCCTCAATACCCTTCAACACAAATGCGTGAAAAGTAAATACGTTATGTTTCGTTCATATACACTCACACATACAATCACAGACGTATAAAAGTTTTTCTAAATTATAACACTTAATGAGTTATGAAATCAGTTATATTTTTGGCTATAACTTTTTTGTCTACTGAACCGATTTTGGAAATTTTATATATAACTTAATCATATGGCGATTTACAGTTGACAATTTAACTATTGATTTTTGCTTGAATCTAGCGGTTGCCTCAGATATCGGTCTATATCTTTTAATATACTGAACCGATCTTACAAACACTCCATCCAAATTTCATTGAGCTCTGTCAATATTTGTGCATGTTAACCAGCCATCAATAGACAGACAGACATAGCGAAATCGACTCAGATTTTGATTTAATACAGGAATATATATATATATATATATATATATATATATATATATATATATATATATATATATATATATATATATATATATATATATATATATATATATATATATATATATATATATATATATATATATATATACATTATATCGTCTAAGATGATTACACAGGAAAAGACAAAGTTAACATACTCTCTCTTTACCACTTTTGATGGTGGAGGGTAAAAAAATTCTAACTACTAAAATTTAACGACACTTGACGTTATATGTAACCCACTTTCGTTGTAAATTTGTCGACGGTAAGCAAAACATTTTGAAAAAAAAAAAACTTATATGGAATATTAATTAGCATTATGTAGATTTCTTTTGTAAACTTTGTAAAAGGCGTTAAATTGTGGATTTTTTAAATACATTTCTTATATGTTTACATTCTATATTTATATTTGTTTAATCAGTTATTTACTTTAGAATTTTTTTAATTCGGAATTGACATGGGACCACCTATCGAAATTAATTTTTTTTTCAAAAAGATTCTATGAAGTCAACATTTCATATTCGGCTTTGTAACCTCCACCACAAGTAGGTGGTAACCATACTCAGGTACACATTTACTGATAAATACAAATAATTCCTTTTAGCGAAACATAAGAATGAGTTTAGGGTCACAAAATGTGTAATATTTTTGGTTACTGATCCGATTTTGATGAATTACCCTGAACCAAAAGTCATCGGTAATATAAATGAAAATTTTTCGTAGAACTTTAAGGAAAAAAGGTGTTAAACAAACAGATTTTTTTATAATAAACATATTTTTTCTTTAAATTGAAGATTTTTTCTTCAAATATATTAAAAAATTTAATCAAAACTTTTTTATTAAAATTTATTAAATTGAATAAAATTTCGTTAAAAAATTAACGAAAAATTTGTTAAATCAACAAATATTTAGTAAAAACGTCAATAATGCATCGTAAAATAAAACGGAAATTTATTCAATTCTACGCACTAAAATGAAATTAATTTTAATAAAATTTTTGTTAATTTAACTATTTTTTCGACAAATAATTTTTTTTATTTTTGTTACATTAAATGAAATATGATAAAGATCAGAAATACAAGTCGGTAGGATTACAACCGTCCTTTGTTTTCATCAATTATCTAAAACTAGCTTTCACCCGCTGCACTTTGCTGCATAAAAATTATCCAAATTGAATAATATTTATTCTAATTAACTGCATTTTTATTAACGAATAAGTTATATTGAATATTTTTCGTCAATTTGAAGAATTTATGCAAAATAAACGAAAATTTTTTTATGATGAATAAAGGTTTCGTTGGTTGATATTTAACCCACTTTTCTTCAATTCTACACCCTTTTTCGTTATATTTACTACCCTTTTTGGTTCAGTGTATATATAAATGGTTATAATGAGTAAATTTTGTTTAAATCCGTTTACTTTTAATTGAAAAATATTAAAAAGTTCATTGTTTGAATTTTGAAGTTGTATCATATATCGTTCAATAACTTTGTTAGTGATGAACGGATTTTACTAGTTTTAAGTCTGCAATCCACGTAGGACAATAATTAACATCAAAGTCAAATTTTTTTGTGGGCAAATAAACCCAGAGGGAGTGTCCCATTTAGAAATACTCTCTAATTTTCTTAATAGTAGAAGTGCACTTTGAAATCGCTATAGTCAAATATGCTCTTCTCATTAATCATATCTCATTCATATTCATAAAGTTATGGACGATTAAAAACCTCTTGGAATGTGAATATAAACTAAAGATTTTTTCCTAAAATTTTAAATTTATTTACAAAGTAATGGACGATTACATTTCTGACGGTCAGGGTCAACTATGTTATACCCTACACCACATTATTGGTTGTAAACAACAGCCACGAACAATTCATGAATGATCCTCGTATAATTTGCTATTCTGATTTATGATTAAATCTATAATAACATTTATGTGAAATTTATACCTTT